>VXAD01010092.1:996015-1453243 GCA_013399195.1 Dicrurus megarhynchus | reverse complement strand
AAAAAAAAAAAGAAGAAAACAAAGCAAAGGACTGAAGCAAGTATCACAAACATAGGTGCTAACAGAACCCACATGTTGAATTTGTGATCTGGGCTCTCTATAGATACTCTGATGTCACACAGACACACCTGTACTTATAGCAGAATAGTCACTACACAGCTCACAAAGAGCAAACTGAATCTCCAGGGTTAAAAGCACGAGTGAGAGTTGTTGTTTGCTGCCCCTGACTGTAACAGGCCTTTAAGTCCTGGTGAACCTGCACAGAAAAGGCCTTCCAAAACACATTGGTCAGATGCAGTCACTGTTTGAGTAGGAACCAGAAACAGCACCACACAGTTCTGCTGAACAATTATTCTTCAAATTGTTCAAATTATGACTATAAAGTATTCAGATAAAACTGAGCCCAGTCAGTGTAAGGAACCTAAGAGACTATTGAAATATTTGCAATCTGAACACAGCCCAGGCTAAAGGATCAAGGATAAAAATCACTGAGCTATCTGCTGAGTAATAACACGGCTGAAGGCTTGCATCTATTTTGTGAGGCGAGAAACAAACACCATTTGCCAGTAAAATCTTGGCAGAATTTGTTGGACTAACCACTTTCCCTCAAAATGGTTCATATATTCTGCCTCACATCAGACATTTCGCTGTTGTTCTGACACCTTTGCACACTGGGTCATGGAACAGGTATTTTTGCAGACTGCACATCAATTTCCATTCTTAATGCATTATCTGAACAAATTACTTGCATCTAAGAGCTGAAAATGCTCAAAAACAGGTGTCAAAGTTGTAGTGGAAATGCTATAACACATTTGAACAAATCAAAGGGCTGTGTGATCTAATTGCACTAATCCAAACACCGAAAATTTATTAAAACAGTTTAACAAGTGACTATAATTTTTACACAGCTAAACAGGAGTGCTGTCTAAAAATAAATCCACAGGGTAGAATTTATCAGAAAAATGCTTACCAAAGACAGGTCTTCCCATAAAGTCCTTTTAAAAATCACAGCCTAAGCACAGAATTTTCATCACTTGTATGTACTGCAGTTCATTTGGGCAAGTGTAAAGTCAATGAAATTAAAACTGTGAGAACAGAAATGATCCCACAACAGCCCATTAACACTGATATTTTACTGGAAAATTTAAACCAGGAAGCGTTTCCCCAAAACAGCAAGTTGGCACTGCACAGTTAAGACTTTGAAAACTGCCCAAGAGATGAACCCTTCAGTTCCAAATTTCCCAATTTCAAATATGCTTAAAGGGAATTCTATCTTCCACTAATCTATTCAGTACAAATTGTGTGGCAATTTGCAGAGTCTACAGCCATCTGGAGACAAGTGGGTTCTCTTGAGCCACCAATTCTCTCCAATTATTGAGCCATCACTCTTAAGAATGACACCTTCAGTCCATAATCACTTCTTTCCTGATACATGCCTGTGCAAATTCCAATATTCTGAAATGTCCAAGTCAAAGAGGTAAAGAGGAATTGTATGTGTAGGTAGCCACACCTTTTGGTACTCTACAAAATAAGGTAAAACTTGTTCCCCACAACCACATAAATACAGAGGGTTTGTTATCAGAAGTACTTGTCAATTCACAAATTTTAACACCTTTATGTCGTATGAAAAAATTGTTCAAGAAAAACAGTAATGATTTATTTTTGTATGACAAGCAAGAAGTAACAACTCCCTTTGGCAAGGCAAAGCCATAGCCCATATTCACCCATTTTTTAACCAGAATTAGTTCCCTAAAGACTAAGGTTTCAAAGTGGAAGGTTGTTTTCTGAAATCAGCCCATCCAGAGGATGGAAAAGAAGTTAAGAGAAAAAACTCAAAGCCTTCTTAATCTTTGAGTACATATTCTTCTCAAATAAAAATATCAGTTAGAGTCACTGCTACCTCCCAATCAATTATTATTTACAGAAGACATGCACCAAACACATCTAAATTCAAACTCAGTAGGTAAGGGAAGAGAATAAGGTGGGTCTGATGCAACCTTGCAAACACCCTGAACTGGACTGAAGTTCCAGGAACTGCTTTGCTTAAAAGGTAGCTCCTTGACGTTTTCCAAAAAGATCTCTTGGAACAAACACGACATTTACGTTCCTCAATAAGACACGTTTTTCTGATATTTTCCCTATCAGGATTTACACATACACAACTGGTTCTACTGTCAATCACTAAATTGATTTAGTCTCAGCCATTACTGCTGGTGGGGGTTTGGCCATTCATGGGATTATTCCTAACATGCCTTGCTATTACAGTTGTATAGACTGGAAAAAAATTCAGAGTTCTGCTCACTGGGCTGATAAAAACGGAAATCTTTTTCAAGCAATAGAGTTAAATCATAAAATAAGCACCATACTCCTTGACAGTACCAGTCCTTTGGAGCTCAGAACCCCGTCTGAGAGCATTTCCATTTGTAGAAAAAATACAGTGGGATTGTAAGAAATAGTGAATAGTCACACAGACATTGAACATTATTTGGTGGGAGCACGTTAAGTAGGAGGCTGATTGTAAAAGTTGCTGGGATGGAAATGAAAATTTGTCCCTTCTATCAAAGGAAAGGAAAAATAAATCTTTTTGGACCATACAAATTGAAGGAAGATGTTTGCATAACAACATTGCTTCATTCTCACTGCCAAGGGAGAAGCTGGAACCACTTTAATTCTGTGATTTTGTTCAAGTGCCAAATTATTTGGATATAGCTAGCCTAGAAATGAATAAATAAGCTCTAGGATCAACTTTCCAAATTATTCCATAACCTCTGATAGAAAAAAAAAGGAAGGAAAACAAGTTTCTATTTTCTTGGAATAAGATTTCTTAAATATTTTATTTCAGAGAAAAATCCCTGTTATCCAATTTTAACTACCTAAACTAGTGAGCTGATGTGCTATGTCACTAAAAGCCTTTTTCCATGTGGAGCCCAGCTTACCGTGAAAGGAATGCTGTCCACAGAACTGGACAGGCACAGAACACTTAAAAAACTTCAGGAGGCAGGAGACCTAACCCTTGTGAATCCCTACAAGCCAAAGAGTTGAACTTACTAACAAATCTCTATCCTCTTCAGTACTGAGCTGAAGCTTGGAACATGGGTTTGACTATCAGGTAACTACAAGAAAAGTAAACAAAAAATAAGAATAAAAATACTGACATTTTGACCAAACTGCTGGATAAACACCACAGAAAATATTTGTGTCCACTATGAGAATTCAACTGTTGCTACAGCTAAGAGAGACAGTATTTATTTTAAGACTGGCCTATTCACATTTTACATTGAACCTTTTTATCAGCTCAGGTTTTCCTATATACATACAAATAACAACTGCCCCTCTTACAAAGGCTGTCATCTGATTGAACAACATTGTTACTGGCACTGTTCCCATTCCAGAGGATCCATTTAATCCCCCCGTGCACAGCATACATTAATGTAATTTTTTTTCCCCCCTACCCCTTTATACCTTTATGGAATTCCCACAGGAGACATTCCAGCCCTATTGTGCTGCTGCACTCCAGCTGCAGAAGGGCCAGGACTGGGGCCAGCCTACGTGAGTGCTGGAAGGGTCACAGGGTCGGGAGGAATTGGCTGCTTCTGCTCTTTCACTCTCCTCTGAGAAACTGCTCCGCACCTCATCACTTCGAAATACACCTCCCACGGCTGCTCTTGCCTAATGCAACCAAAACACACCAGGACAGAGCGCGAGTTTCTGGAAGGCTGAGGTCACATTCCAATCAAACAGATGTTGAAAAGGAAAGAAAGTACCTTTAGCAAGACCTTGGAAGAGTAAAAGCGTTTCTATTCCTATTGCTCATATAGATGTGCTCCATTAGGCACAGAAGAAAAGCCACAGCAGAAAAGCTTTCTGACTGTGCTCAAACATTAAGTATTTCCTGTGTGTAAATGTTTTCCTGTTTGTTTACTTTTAATTGTCTGGAAATAACGACCCCAGAAACTGTGTTCCTTGACTTGATCATACCTGATGCACAACAACAGTGAAAGTAATAAATGTTTACTCAAATTCTCCTGTCTCTTCCTCCATTCCAATCCTCTGCCTTCATTATGTATTTCCTCAGAGGTAACCCACTGGTATTTAAGCTGGTGGTTTCTCGCTGGGGAAGTAGAACAGGATTCCCATGTTTACTCCTGCCATTTCATAAAAACAGTACCAATTGAGCTCAGCAGTAATCTGAGCAAATTTATATCCAGCAACCTAGTGCATGTGGGTCTATTTATTCTTTTCTTCAGTGAAGGATAAATTAATATGTACTAGATTAATGAATATGGCACCTTTCATCTTGAAACTCTTGGAAGAATATTTATATTATTTCCACTGGCTCATTCTGTTGTCTTTTGCCTACAGCATTTAGATGGATGCATTTTAATCATACTGCCATATCCAAAAGACATTTTTCCCTATGTATTGGATCATGTATGATCCTCTCCAATGAGTTCACTGGTTTTCAATTCTAGAAAGTTTTCTATGTATAAACTTATTGGAAACTTTCTTCCAGCTTGTTTAGATGCTTCACCAGTTCTCAACAGCCACCATCTGGGCTCGCTCTCACAATCACTGCAGAAACATCTTCCTCCACTTCAGCCTGTACCATCTCTCAGATAGCTGTCCTCACTTTCCAGCTAGAAGTTACCAATGCCCAGATGTGCCAGCATCAATTCTCATGGATTTCAGCACAAATCCCCCTTTTGACTTTAACTGGAGCTGAAGACGATTTACTCCACCAATCTTGCAGTGTGGTAGAGAGAGGAGCTCTTGTGACATGAACTACACTGGTTCAGACACTGGCACAGTAACTTCCAGTTGTGAAGCAGTGACAAAGATCATTGTAAAGTAGCACCTTCAAACTGTCATAGCTATTTTCACCCACATGTGATCGCAGTGCTGGTGGCAGGATATCATCCCTAGTGAGACCATTAGGCTGTTTCTAGTATGGTCATGTCAAATTTTAATGCCTAAAAGACAGATCAAGAAAGGAATTTGAGGTAGTTTCTACTGGTTTGAAGGTATTGTTTTGAAAGTGTATTCCAGAAATAGCATGCACATCCAGATCCAGGTACACCACCTGAAAATAAAGTCCATTTAAATAAATTATGAAAAACAAGGCCTTCTTTCTACACTACCATGGTCAAAGTATATTAGCAACTGCTTGTTGACAGTAGATGATTTAAGTTTACTCAAATCAGGTCTCTATACAGGACTTTCAGAATATGTCATAATTACATTTTCCCTCCTAGGTTTTAAAGGTATCTTCTGAAGACACATATTTTCTCCTGCAGAAAGCTTAATTTAAATATTTCCTATCATTTTGAAGTTATTCAGTGGAAAATAACAGAGTGGAAAATGTATAATTTTGAGCAGTTTAAATTTTTGTCACTTAAAAAGAGGGTTATGTAAGTTGCTATATTAAAAAATATAATTAGAAAAGCAGACACTTCCTATCCTTCTCCCTGTATTTCAGGCAAGCTGGCAACTGCTCAAGAGTGATCAGAGACTGGCCTATTTCTCAAGGACCTCAAGAGATTTTAAGACTTTAAATCATAATCTTAGGAAAATGCCTGAAGCAATTTTTTAAATTATCTTCTACTGCAGGGGGGCTGGGGGGTGGGAAGAAAGAAAAAAGAAAGCTTTCTGCTCTCCAAACTGGCAGAGAGACTATAAACAATGGTTTGAGGAAAGCTTGAGACACCTACACTGACATGGACTCAGGCAAGTCTGAACATCTGCCAGAATCAACAGACTTTATTTGGAAGAGAATAGAAAATTTAAAACAATGGTTTTCATGAGCAAAAGTAAAGCAGCTCAATTGGTCAATAGTCCCAGCCAGTCCTGGTCATTATGAACAGGCTGGAAATGAGGTGTGGAGCTTTCCCAATTCCACATGACTGTAGGAACACTGGAGAAAGCCAGGACAAGCCTGGAGAGAGGAGCTCAGAGCAGTGTCCATACTGCAGTGAAAATGTCCTTTTCACAGGGGCAGAGGCTGAAGCAGGGCAGGATGGGAGCATTGACTCCAGGAGACTCCAGGAGGATTAGGGACTGGCCCTACCTTTGAACATCACCTTTAAGGATCTGCCCCCTTTAATTCAGCCCCTGCACTCAGTAAGATGTATAAGGCCCAAACGTTCTCAATAACTCTGCAGCACAAAGGATTTTCTATCTATCGTGCAGTTTCATGCCAAAAAGCATCCATTAACTTTTTTTTTTTGCAGAACCTACACCACTGGAGTGTTTGGGAGCCAAGTAGTTTATGAAATCTGGGTCTTAATTCCTCTGTGTTAATACTTTCTCTAAATAAAACCAACCAAACAAAAAAAGACTTGAAACCATTTATCCCCACAACAGCTTTGTGAGGTTTAATACTTTGAAGATCTTTCTAAGTCCTCATATAAAGATCTCACATGAAGTCTTAAAATGTTGTTCTTTTGAGACATTTTACCTTTAATTTCTCTCTGGGTTTGTTGTTACTAATTCTTTTAGCCCAGAAGTTCTCAGCATGAGACACCCACATAATCTGTGGAATGTTAAAACAATTTATTTTAACAGCTAGAAAGATCTAGTTTGGCCTTTCATGTAAATGTCTAACACTAAAAAGTTTTAATTAGATCAGGATTGATAAACATGAATATTCATCTCTAGTTAATGTTAAGTTATAACATATATATTCTTTCCTCTGGAATATAAATGTACAGATCCCCTCCTTATCTAGCTTTCACGATGTGTGGCAGTCAAGCATTTTAGATTAGACAAACACACTTTTGATATCTGAATTTCAGTGTAGATTTGCAAGATAGAAAGAAACTAGCAAACAGAAGGGGAGCAGTAAACGCCTCTGTAGTGTTACATTTCAACGAGATTTAGTGATGATGACAGATTTCAGATTGACCATTGGGCTAAAAGTACAAAAAACCCCGAGACACAGGTGGCCTTACATTATTTCAAAATTACTTAGTCTGTTCAAATCACTGCCTCCACTCAGGAAACTTCAGCTTCCAGTGGGATGGGAAGGGTGATCTTGAAGGGGGAATGTAACTATTTTATAGTAAACAGTTAAATGTTGGTATGCAAGCAGGGAGAGAAGGATGAATTTTTCCTCTCATTAACCCAACTCACAAACATCTGATTGTTTTACAACTTCAGTCCAAATTGGAGTCATCAAAGGACACAAGATAGCCTACTAAATAATTAGTTATATTCCTATATAGTTGCCCAATTTTATGCTATTTTAATTTCTGAATATTTTTAAGAGAGTCTGATGCTGCATCAATCAGTTTAAGACTATTATTTTCCAGGGCAAATTTATATAATTTGATGAGATTACAGAAATAAAACATTCAATGTATTTCCCTTCTTTTTCAATTTTTGATATTTAAAATTCTTCAGAAAGAGTAATAATGAAAAAACTTGCAGAGGAGTTTATTTTAGGCCTTACATTGTTGAAACAGAGAAAGTTTATTATCTTTATTTCTGACTGTTATTGTCCAAGCTGATAAACCAAGTGAGTGATGTTTTTCCTTGGTAAGTCCTTATTTATTTTATGTTCACATTTCATGGATTAGTATCAATATAGGTTAGGCAGTAACAATCAGAATTTAAGATAATAAATATTTTGCCAAGCAGTTTAAGATGAAGGTCTGAGGAGGTTAAAAACCCAGCAAAAAAACACAAACAAAACTCTTTGCAAAGATTCTGCCTTCCCCACCCTCACTTCACAGAGCATCACTAGGTCTGACTGAGGTTAATGGTTTCAGTACTATTTTCCATAACACCCCCATCTGCTTTTTGCTATTCCAGTGACATTAAACACCACATCTTCCTATACATCTGTGCACACAGTCCACTCAAACCAGGCTGTTCAGTCCTCCTGCAAAGGGAAATGATTTGTCTCTCACAGAATATTTTGCAGCCTCATTCAAATGCCTCAGCAAACTGCTCATGACCAGCAACACCCCTGTAGATCTTAAAAAGAATTTGAAGATCTCTCTCAAGTTTATTTTATGTCCCCAGTTCTGATAGTTCTGACCATGAGCAAAATAACAGCCCGTAGAGACAGATACAGGAAGCATATTTTCCTTGCTCAGGCTCACACATATAACTCCACAGCTAAGTCACAGACAAATATCTGCTTTCATTCTGCCATCAAGGAAAGATTGAACATATTCTTTAGCCAAAATATTAATATACACCTGCATATTTTACATAACCTCAAATCTCTTCTTATGAAAACAATGCTTTGTGTTTTCGAGCACTAAAGCATGGCAATACTAGAAAAGTAATCACAGAGGTGCTTGTTATAACCAACTCCAGTTTTCTTGTCAGACAGAGCTCTTTACAAATATGGCTCAGAAGAAAGAAAAGTACATGAAGAGAGAATTCTATGTGAATTAAAATTACTGAGCTAAAGTATCAATAGGTGGCCAGCTCAGGACTTGACTAAATCTAATATGCCACAGTAAATCATAGAATCCCCTGTTCTTTAATCTCTGCTTCCAGACAATTAGACAAGTACCCCTGGGAGACTGTTGGCCAACACAAGATGTTGACATGAACTTACTATTTATAACTCAGGTAGGCAATATACTTTGAGATTCTCTTTTTCTGACACATGAAGCATGACTAGAGTGGGTTTAAGGAAATAACTCATGCCCTCAGCATTTAATTTATCTAGATTCTGTATGCAGCACAGATTATAGAGAAACACAGAGAAAGCATAGACAAATATGTTTTTAAAAGTATGATTTATCCTCCTTTCAAATATAGGAAAAAAGATGAATGGGGGGAGGGAAGCAGCAGCCACGGTACGATGATTTTTCAACCAAAACAACATTGAAAACGATACACGTAAGAGAACATGTAATACTTTTCATTACTTCATTTGCTATCAGTTAGGAGATCAGAGAGCCAAACACCAGTAATTGCAATCTGAAATTTATGATCCTGTAGCCATATGGAAGTACTGGTCAAATGAATAGTTACCCACAGAGTAAATGGTAACTCCAAGGCTTGAATTGGCTCACTTAGGATGGACGCTGCCAGAAATGCTTGCACTTGTGTTGGGCCCCTTGTGCAACTGTGGTTTAATCAATAACCAAATTATCTGCTTTACTGTGAAAATACAGTTCATGTCACCTTCTGCCTGGTGAGTTCTTGTAACTGAACCCCAAAGTCACTCAGTGAAACAACTGCTAAGGGAATGGGGTACCTTGGGAGAAATTCACTTATGTCCTTCCTCAGAAAACGTGCACAGACCACTGGTGCTGGCAGTACACACAGCTTAAAGGGAAGCATTTGTTCCTGTCTGATTTCTAGACTGTAGCAGAATCACCTCAAAATAAAGACCTGCTGATTAACACAATTAGAATAGAATTTCTATTATACCCTCCAAAATTTAAACCTTGGAAGTTAATAAACACCATTAAAAATAGAACACCTTTCCCCTCAGTGAGGCCTGTATTCAGTAGTACCATGCTGAGAACAAGATTTGAGAGTTCAGTTTGAGGTTCACAGTCCTTTAAAAAATACAAACTTAGTAAATGATTTTTCATGCCCTCCAATGTAGAGACTGTGACAGTGGCAATTATTGCCTTGCACACCTATTGTATCCCGAGTGTTTGTCTGAAGGCATAAATTCACAGAAGTTCTTGTCCTTGAAAATCTGCTTATTAAATTTAGGAGGTAAGAAAAAAATGGAAAGCAATTGATAGTGAAATATTTTTTAAGATTTTTCCTATTTTGCCACGCTGCAAGAAAGGAAACACAGCTGAACGGTTTTACTTGGAGAACGCCTGTGCTAATTTGTCAATGAAAATGAAGGGATATCCTTTACAGATTGAACAGTAATTTCCCTGGAATGACACAAATATATACTGCATTGTCATACAGAATCAATATCACTTGCGAAAAAGATTCATAACACACCAGAAAGAAACAGACCAGTCTTAAACTCAAATCATATGAGGAATAAAGTGCTTACATAATAAACTGAAGGTACCCTAGATCTTATTCATGAGCCATGACAATTATGCTTTAATTAAGTTGAAAAATAATCAGTATTGATTTTAATGTTTTTTTTTCTGGCTTTCCATCTTTTTATAACAGAAGTGAACTCCAGAAAGAGGAAGACTTGGAGGACAGGATCATGATGTCATTTTGACAGTATTCTTACAAATATTTTATCCTTTTCATTTTGAAGTACAATCTATAAAATTGATTAGAATGAAGAGCAGAAAAAAAGAGACTGCTTTTCATCAGGCTAAGCATGGTTCTTTTTAGTGCTCTAAAAACTTTCATTGCATCTCTTTTCTGATCTTAGTTAGCATTAAAAACTCTACAATAGAGAATAACAAAGGGGGTCAGCTCACCCACTCAAAGGGGACGTATTGAAAAGAGCAGTAGCAGTGCACATGTCCTTGAAGCCCTGAGGATTTCTATTATACCCTGCAAAAGACTGAGCAAACATTGATGTGTGCAAGGTGAGGTGCCACTGAGGTAATCACAGAGTAAACCAAAGTTAAGACTTAAAACGTTGATGCTATAAATCTCATCAGTTTAATTTCAGGTGCACTTATGATTATGTTTTTTAATTTACAGTTACTGAAGTCCCAGGACTGGTGTTACACAAATGTTTTTCATTTTTCCATCTCATAAGAGGGCAAAAGCAAGACTACATTCATTTTGAAAAGGGGAATTCAGACAATTTACCCCTAGGCCCTGAACCATCACTTTTTCTAAAGTTGTCATTTGGGCTCCACCTGTTGACTTTAACACAACAGGTTCCTTTTCCCAGGAAAACCACTTTTGTCCTCACTTTTGAGTACGACTTAGACAAAAGCCACGTTCAACATCCAGTCCCTTCTTTTTAAATAACAGTGTACACTTCATTTCTCCACTGGAATCTGTATGTATTCTTCCCCTTGTCCTATCAAGATTCTATTCTCAGTGTCTGCTGTCAGATCAGCCCCTCTCCCAGATATTTGGGAAGTGGAATAGATATCTGCCTGTGGGATATGTTGGTATTAGCAGATATTCTTATTTTGCCATTCCATTTGCCAATTTTTTGCTGGAATCAAATTATGCCAACCACCCTCTCAGTAATTCTTATCAGCATCACTTACAGCACATTCTCTAAGCAGTAAATTTACAATTCAGTTATTCTTGGTATTGCCTAGGTAGTCTTTCCCCACTACCTTTTGAGCAGATAGACCCCTCAAAACGCCACACACCTCTGGAACAGCTGTATATAGGCTGGCAAAATGAACCCAGATGCCCTACTTCAGAGGAAATCTGTGTTGCCAGGTTTCCCTCTTTAGTATCAGAGAACAGGTAGTCAAATATTGATACCTGGTACAAAGTAGGAAAAAGGATTTTCTGAGTTTTCCTCCTTTCACAGCAGGAGCCCTGCACTAGGGAAAGCATGCCCAGCTCAAATCATCACTGCTAGAGGCTAGAGTGAATTTATTTTAAAGGTTGTTCCCACAGCCTACTGATACTGTGTATTTTATCCCATTTTGTCTGACCATTCTCAGCAGATTGACAAAATTTTAGGGTATGAGAAAAAACTCAGAAGTCAGATTAGCTTGAAGCAGAAAAGTAATTCCAGAACTCATACCAAAATTGTATTAGTAACTGTATATTTTGTTGGATTGCAGGGTTAATTAATAATGCTGTATAGCTAATAATTAACCTCTCTCAGACTTGGCATTGCATTACTCAAACAAAGAGATCACTTTAGGGACCAAAAATGTAGGTCACAGGAGTATTCTGAGGACATACTTTAAGGAATTCTTGTAGGCTTTCCGTTCTCTGAAGTGAAGGGTTCTATCACCTACACCAGCTGTAATAGCCTTTTGCTCATGATTCCCCCCGCCATCCCCTTTTAGATCTAGTGGGTATCTTCAAAAAGATACGAAATCATTTGCTCCTTGTCTTTTTGGCCTTGAATCTTTTTCCACTGAAGCCACAGGCAAAATTCCCACTGAAGAGAATAACAAGGAGTTTTACATCTCCATTATTAGGTTGTCACATTTAACATCACCTTTCCTATCTCTCATCTGCCACTGATTATCTGGGCCGACCAGTGTCCTTTTCCATAAAGAAAATGCATGGATCCAACTTTAGTGACACAGATAATGAAGTAAACTACATGCAAGACTCACAGATATCTTGTGTACATAGATCTCTACTACATAAAAGCTGAACTGGGAACTTTTGTTACATTTCTTCCCTGTTTCACTATCCTTCAGGAGTATTAACGTTCAAGCTAAGAATCAGGTAACAATCCTGAAGAAATCATCTCATTATAAGTTAATGGCTGGATTTTCAGTTAATGGACCATGCTGAAGACAAGGGCAGTTAACAGTATAACAAACTATAGTAATATAACCAATTTCAAGGGGATTATTGCTACCATAAACTGTATTAAATGGTTTATAAAAGGAATGGCTTGGGCCTTTTTTTTTTTTTGAGTTATGTGAAGAAGAGTAAATGAGACACTTCTTTCTTATCTAAGTTGTTTCCAAACAATTTTCAAAGCATTTTGGACAACGGGAATGCTGCTAATTATGTCACACAATGAATATTCTAAATGCACCAGAGGTTGTTCTTCTCTCTAATACGTGGGGGAAACCATGAACTCATTTTTGTGATGAGATTTCAATGAAGCTGGTCTAAACTCAGTGTAGAAAAGAAGCACCAGATTCAGTCTGTGCTCAATTCCACAACCAGAGCCCATTGCTTCACCATTTGAAAGTCTCATACTCTGTCAGCCAATTACCTTACAAGGCCAAGAGAGGATGAAAATAAATATATTGAGAGCCCTGTTTTGCAATGAGTTCTACAAGTAAATTAGATAAGTAACTGCCCGGGAAGAGTCAAGTTATATGTATATATGTATTTTTGCCCTTTGCCCATACAGTGGAAATAGATTTTAGTGGGTTTTTTTTTCAGATAAGATGCATTTTTTCTTCTAGTATAAATTTATGCTTCGAAGAATTAACAAAACGTATAAGCCATTTATTGAGATAACAGTCCTAGGCATTTCACTAATTCTGCTTCTAATTTCAATGACCAGATGGCTTCTCAACTCCCATTCCATCCAAACATATGAACAGCAAAGCTTACATGCAAGAGGACAGGGGAGAAAGGGAAGAGATCTTTAAGGGATGGTTGAACAAAATAAAACAAAAAAAAGGATTAAGGGGGGGGGGGGCGGGGAAGGGGAATTAGTGTAGCCACCTGTCTGTACTTCCCCTGATGCCTGAGTCCTTGCTAGAATGTGGCAGTAGTACACACATGCAGAACAGTTCAAACCTCCACCCTTACATCAGGATAGGTGTGATGGAATTTTTCACAGGAGTAACAAAATGCTACCATGTTTTTTTTTGACCTCTGCCCCTCCTCAACAGCTGAAGCAATCAGGGATGATGTTGCACGGTCTGTACCAGTTCCCAACAGTTTCCTGAAATGCACTTTCTCCCTGCAATGGCTGGAGTTTGCCGTGGGTCTGCCTCTCTTCATTGCTCTAGTCCACCATAGATCATTTTCATTTATATTACTGTAATTTAAATATTATGAATTGCCCATAATGATTTAGGTTAATATAGACTGAAATCTCTTTCCAATAAATAAGTCAGAGGCAGCATCCAACATACAAAAATACTTGCTCATTAAGAGGGTGGAATGATAATGTCTCGAGTTATTTAGATAACAATTTGCACATAAAAAATTTTGAAAAATTGAAGGTCCTGTGTCCACAGACACTTTAAATGGAGTGCAGCTAATCATGTTCTTTTATATTATCAGCAACCCAAATATTTTCTTGGAGTGTCTATTTGAGTGGTTGCATCAGGGAATAGAAGCAAATGTCACGCTGCTGCAGAAGGGCAGTGGCTGCAGTGGGGTGGATAAACACGAGCACGGCCTGCCAGATGCACAATGTCTTTTGGCTCTTCTCAGAGCTGATAAGGCCTCCACTGGAATATTGGCTGCCAAGGGAGACGTGGCCCAACAGCAAAGAGTCCAGAGCACAGAAATGGGAGTTTTCACTTGCTCAGAAGATGTGACCAGTAAGGAAAAACAATCAGACTTATTTAACATTTAACTTAGTCTAAATATTTCAAATTCTACTCAAAATTTCTATCACTGTATTCCACTTAGTACCAAAACTATTTAATGGAATTTCAGCTTAATAACAGGTTGGATTACTAAGCCAAATATACCAGAGTCTGAGGCATAGGTGGTATTTATCAGTATGGTTGCAAAGGAGAATAAAGAGCCTAAATATTTTTGGGGCTCACCAAAAATTGTGGTAAAAAATACTTTTGGTATGAAGGAAAAGCTTTTTGGCAGGTAGTGATTAGAATGGAAGCTCTGGAAGCCTCAGGACCCTCTGTAACTTTCACTGTGATTTGTCACATGACCTTAGACAATTTTGAGGCTGTGTTTAATCAATCAGCCTCAAAAAACCCCCCAAACTGATCCATAAGAGATACTATTTAAGATACAATTTACATAAACCAAGACTGTCCTTTGGAAATAAATTATTTTTTCAAGCAGCAGCATCTTCTTATAGAGCTGATCACTCAGGTATTGCTTAATCAGCCAGCTTTCTCCACACCTGCTTTACTTGACATAAGCCTGTTATCAAAGAACCACCGATTTATGAATTTGCCACTGCCACAGCAGGAGAGAAACATTTTTTCCTTCTTTTCAGAGCCTAAATAAAGATATATGGATGGAAGAATATGTGCCTTGAGTTCCACCCTTTCGAGTTCAGTAATAGATCAGGTTAAATAAGGAGGAAAAACAAACAAAAAAAAAGTTCACAGTACTGCATCTCATAAGTATTTGATTTCTTTATCAGATGGCAGTTTCTCATATTTATAGTGAAGATAAACATTATTAAAGGATCGGTTTCAAAATTAGGATGGCAATTCTCTGCATACAGTGTAGAAGTTAAACATCATCAGTATTACAGATTTTTAGTCCTTCTATTATCTTCTTCACACACTTGCATATATTGAAATGGGCTTTGTGTTAGTGCTATCTCATTTTAAAAGTCTTCAGAATAGGTTTCTTCCATCCTGTTCCTCAAGCAGCTGGTCCATGTCCTTAGCAGATTTCACCTATTAATCTTCTAGTATCCATCTCAGATTTCTTTTATCTTCAATTTCTGTCCCTTTGGCATTGTTTAAGCTTTATACCTTTCAAATAGTTGTATAAAATTCATGTTCTCTCATATCTAAAGTGTAAGTAACAGTTTGGAAAAGATTAGTTTAGTCTGTTCTAGTTTCTTTATCATCTTAATTAATAGTTACAATCTTTAGTTTATTAAAACCTAGGTCCCATGCTGTCTCACTTTATGCTGGGCTAAACAGGACACGAGGCAATCATTCCTCTTTCCCAGGATTTGAGAAGGATGAAGAGTGGCATTCACCACCAACATTCCTCCTCTCAAAACTAAGGGGAGCCACAGGGATACTGTGCTCTTCCACATTCAGTGCACTCAGCTGCAGGCTCTGGCACACTGCAAGATGAAATAGAAGGAATTGCTGCTCACATTGCTGATGATATTACCTCCTGGCATAAGGTCTAGCATATATCACACACATTCACTAGCAGCCTTCATTCTGGCTTTTGTTAGTAGTCAGCTTCCTTCTTCCCATAGAATATCCGTGCAAAAGATAATTTCGTCTCAACCCCAGGTCATCCTCCTCTTTCTCACAAATCCGATTTTGTTCTTTTGTGCTCATGTTCATAATTTCACTGTATGAGTTTGCTCTGTCCAAAGGGCTATTTGCAATTTCTTCAATTGGAAGTGTCATTACCATGCTGGTTACTTCTTTTTAATCACAAAAATGGGTTTAACCCCATTACCAGCAGTACGCCTTTGAAATACCTCATCCCCAGTGGAGGTGCCTTTCAATTATGGACTGTGAACAGGCACATCAAATTCCCTCTTTTTTGTACCAGGATAGATCACTCACAGTCAGAAAGCTCCTTTGACTTTCCGAGTATTGATTAGGGGAGATTTGGACTGGTTTGGTGCTGCATTACATCCTGTATATCTAACAGGCTCACAGGAATGCATCCATATTTCACTGCAATCTGATAACAACAGATAACTGGCTTTTGAGTCTCCCTACTATGGTTTCAAGGCAACAAGCAGTGAGGACCATATGGCAGCATTGCTGCAGGACTAAGAGATTTAAGTCTTCTAAAGAACCAGCTGACCTCTGACTTGCAAATGGTAATTTTCCGATTTTTAAAATCTCAGCAGCCTATACTGCATAAAAACTGTCAGTTAGCTTAACAACCTGTACACATACAGCATAATGTCTTCCAATAACACTGCCTGCCAGGAGTCACCATCTGCACTTCCTCTGCTGGGAACAGCCAAACTGTTACACACAGTTGGGCTAACAGAGGGATAACGTGCAAGGTTCCTCAGCACAAATGTCGGGGGGCACAGGGAGGCTGCACCTTCACGGGAACGAGAGGCTGGACAGCAGCACCGCAGAAAGGGACCTGGGGTCCTGTTCCATGGCAAGTTGGATGTGACTCAGCAGTGCCCTGGCAGCCAGGAGGGACATCCCTGTCCTGGGGGGCATCGGGTACAGCATGGGCAGCCGGGCCACGGAGGGGATTGTCCCGCTCTGCTCTGGGCTGGGGCTGCCTCACCTCGAGTGCTGGGGACAGATTTGGGCACCACAACATAAGAAAGATATAAAGCTGTTAGAAGGGCTGTGAAGGTGCTGAAAGGCCTTGGGGGAAAGCCATATGAGGAGTGGTTGAGATCACTGTGTTTGTTCAGCCTGGAGAAGAGGACACTGAGAGGAAACCATTGCAGTCTGCAGCTTCCTCATGAAGGGAAGTGGAGGGGCAGACTCTGATCTCTGCCCTCTGGTGACCAGTGACATGACCTGAGGGAACAGCATGAAGCTCAGTCAGGGTTAGGCTGCATATTAGGATAAGGTGGCTCACCCAGAGGGTGGCTGGGCACTGAACAGGCTCCCCAGGGAAGCAGTCACAGCACCAAGCCTGACAGAGCTCAAGAAGCACGTGGACATTGCTCTCAGACACACAGTGTGACTCTTGGGGCTGTCCTGTGCTGGGCCAGGAGGTGGACTACAATAATCCTTGTGAGTTCCTTCCAACTCAGGATATTCTATGATTTTGTAGGTGAATAAAAAGATTCCCATTTTTATGCTGTTTCCATCAGCTTCCTACAGAGCCAGAGCAAGGAAACTAAGTTATGGAACAGAGCAAGGTCTTTAGGAGTAAAAAAACTCTTCAAGACTGTGACAGCTGGTACTATCTTCATATGACATGTTCTGGGGGAGTGAAAAACAAGACTACCCTGTCCATCAGCCATGAAAAACTCAGGCCTGGTGGAGTCATTTAGACAGTGGGGCAAGCATATGGAAATTTAAGTCTTGCTTTGACTAATTCAGGAGCAGCTCCTTAGCTGGTATAAACTGATTGGGTAGTGACAAAATACACAGCTGAGGATCTGCCCACATTCTGTTTTCTTTGCTTCTGTAAATGAAAATGTCAATGCTCCCTATGCATATGTTCCTCTACAGCAGCTATGCAACAGTAGCTAATAACAAACATTGCTTACCCAAAGCTGTCATTGGTCCTGCTCTGCCATGACTGTATCTCCAAATGCTTGCCATGCTGACTGTCCTGCAGGCAGCTCCCTGAGCTGTACAGCTCTGGCAGATGAGGAGGCCTCAGCTACACCCTGCTGAACATTAAGCACTCATAACGCTCTGCTGCAGCGACTCGGACAGCTTTAATTCCTCCCCACAACCTTTGGTGCAAAGGGATATCTCTTCTGCCTCCTGCTGTCTCCAGGGAAGGGTCCTATTGCAGAGTTTTTAGCTCAAGCTTTCTGCCCTGGATAAGCTATTGCTTTGTGTTGCCTCCCTGATGCCCACTGAGTGAGTTACTGATTCCCACGTACAGCACACAGCTCTGGCTGGGTCTCAGGCTCTCAGGGTTGTGAGGATTTTCTAATAACGCCAGCCAACAAAGCTGGGTTCAGATTGAACCCTAGAAAGAACGGAGCTGAAAAAAGAATAATCTGCTTTCTGAGCCTCACTATGGCTATCCTAAAGAACCATGGCAATCAAAAGGAGACAAGAAGAAGGCAAGAATGATGGCTGAACTCACAGGTACACGTGTTATTCTCCTCCAAAAACATCAGCTATTTTTTACTGGTGTGCATGACTAGATAAAGGAACATGTAGGAACTTGAATCCTGCATTTCCACTGCTTTCTATGGAGGTACTTTGCTGCAGAAAATAGCTGCCCCTATGTGTGTGAAAACATCATCTCTGTGTCTATAACACGTGCACAAAGTTTCTCTGTGAAGTGAAGAAGGTCTTGGGAAGGAGAAAAAGCAGAAAGGGCTGGCTCCAAAGATGTTAGACTCATTTGAGAGATAATTCTGGGATACAGGGGTGTTATGTAGAAGTATTGCAAAAAAATATTTTAATGCCCTTCCTTTACCTGCAGTGCTGTATTTGCTCAGTGGATCAGTGCACTGGAATGCTGACCACTTACAGTGGTTACCTGTGCACCATGCCACAGTATCCAGCTAAATTAAGCTTCACTACAGCATTTAGGGAGTTTTTCAGACCTGGGTTTCATCCAATTTTACAGTTGGGTTGAATGAAGCACAAGTAGGTCAAGCAACTTTTCTAAAGTCCCAGACTAAATATATTATTTACTTGTAAAATCAGAAATCCAGGACACTACCACTTTCAGTTCTCTTGTTTGAAAAGCTAAAATTTACTGAAAATATTTCAAAAAAGAATGAGATTATGCAAAA
The DNA here is from genome assembly GCA_013399195.1 of Dicrurus megarhynchus. Lineage (NCBI taxonomy): Eukaryota > Metazoa > Chordata > Aves > Passeriformes > Dicruridae > Dicrurus > Dicrurus megarhynchus. Next base: position 1,434,393 of record VXAD01010092.1, on the reverse strand, counting down.
AGAAAAAATTACCAAAAATTCTCTCTGTGATTTATGAAAAAGTGTCTCTATATAATGAATAGCTATGCTAGAAAACACTACTCTTACCATGCTTACTTGTTGCCTTTCCTGTTTCACACATTCATGAGTAACACACACATAAGAAACATATGCTACAGAAGCTAGCAGCAGTTCAAAACTTAGATTTTAAGTTTTAGGTTTGGTCAATTATGGAGTTATTCAGCATTTCTCAAGAAAAGGTACCCTGATCCATCTGTGGGGCTCCTGGTCCAGAGGATATTAATAACAGAGACTTCATCTTGAACCCAGTAATTCTAGAATATTAGGAGTAATTAGGACTTCTTCAGTCCTGCAAGTTATAGCATAAGATACTGACACATGGAGAAACAGAAAAAAAAAATCTACATTTACTACTGGTTAGAAAATTTTTGACAAAAAATGTTTTGAATTTCAACATTTTATGCAAAAGTTTAACTTTTAAAACAACTATTGGCAAAGTAAAGGAGGAAACACAAAGCCAGCTGTTACTAAATAGAGAGCCAAGAGTTCCAGAAGTTAACAGGTCCAGAAAGGCTTCCCATGAGCAAACCACAACCGAGTCTGAGCACAACAGGCAGCAAACTCAAGTGACAAGTCCACAATTTCTTCTAAAAATTACACCTAAAAGAGCAATCTTATTCCTAAAACAGAAGTTGCTGTCTAGCTACCACCAATTCTTTGCTTCTTAAGTGCAGTCAACTCCAAAGCTCTTAGTCTGCATCTGATCCTTCAAGAATCCTGTAGAGATTTTAAGGATTTCTAGAGGACCTTATCTCCCTCAGGATGCACAGTACAACACATTCTACTAATATTATAAATAGTTTGAGTCATCAAGTTTACCTTTTGAAACTCCAGGTGCTCTCAGACATCTCAGCAGCCCCCACTTCTGCACTGCTACAGGTGCAACACGTTCAGCAGGACTTTCCTGGATCCTGTAGGTGCCACTTTGTAAATCTGCAAGAACGAGGTTCCTCTGAAGCCAGACCACACTGCTTCTGCTCTTTCCAGTCTTGCTTCTCTAGGAAAAGTTTACCTCACCTGTTCTTCATCTTTTATCTTCTACAACTGGGCCAATTATCTCCCATGTTAATTGTAACTCACATTAACTCCTTCATTACTGGAAAGAATTAATGGACACCGATAATACTTAGGAAAGTAAAAGCAGAAACTGGATCAATGTCCCAAAAAGTATTGTAAGTTACAGATCTGTTTGTGGCTGCTGCTTTATGGATCAATCTCTGTATAGACCAGAAAAGAGTGGTCCTGCAGCTGTGCTTTTGACTTTTATGCTTAAGTTATACACCTCAATAATTTCAAGGTCTGAAGAAGAGACTGTAAGGTATAAGTATTGCATTTATCAAGATAGTTTTGCCAGCAGGCAACAAACTGAGGACTGATACTTAAGAAGTCAGATCCAGCAGTAACTTAGTGCAGACAGATTTTCACACTCTCTGATCATTTGCATAATGATCCCTGGAGCAGCATTCTGCTCCTCAGCAGTGCAAGGAGCCACTCATTCCCCCAGCAATATTCAGTGGGAATCTTTCAGAACCCTAAACTTCTGACTTCGCAGAGCATGTGTGAGGTACTCTAAGTTACAACATATCCAAATTCAGATTTCTCTATCATATTAAGAAGGCAGCTTATTTATTTGCCTTATGTTAATCTACTTCTACAAACCAAAGCACACCTCTTATTACCCAGCCGACAGGTAGCAACATATGCTAACATACTGTTAGCACCTGGAAGAGTGAAATTCCTAATTGCATATGGACAAATATATTATTTACATGCATGTGTTTGGGATGAGATCTTTGTGAAAGAAGAATCAGAAAGATTATGATGTTCTGAGATAAATTTAAAATTTTAGGGGGTTAACGTAAGCATTTGAACTGTAAGAGACTTTCCCAAGCATTCAGGGGAATTCAGAGTGGAATTTATTTACATGAAATAAATTATCCTAGAAAAAGGCAGGAATAGGAAAAGCAAAGCACACTGGAGAACATCAGAGGGAACTCACAGAGGATTCAAGGGGATAATGAAGCAGACCAAGGAGAGCAGTTCCTATATTGTTTAATTCCATAATCTAGTTTAATCCTACTGAATGATATTTACTCCAAGCAAACTGTGATCAAATCAGGTGTCTATCACCTAGTTACTAGGCTATAAATGCTAAGATGAACCACTCTTACAATAATTTCAATAATTTCCAGACCTCAAAAATAGTTACTGCTGGCTGACAGCATGAGCCACCATTTGCCTTGTTCCCCATCTTATTCACACAAGCTCCCCCATCTGTACTTCATGGGCTGATTCCAGCCTTTGAAGTGGCTCCTTGTGGAAGTACTTTAAAGGAGAAAGGTACCACAAATATGGAGGTGAGATGGGAAGAATTGCTATGCCTCAGAAAAGGGTCATTTCCTGATATTTTTCAAGGAATGGGATTCCTAAAGACAGGGACAGTATGAAGTCAGTATGAATGCTTAGATCCTTGCTTTATTAAATAATAAAGAAGAAAATGAAATGTTACATGCAAACATGACTCGTCAAAAAGAATGCTACACATGGAGATAGACAATTCACACAATACTTATAAACTTCTCACCTTCTGTGGCATCTCTGTTAACTTTTACACTATTTAAAATGAATTTTTAATTCCACACATTAAATAAAACAGAGTGTTAGAGAGCATAAGAGAGTTGAGCTGATGTTCCTACCCTATGAAAGTTTTGTTTTATTGTTTAAGTTCTTGCCCAGGACCACCCTACATGGAGCTGCAATGCCTTTCTGGTCACAGGGTGCTTTTTCCTTTCCATGGTTTGCCAGGGTTCCCTCGGGTGACTGCGCTGAGCCTGCCGAGCACAGCTCACGTTCGCTGATTCCACGTTTGCTGATTCCACATTTGCTGATTCCACGTTCACTGATTCCACGTTTGCTGATTCCACGTTCGCTGATTCCAGTGTCACTGTGTAACTCCCTAACTGGCACATGCTGCCTCAGTCGCTGTCCAAAAGCTCTAATTAGCAGCCACAACATCCACAGGAAAGAGAGAGGAAGCATCTTCTGTTGCTTGTTTAGATATCTCATTTCATATACAGGATTTATCTTCAGAAAAGCTTGTGATGCCTGACCTTGATACGTATGGAAAATTCTGCCCGGGAATTCTGCCAGACATTTTGTTTGATATCTATATTTTCTTCCTCTTGGCCATCTTCTTCTTGTATTTTTTTCCCCTTCTGGCTCCTTGGCTTTTTTCATAACTTCTTCAGAGCTCATTATCTTTACCCAAAGACATTGGCATTACATATCTTTCCCGTCACGGAAATTTAAATGCTGGTCCTAAGAATATTCTGTGAAAAGCAGAGAAAAAATTTCAGAACCATCTAACTGAGGAACTTAAATTTCACTGACTTTCAATCAGGCACCTATGGCATAGCTGCAGACTCACAGAGACTGTGACAACAATATTTTTAAACTTACAGTTTTAAAAACACATATGCCTTCATACTAAAACATTTAATACAATACCAAGTTTGACTCTCAAAGTGTATTTTTCCAATATTTTAACAAAAATTCCTGCAGAGTATAAAAAGAAAGAAATATTCTCCCTGGTCCTTTATTATTTTCCCTTGAGAATTATGTTTAACCTTAGGAACCTCGCATGGTTTTAAAATATGTTCCTTCTATTTACCAACTTACAGAATAATTACTGCTTTTATCCCCATATAAACATTGTGATTACATCTATCTTAGATTTGTTCGTCCTGGCATCACCTTAATTTTATGAGTTCTACTAATAACCTGTGGTACTGGTAGTTTTCTGTATTAGTGACCAAAGAGACACATGAAGTACAAGGAAAAAAAAAATCAAAAATTAACAAACCAGGGCCTTGAAATGTGAGGAACTGGGAAATATCTGTCATCATCTTGCTAACATTTTTGTGTTGATGTGCTGAAGGTACTGTTTTATGCATCTCTGAGTCTGCCAAAAGGCAGACAGCATCCAAAGGAAAGCTGGAGGGAAGAAAGAGAGGGGGGCAGACAGACAGAACCTTATCCAGATTTGAAAGTTTGGCAGGAAAAAGTTTTTGTCATTTCTGTTCTGCAATTTAGTTTGTCTAGGCAATTATATTAACAGAAATGCAAAGCACCTACTGAAGATCTTGTGGATAAGCCAAAAAATGTTGAATTGCTTTCCAAAGAAAAAAGCGGTGACAAAATACTTTGCATCAAGTTCTAGCCCAAAGAACTTCCCAATCCCATCCATAGAGAAATAAATGCTCCAAGGTGACCTTGAAGTCTGAGGACAGGACATGCACACACCCAAATTGGGTGCTCAGAGGTCATTAGGAGAAACGGTAACTTTCCAAGCTTTACACATGGTTGTTGAATTTCAAGCAAGGTGGGGTGAAGATTTACTCTTGAAACAGGAGGAAGTTTGCCTGAAGCTAAAGCAAATTAATATTGTTGACCTTGGCCCTGACTCTGCTCCTGTCTAAGTTAACAGAAATACTCCTGTTAATTCCACTGAGATCTGGATCAACCCTCCTGTTGAAATAAAACGAAAGCTTTAATTTAGAGAACTTTCAGGCAATGCAGCAGGTTGTACTGAGGAACAACATGATGTTCTAATACTGAAGATTTAATGTCTCACATAGGTTGGGTGTTTCTTTACTGATAAGAAAACTTGCATAAGCATCCCAAAGAAACACTGAAACCTAGGGTTAGCTAGAAACTTCATCCAATGTCTCTGAGAAACCTCTTTTGTGTTCTAGTGAAGTCTAAAGGTCTAGACTCTATTGTCATATTTCTGAGGAGTTTATTAAACCACAGAAGGTTTACTTGAGCCACTTGTACATAGAAGAACAGTCAGAACTGTGGTCATCTGGTGTCACTATTTAAGGCAAATTAAATTTTTCACATTAGCATTTGCAACATTCACCTTACAGATTTTCATATTAATAAAATATAACACAATCCCTGCATGTTTAAAAACCTTGCTTGTGCACTTCAAATTATTGTATATACTATTTAATGTTTACTCATTTTGCCTGCTGAAACCTGGGTGGTTTTTGCCACCTTCAAGAATCTAATCCTGTAAAGAACCTTCTGCTTAGTGTGCTTTTGTATGAGGGGCAAGCAGCACTCTGAACCCTTTTTTAATCTCAAGAATTATAGGTGTAAAGTTGTCTTCTGTCTGTGATCTGAGCAGGGGAAATGACCCATTGTGTGCAAAAATAAATCATCTTCCTTAGAAAGGCAGAATCAGTGCCAAACACTGAATGTTCCTGAGGGAATGGATTCCTTAGCTTGTGTATCTTGATTATCCAGGAACTCAAGGCACAAAGTATAGCTGTGGTCAGGGAGTTTAGACAGAAAAAACAAATTTCTTATTCAATTTTCATCAGATTTGACTTCCTGTCTTCAGAGTATGTGGCTTATAAATTTAGTACATCACCTCAGTGGTTCACATTAACACAACTCCCTTCATGGTGGGGATATCATTTTAAGGGATGTCATATTTCAAAGAAAGCAACTCTTTATTTCACTGCAGTATTTAAAGAAACATTTTCACTGAGAATTTTTTCCTAAGGAATGGGAATATTGATGCCAGTATTGGGAAATATGAATTGATGGAAAGCTGTTAAGACACTCAACACAGGAAGAGTCATTATAACTTGTGTCAGCAGGAACTCAATACCAGTGACTCCGGTTTTCCCCCATAACACCAAAAAATACAGTTTTTATCCAAAGCTGCATGGACACAGTGACTTCAGTTTGTGTCTCTCTCCATATCAAAGCCTTGACAATAGGTAGGTAGGGACAGAGACCAGAGTTATGAAACTTTTTTTTTATTACAAAAGAAAAAAATAAAGAAAAAAGAAAGCTTTATGTGACATATATCAAAACACTTCATTATGCAAAAATAAGAAATTCTATATCTGATTAGTATTATTAGAAGCTTATGACTGAAAAATGAGCATGCAACAGCTGAGGACACATCATCACTAAAATCTAGTACTTGGAAGCTAGTAGATGCAGTGTTAAAGCCAAAAGTTCAATGTTAATTCTGCCCCAACTGCTTTGTACATTAAAATATGTCACATGGTTTGAGTTATTTTACAGTTTGTTATTTATTTACATTATAAGGAAAATTCTAACTAGCATTTCTCACAGTCTGATACACATACATGTGAAAGGAACATATTCTATTTTTGGCCTAAAGTTTCAATCTCACTGAGATCTAATAAGGAAGTCCAGTTTGGAGGAATTTGATTTAATTCAATTAGTCCTGCATACATTTGATATTAGCTGGTGGAAATTTAGCAGTGGCTCAATCTGACAGGATTAAAATATTTTGGACTGTTTTGAATGTCTTCACTCTGAGTAACCCTTTAACAGAAAAATGCCCAGTGGTTCAAGCAGGATAATAATGAAGATGGGAGAAGGGAAGAGACTGGAACCTGGTTTTCTGTGTCTTTTTTTGTGTCCTTTGCCTCATTCAGTCCACCACTGGGGTAACTCCAGCATCCTCCACATCCCACAGCAGCCCTGGTGAGCAAGAGAAGCTCCTGTAGGCTGAAGCTCTGCTACCAGCTGGGTTCTGTGTCTGCTGCTGAGCCGTGCACCTTCTGCCACACAGAGCACAGAATGTCTGAGCTCCCCTGAGCTTTTCCTCAGCAGGCACTTGCTTGAATCATCCTCCTGTTCCCCAGGAAGTGATTCTCATGAAATTGGAAGGTATAATCCTCCTCCTCCTTGCATTGGCTCCTCTGTTGCATTGGCTGAATGTGACTTACAGGTCAGAAATCTGTGCAGAAGACAGGCAAGCTCAATAGTTTACACTTACTAATTTAAGAATCATTCTGTTTGGAAAATCATCCTATAAACAATCTAATTAAACAAAGAAAAAAAGAAAGTGGAAGATAGAATGTCTGGATTATGTATAGATTGTCATGGTATTTTAAATGGCTAGTGTCATACAATACACATTTATAAGCCAATTGCTTTTCAAAAGCATTGTAGCAATCTGTAAGTAAAGGATTTCACCTACCAGAGAAGAATAAAGCACATTGGTGTTTCCTAAGTCATCTGCTATTTTTCTAGACCACAAGACAAACAAACAAGAAGAAGTTTGAAACACTCATGGCTTCATTCAGCTTGTAATTTTTAAGTGGGTTCTGAAGGTCAAGACGTAAACAGGGGGAGCTGTATTTTCTATTTTGGTCTGGTTTTAATTTGGGTAATCTTTCCATTAAATTTAGCTATTTATGACATTTGTTAAAAGCCTATGCTGCTAATTTAGCTTAAAAAAAAAATCTAATGGAGTTGTATTGGAACTTTTCCATAAAATTAATGTTCCAGACTTAATGGATGTCTAAGGTATCGTTATTAACGGGAATATTCCATAAACTAAAATCAGAGTCTTTGAATTGGTGATCTGATACAGTCAGATCGGAACTTATTGAAAGCTGGAACGACGCCAAAGTACCCAGGAATTCAATTTAAACACCTTATGGAGGTTAATGCTTTTATGGTATTTACTTTAATTAGTGTTTTATTAAATGCTCAATTTCACTCACATACTTGGGCAGGAGCAGTGGCCAGCCTGTGGGTAAAGCAAGTAAGATCACTTTCCTCTCTCTGCATCTGTCAGAAATACCAGTCTTTTACATGATTTCTAGGGTTATATTGCTTTTGGCTGTATTTCCAAATTGCTGAAAAGTCACATAAATTCATACTGAGTATCACAGGCTGCACCATGGCCAAGCAAGAATACATCACAAACCAGAGGCCTCTCCACAAAGTTTTGCCTAAAGATTCACTTCTATGAGTCCACACTCCTTGATAATGTAAATATGGACTATAAACCCGAAATTCATGGGGTGAGTTCATGCTTTACCTTCCATTCCATGCTGAATTTAAAAGTAACCATTTTATCTGGTTAATTACACTATGTGTTTTTATCCCATGAGGAAGGAATGGATTGCCACTGAAGCTAACTCCTACCACAAAAGAAGTTATTCTTTTGCTTTGGGGTGTTCCTAGGCCAAGAAAATCTTATTTTGTCCCTGTTGACTGCAATAGGCTTAGAAACAGTTTCTCACTCCTTGTTTTGTCGACAGCAAAAATACTGAAGTAAAAATAAAATTTAAAAATGTACAGAATTTATTTGTATTGTTATTTACAAAGCAGTCAGGAAGAAAAGTTAATTGTTAGGCTATGAGAAATTCTGTAACCATGGTAAATGTGGGGGGACTATATTCACCATATTCTTGAGACTCACGTCTGATCCATATGCAATACATGAACTCCATAGATACTTTACCTTCAAACTCATATATCAGCTTCACGAGACCACCATATATAGGGTTTTTTTTTTAATGTGAAAAAGACACAAGATATTTCTGTTATTTCTTCACCTCTGGAGTGGAATTTAATTTGTCAAGATACATCTACTTGTACCCAGTGACGATAATGATTCCAATAAGAACCAAAGTCAAATTTTCTACACAGAGAGAATTCAGTAGCTGGTATTCTCTCATGACGTGGCACCATGGGGCTCAAAAAAGATGTGTACCCTTGTACGAAAATGAAATTCTGAGCTTTCAAGTGTCACCTTACACAGACAGGTGCCATTATATTCTGTTGTCGTCTGCAGTGCCCCTGAACTCAGTAAGCACTTTTAGCAAAGCTTTGCAAACAGGGAGGCAGATGTGTTTGCTTGATTCTCTTTTCAGGTTCACCTTCTTGCGTCCAGAAGAGCACACGGACCAGACCATACACACACACATGCACGCACTAATGAACACAAGGGAGACAAGAGGAACATCATTTCAGTATTTGTTCTCAGCACTGACACCCCGAATACAGGCACATGCAAGTTGTGGATCTCACCATTGGAAGGCACATTTCACATGCACATGGATACTTTTCATGAGGGAAGCTGTTGAGTGACCTTCTAGCATTCCTGCTATTCCCTAGCAACAGCAAATGATGAAAGAAATGAAAAAGTATAGGCCCCCTGATATTTACAGTACAATTCTGAAACAGAAGAATATGCACATAGGCAATAAAGCTGAGTAGTTAACGAAGTCAAGATAAAGTTCACACTCTACCTTATCCCCTAGAAAATTATTCTGGTGCTAGACTCCACATGTACTCTGGAATTAGTTCTTGTCTTCATAAATAATATTTCTAGTTTTGATCAAAACACTCTCTGTGCAGTACTCCTTACATCCAATGACTTAAGGCCAAACTTTTCCAAGAGGAACTGGAATGGCTGCTTCATTGCAGTTTTGACGTGACCATTTACTGAGACAATATTGTATAAATATTTAGATGCCTATCTGACTTTACATCCAAGAGATACCCACATACACTAGCAATGAAATGGAAGAAAGATTAAAGGGATTCAAAACTTAGGAAGGATACATCTGCAAATTAGAAGAAAGAGAAAAGAAGGAAGCTTTTAAAAGTAAAGATGACATCTAGAAAACTGAACAGCACTTTTGTACCTAAAAAACTAAAAAATTAATATATGGTATAATAGATAAGTAATGAGATCAGAAGAGTATAATAGATTATTAGGAAAAGAAAATAATAAACAAAAGATAAAACAATTTCTATAGAGGAACATTTGCACAAAGCAGGATTTTTTTTGTCTGAAAGGCTGTAAAATTAATTCAATACTACAAAAATACCCCATCCAAAACCCAACCAACCAACCAAAGAAATCCCAACAAACACTGAATTAAACCTCACATGCAATTACAGTCCACAAATTACCTTCCAGAAATTGTCTTTTTTCGGATTATTTTTGTTTTCCAAGATCTGAGCACAGTGAGTCAGTAACATTTCTAAGACACTGGGAGTAGTTTTAGGCTCAGATCATTTGAGCAGGAATGCAATGATTTACATAATTCTAGAAGGAAAATGGCCAAGAAAAGATGTTACTAGTGAAAGAAACTAATCTGGATCAGATTTTTGGCTGCTGAAAATTAGCTTCTGGAAGCACATTGAAGTCTTATTTCTTCGTTGTCTCTCTGAGGACCTGAGAAGGTGAATGTATTATCCTATTGATAATACATTTGAGCTTGGAAATGATGCAACAGTTCCCAGGAAAAGGGTATTAGGAGGGGATGGAGACAGGAAAATGAATCAGGCATGCATTCACTCAACATTTTCAGGATGCGCCTGCGCCTCTGCTCCAGGGTGTCCCCGCTGCCATGCCCCAGAGAGCTCCAGCCGTCCTTAACGAGGGGACTGCAAAGCAACAACGCTGTCCCAGCCCTGCTTCAGCTTGTGCTGCATATGGCCACGACCTGTTCCCAGCCTGTGATGAGTTCCATGACACTGACACATTCCAGGGGCCATAAAGGATGTGAGCAGAAGAAAGAAGGGCTATGAGAAAAACTAGAAAATTCTAGGGTAAAAATCAGGCTCGTGCACCACTGCTGGCTCCTTCGACAAAGGTATGCAAGCCCTACAGTGAAAGGTGCCTTTCCTCTAGACATTCCTACTGGCAATTTTTTGATGCCTGAACAGCTCCCAGCCCAAGGATTTGACTAGAAGAATGTCAGGTACAATTTTGCTCTAAGGTCCATCTGGCTGCAAGGGGCAGTAGACTTAAAACACAATTTCAGTTGCAGGGACTAATCCCACATCAGTTCCTTAAGACCCAAAGGTTTGAAGCTATTTTCTCTGTTCAGCAGTTAAAAGTACTGTAACATTTGGATTGCAATCCTCGTGTTCACTAGCCCAGTGCTCTTACAAGATAGAAAGATGCCTTTAAGCCATGCATGGGATCTTGTGGCTATAAATAAACAGCAATCTGACAGCTCTGTGCCAGGATACAGAAATATTACATTTAAGAAGCAGGATACTGCACATAGTAGGCAATTGCCACATCAGGGCCTTTAATTACAATGAGAACTGTCCTTGCTCGAAATACCTCAACTTTTATGGGACAGAGCAGTAGCTAAGTGCTCAGGCAAGGCTGTAATGTTTTCTTCCAGACACTGGCTAAGAGCCAATGCTCTTATGGCAGAGAGTAGTAGTTTAGTGTGGTGTATTTCTGCCTATTGACCCAAAGACTGGCTGCTCCAGCCATAACTTGAGCAGTCTGATTACATCCTTCCTCCTCTGTGAAAATGGGGGAGTATATAAAATTGTTATCAGGCTGATAAGAAGTAGATTAATACCTTTGCCAGGTTTCTTCATCCAGGATGAGCAGACCAGTCCAGATGAGATTGACCCAGGTCAGGAGCTCACTAGAAGGGCTTGAAGCAAACATGGAAAGGCCTGGATGTGAGCAGGTGTCCCAGATAGCATTGATATTGCTTGAGGCACGGCTGAGGAGCACCAGGGCAACAGAACAAATGGTAATAAGGTATCTGATACCTGTGTGGCCCCACCCTTCCAGGAAGGGCACAGGAATGTAATTGAGAGGCCAAGCAAGTGTTGCACGTATCAGCACAGCACAAGAAAGGCACGCAGTGAGGCAGAAAAGAAACTTAAGGACGGGTGTTAATGGGATGCCTGCTATTCTGTGGCACTGGAAGGCTAGCAGCCCACACTCCAACTCTTGGCTTCTTGGGTAGAAGATGTTTAAAATATTCATCCCCCTTAAAGCGCACAAAAAATCATGCCCTGCTGGTGGCCTTCTTGTAGGTTTTGTTATTAGCGATGGTGATTTGGCCCTGGGCAGGGTATATTAAAGCAACCCTTGTAAGCTGGATGCCAGCGAACAACAGAGACTGAAAAATCTTCCTCCAGTTAGACAAAATATATCTAATCCTGTAATAGCTGGCGTGAGGTGTTTGGCAGACGTCCCAGAGTGAAGGACAGAGCTGATCAATATTAAACATTTGCAAGCAAGCGAAGCAAGCCAGCAAGAAAAAAATATAGAGGTAGCCCTTATTTTGAGGGAAGAGGGAGTGCTCAGGCTAAGGGAAGCAGAGTTTCTATATGGCCTATCTCAGTTAAATGCAATTTTTTCATTTGGATGGTAAAACTGTTGAACATGATTAACTATAAGCACAGATTTCTACCTAGCTGGCTTAGGCCTCTCTGGAATAAAGCCTTTGCCAAAGCTCTTCAAATTCCACAGCTGAAATACAACATTCTTTTTAAGGAAACAGCTCTACAAATATTCCTTTAGTAAGCTTACCATATAGATTTTCTTCTATGTCCTTTGTGTAGAAGAGAAGAAAAAAAAAAAAAAAAAGTTCTGGCCCACAGAACTTTAAAACTTGATAAAGGAAGGAAAGTAAAATGAATCAATTAAAGAAAAATACATCAAGTTAGCTTATACCAAAAATGTGTCGCTTTTCAAATGCTACTCCAAGAATTCCATTCAGAATAAGGTCACTTCTTAATTCATTCACACAAGGACACAATATGGTCCATGCCATCCTAAATCCCCAGGACTGTTTATGATGTCTGTCACAACAAAGTCCATCTATACTTTGAATTAATTCTCTATTCCTTAGGCTTTTGAGCCTTTCATTCAAGCAAGCCCATTCAGAAATATTCTGTAGGTCTTAACTTAGAATTGCTTTGGCATGGAACTGTTTCAGATCTCACTGCTACACACGAGAGCTAAAAAGAGTGTGAATATAAATAAATATTATATCAGGTGCTATAAAGTTGGCTTGTAAATCCCTTAACGTTCCACCTGACTTTCTACACTTCATTTTTATATGCCCTGAATTTAAACTAGAATCTGAGGTTTTCTTACATTCTTCTAATCCCACTCTTTCTAGTGTTTTGGATGCCAGACTCACATATTTCAGATGTGTACCTTGCATGCAAAAGAAAGAATATTCAAATAACACCTCAGAATGTCAGCCAAGCATATTTCCCTTCAAACTCATCAGCTCATGCTGTTTCTTTTGTACTCTTCCTGACTGAAATGTACTCCACTCCTTCTGAGCTTCTCAAAGAGTGGCTGGAAAACCTGGAGTCCCTCTTACCTTGTGAGGACAGGAATGAGAGGCAAACCTGCAGTCATAGCCCCTGAATAAAACAGGGGATTTCAACCCTTCAGCAGGAATGAGACCAGTATTTCAAGTGAAGTTTTTCTTGACCAACATGAAAAAACTGTGGATGGAGGAGATTCGGGAGTCTTGATGTGAGGAATAGGACACCTCTCCACATTAGCTTTTACCAGCAGGAGATGGCAGTTACCTGTTCAGCACACCAGAAAGGACAGTGGTTTTGTGATGCTCATCTCCAGCTGCTGTTGTAAGGAACAGTCTTGCAATTTCCTCTGCATTAAAGTTTTTCTCACTTTTTACACAATACCTTGGACTTCCCTGCTCACACTTGCCCAGTAAAGGGAACAAAAATGAGAAGGCATGACCCAGACAACAGACAAATTTATATATGTACCTGTTCTCTGTAAACACAATCCTGTTTCTATTCACTTCACTTCAGCTGAATTCTCTTCCAGGGGCTAATGACACTCTGTCCCTAATCCTATAACTCCTGTGTTGAGGTAAGGTTTAGCAGAAGCCTTAAAAACCCTCTGCCATCTACTATGAAGGTCACTTTACAAAAGAGAAAGTTTCTGTAGCAACTAGTAAGAAGTAAAAGACACTTCTCTAGCTGTCCTGTGTGTTTTCTATCTCTATGTAATTCTATTATAGTAAGAAAAAAGTAGAAAACCAATCAATAAACCTTAAATCACAGGAATGAAGGGAGACAAGTGAATGTAAATTAATAGATGCTGTACAATTCCAAAGAAAATTTAAAGAAACTGGGTGGAATCCTAATAAATTTTGTTGCTTTATGTCTGGGTGAATGGTAGCTCTGGGAACAAAATTCCAGCAAGGTTTGTCAGTTAGTCAAAATGGATGTTTATAATTATGAAACAAAGCGAGTTTTAATTTGATTGTCTCAAAATAGAAAACAGAACATAAATACAAACTTGCTTGGGAGATACTGGAGACAGAAAACAAATCATGATTGTTTACAAAGACTCCAAAGAGAGCAGAGTATTTTAACATATGCTCATTTTCAGGACTTAAGAGTTGAAAGATTTTTATTGACATTACCCATAGAAATAATAGAGGAAATGTGGGACACTTTAGTCAAAGACTCTTCTAATCCCCACATTCTCGTTTCACCTGAACAGACAAAATTCATAGCCTGATATAATTGCATTCATAGTGTTAATTGATGGAATACCTGTACAAATACCACATGGAATTTCAGAAATTAATCCAAAACAATTAACACTACCTAGAGACACCTTAAATAGCAGAAATATAATCCTTCCACTCCCAGAGTCCAATTTTTTTCTGTTCCTGTGCTAACACAGTTAGTTTGCTCTGTTAGGTTCAATGGCATTCTATTCAGCTATGGAGAACTATCACAATTCAGAGATAATTGTACATGACCTCTGTAAAACAAAACATCTGCTCTGCCACTTCAACAATCCCTCATTGTGTGGCATACCTAACCCTGCAGACAGTACCTGAATGGCCTATTTTTTCTACACCATTCCCATTATTTGCTTGGGTCCTTAAGGCTTCTGAATATCTAAGGTTCTCTTTCTCTCTTAGAGGATCTTTAGCTTCCAGTTGTGACTATTGTCATCAGTACTGAAGGTTTGTCTCACTGCTGAGGGCCACTTTGGAAGCTGAACTTCCAGATCCCAGCAAACAGCTGGAACAGGACAAGGTGCACACCGTCTCCTGAGCTCTCCCTTGTAAGTCTTTCTGTGAAAGTCAACAAGAATCTTAAAACTTGCTGTGAACATAGGCAAAAGCAACAAAAGAGCTTGCTGTAGGTGTGGCTACGGGATTTCCTAGCTCTTTTCACATCTGCTCTCTCAAAGGCACGTTCAAGAAGCACAAGATCATGGTAAGTATGATGGGTAGGATTTGGGACCAAGAACCTGGAGAATGCCTGTGGGAAATTCATACACTTAGCAGCTCCAAGCAACCTGATATGATACCTTTGAACACAAGATGGGTAAAGCCAGAGTCAGTTGAGATCACCAGTCAGATCTCAGCCTCCTGGGAGATTAATTACAATCAAGGGACCAAAAGCAGCTTGATTGCTCTTGTAGGATTGATATCACGTTCTTCTCAGAGAGCTCTGGTTTTGTTGAATCTATCTTTTCAGCACTAAACTGTTCTCTTGGGAACAGTTTTAACCAGCTGGGCAGTTACACAGTGGCTTAGGAAGCAAAGAATTTTAGGCAGGAAAAAGAAATTTGTGAATTTCTTCAGGAACTCATAGTAATTAACAACAACACCAAAACTTCAGAAATTATATGGCAGAAGACTTAAGCTGCTTAGGGAAATTCTGCATTAGAAATTTTAGTTTCAGTGTTCTTAAATGTGAAAACTTCTGACAAACTCTGCCAGAACCTCAAACTTTATGATGAACAGCAGGATGATCCATGCTTCATTTATCCTCTTGTCTCCATTCTCATTAGTACTCAGCATAGGAAAAATTAACTGCAATGGTAATGTCATATGCAAAACAAAAAGTTTTGCAAAGAGAAAGAGAATCATATTCTTTGGAAAAGTTCTTTCAAGGAATGAAATCAGCAGAGATTACTATTTTAATCTCACAAAAAAGAAACGAAAAAACGGATTTATGCTTCTCCCTGCCACATATGGAAAATATCAAGGTGTTTTCTCCCCAGGAACGCTCTCTTGAGACCCTAATCATTCTTGCAGAAACCATTCTTTTTCATGTGCCTAGTAGACTTCCCTTTTCCTAGGAACCTCTCTTCCACCTGCATTCCTGATATTGCACAGATTCCAGCTCCTGGAGCTGAAAGACAAAATTCCCTCCATTCCTGAGGGACCACAGACTGCAGCCCCATTAGCCACTATCGTTGGAAACATCTGCAGATCCCTTGGAGCACTTCTGAGCTGCATTTGGCAGCAGCACTTGAGGGTCCCCACACACTTCTGGGATGCACTTTCTTCAATCACAAAGCCATACACTTTGCAGTGTCTCTCCACAGCCTTAAAGGTACTTCCTCAGCTCACAGCAGACCTGGGTAGATTACTGCAGAAAAAGGTGAAACCTGTTCCCAGCTGATAACCAGGATGTTGGCCGCTGGACCATTCTTGCTTTTTTACTTTCCATTAAGGAAGTTGTGTGGTTTCTCAGAAATCAAGTTGATTACATTAGGTGAAATACATGGAACATTCCTACAGCTGTGTTATCAGGAAAATCTCATCTGTATATTGCCCTTGAGAACTTGCAACCAGTTATTTCTGAGACATATTTTTTGACTCAGTCACTGATAACTAATTATTTAATTGACATCGCAGAAAAATGTGCAGCATGTGTCAGCTATGCACTAAATATACTCTAGTACTTGGGATATTTTGTTAATAAGTTCCTTTTTTCTTCCTAACACAGCTGGTCATGATAGATGGATTGATGGTATATTTTGGATCTATCAATAAAAAAAGAAATTCTACCAAATTTTACCCACTAGTGTCTGAGCATATCAGCCATTCTCCTCATTGCTTGGGCTTTAATGTGTTAACAAATGGAAGAAGTTGCTGGTTTACTCTGAATCCCTCCTCCCCTGTGGAGCCACTTTTGTTCCACCTTATTTCCCAACAAAAAGAGTGAATGTAGGTTTCGCTTGTTTGCCATTTTAAATTGAACTACATGACTCAGGTGGTGCCTTTGGAGAGAATAGTTAATTCTTAAAAGAGAGAGAAAAAGAGGGAAAGGAAAGAGGAAAATGCAAGACTAAAAGAGGGAGGACGCTGCTTTGCAAATGAGTGCACCATTGTGTGAAGACGAAGTTACCAGCTTGGAAGTGTTCTTAGACAAATAGATACTTAAATAGAATAAAAACTTAATTGTTCAAATAACAAATATAACTTGGAGATAATTTATTTTGTAGCATATGACTAGAGATGTTGAAAAATGAACTAATAGGTTCTGAATTTCTGATTAAAATCTTGGTTTATTAGCCAAGAACAGAAACCAGAAAAGAACCATATTTAACACATCTGTAAACCAGGGTGACACATGCAATCATTGAATCCATTCCAGTTCATTGAGTGCCAGCTTGGTTCCAGCTATTCTGGGTACTAATTGCTTATTTACTCTCTGAACTAATGCAATTTCTTTCCCTAAAGCTCTGGAATGGTCAAACCACAGCAACTTATCCAGGCTTTGAACAAAGTCCAAAATTATTATTGATCAAAAGATTCCTGTAATACTTAATATTCTTCAATAATTAAACAACAGAGCCACATTATTTTCCAGTATAATACTTTGATGGATAAAACAAATTAAAAAACCCAAGGTGAAAGAGTAGCACTTAGATTAAATGTTACAGCATGATCTTGCCATTTATTTTAAAAAAGGTCTTTCCTAGTAGTCAACCTTTGTTCTGCAAACTCAGAAGCATCTGCTCTCCTACTCAGATGTGTCAAGCTACTTTAAGCAGTAAGATAATAACTATTTTTAGGCATTTTTAAAATGACTGAAAATAAATGGAAGTTACTATATACCTGATATTTTGAAAATATCATAAATACTTGTTCCAGAATAAAGAGACTTGTAGCTTATCCTACTTTAAACTAGTTTTTTGCAGGGGATGAGAAACTTCTTTCACTGCATCATCTAGACTTTTAACTGAGTATTTCTAATTGTTGTGGTCTGTGGTTAACCATACAAAATATTCTATATCTTGGGTCAAAATAAGGAAGCATTACTCAGGCCAAGTTAACCTTTAATGAGTCAGATCCTTAATATAGCTCACACAAATAAATAGGATTAAATCGATTTACACCTTGTAAGAATCTGACCAGAGACTGAAACAGCAACTCTGAATGAGCACAGGTAAATGTACAGGGGTATCAAATACCCACCTAAGGAGAAAGGGATGGCGATTTCCATCTGCCTGAACAGATCTCCAACAAAGCTGTTTTTGAAGTATTAGTTTCACGTTTCCTTCTCACTGCAGGTTGTGCACTGATTATATGTTTCTTTCCAAATATTGAATGAACTGCTGTAATCTGGTCAGATGCTTGATGTATTTGCTGGTCCAGCAAAATGAGTTGAATATGATCAGCACAGAACTCTCTTTTGCTTTACATTTTCATTGCTCAAAGGTCCTTCGACTAGAAAGGTGGCTTGTCATCTATTTAGCTTTGATTTCTTTTCTTTAGGGCTGGACTGACATTTTTTTCTGCCCGACTGGAAAAGGATGCATGGAGGCATATTTCTGAAACCAGAGGATATGTACATTACAGTAAAGCACTTAAGTACATAGCCAGCAAGAACATTCCAGGTGCAGAATAAAGAGCACAGTGGGAAGCAGCTATAAGCGGATCTTATAGGATCATTTCTTTTCCTACACCATTCCGTGTCAAAAATTGTTCTCCTGGCAGTTTGTCAGAGGGCATGTTTGGATGATGTGTTCTCAAAAGAACCTAGAAAAATACAAGGTCTGCTTCAAAACAATTTTATTTGGCAGATGTAATTTAAAATATTTGCATGTGAGAAGCTTGGTCAAAGGACAAGAAAGAAATGCTATCAATCGACTTAGTGCCTGGCAGACAATAATATTTCTCTGTTTCTTCTTATTTATTTTTTTTTTTAATATATATAATAATAAACAGGAATCCAAACCACAGAAATTAACTTTGATATTCTCAAGGACATACTGCATTATGCACAATGCATGCATGAATCCAGACATGTCCCCAAAGCCAGAAGGCATTGCCAGAAGCATTCTTGGTTTTTCAGTTCTGGCTTTTCTGTGAGTAGGACATAGTAGGGGATCCAATTCACATGAAAGGAAAATGTGATTCTACAGTACCTGAGACTAAGCCAAGAGTCAACTCTCCTTACAGCAAACTGTGCTTGTTGTTTTGTTTGCCAGATGCAAGAAACTCATTTTTTGAAGTCTCCAGAGATAAAGGAAAGTGCTCAATTTGCCATCGTGGTTTAGCCCTACTTGACAAGTAAGCGCCACATGGTCACTCAGTCCCCACCCCCTTCCCCACAGCAGGATGGGGGAAAGAATCAGAAGAGCGAAAGCACTGACATCTTTGCAACATCATAATGCATAAACCTAAGTAGATAAGGTGTTTACAGAGGTTATGGCATCCATTTGAGAAGGGTAAAAGTTATGGCCAATTCAGGAAACACTATTTTGGACAAATGCTGTTGAGCAAATGGAATTACAGTATCTTAGCAGCTAAGGACAATTACCAAGTATCATGTTTTATTCATGTAATTTACTGATGCCTTTGACCAGCCTGACATTATGAAGATTGAGTCAGTCAGAATTTATAGACAACAAGCAGAGTCAATGACAACTTGCCTCGTTAAGAAGAAATGTTGGATCACTAAAGAAATATGTTTAGTCATTTGCCTGTCAAATCCTGGTTTTAAAAAATGCTCTGAGCTGATTTCTCCTCCTGAGTGAACGGGTTTGACATTTATTGTCACTGTCTTCCACCTCTGGCTGGAACAAGTGGAAATACCAGGTACTGTACTTTGGTATGGGGCCAGGATGATCTTAAGGATGTGCAACCACATGCAAGCACACAGATTCAGCTCTGAGCTAAAGCATCACACCCTGATAGAGTAATTCACTGGAATTCAATGTTTGAAATTAAATACCCTAAGGAGTTTCCTTTATAC
Organism: Dicrurus megarhynchus; assembly: GCA_013399195.1. Classification (NCBI taxonomy): domain Eukaryota; kingdom Metazoa; phylum Chordata; class Aves; order Passeriformes; family Dicruridae; genus Dicrurus; species Dicrurus megarhynchus. The sequence continues at coordinate 1,414,701 of VXAD01010092.1, read as the reverse complement.
CGATTATTATAGAGGGGCTTTCAGGTCAAGAAAGCAGTCAGGGATTCAGATATTTTAGATATAAAGAGGTCAGAGAAATGTCATCCTGCCTTGAATATATTTGGGGATGTTGCACAGAACCCATTTTAAGTCAATACACAGATGCCAGAATAATTTTGATTTGGAGAACAAATACCTTATTCATACGAACTGCAAAAACTAGGATCATCTCCTCTCACTCATTTCATATCTTTCTAACTCCCTGAAATGTGGGGGGTCTGGTGCCAGGAGAGAATTTTATGACATCACAGATTATTAGATAATATCAGTTCAGTGCATGGCTGATACTGGAAAACATTACAGATGGCATGAAAAGAAATGGTTGCCAACACGAGTATCTCCAGATCTTGAGATAAGATAAATCTATAAACAAGAGATAATAGGTCAAATATACTGACTAAAAATAAAGCAAGTTTCTGCAGAGTAATAACAACCATATCATAGCTGTCTGTGTCACGTCCTATATCGGAACACCTCATCTGATAAATTTATCTTCACACTTTAGCTCCAGCTAAAATTGGAGACAAAGAAAACAAACCATACATGATGACCATACAGCAGCACATCTTGTCTACCCACGTGGGAGGCTTTTTGTAGAATCAGGCTTTGTTTTCCTTCACAACTGTAATAAGCGACATTTAAAGGCATATACAGCATATAACTAATATAGATTAAATTTGTTTCTGTATATATGCATATCTACTGTGTGTGCTCATATGTAATGAGCTATAATAATCAAGCACATATCTGCACAGGGTATTTTAATGGCTAAGAAACCCTGTTATAGTCAACAGTCAGTTTAGTTTTGTGGATAATTTTAACAGACACATTACTTTAGAACAAGCCTTTACCATCTGTTCTGCCCTCTAATTACAAATGCAACAGGAATATAATTCACAATTGCATAATTAAAAAGACATAAGGAATTTAATGTATGTCTCTGATCCCCTTTAATGTAGCTTGCATCTGTTATGTTTTGCTTTGCAGACCCCTGAATAAGCCCAAGGAAAACTTTTTTGTCTTAAGTTCTCTCCACTTGCATTTGTTCCATAAAAGGCATTATTCATATAAGTAAGATTACTGAACAGATGTGGAATGCATCTGAACACAAGTGCCTGCCTGTCCCCTATAAGCTATTCTTATATATACACTTATAGAAAATGATAAACAATCCCTCTAGGTGTCTGGCCCTATGGACAAAGTGCTGTCAGACACCACAAATCAAGAGCAATTGCATTTTTAAATCTGGGCCAGCTTCCACGTACTCTAATAAAAATGTCCTTAGCTGCTTCAAGAGAATTAATTGATTCAAGAGAATGAACGTGAAAGCAAGTGAGAAAATGCAAAATAAGGAGATGCAATCCAGGTATGGCAACTCAAAATAAACATGCAAAGTGTACTTTATACAGCATATCCAGTGGAAAAAGTATTAAAAAATCAAGCACACAATACAGGGAATTCTAAAGATAAGGATGCTACTGCAACTCACACACATCATAAATTCAGTGTCCTTCTTATGCTCCTTTGAAAACATAAAAATTAATTTAATAAGGAAGAGATGTAACAAAGAAATTATAGGAGAGAAAACAGGGCAAATATAGAGTCATTAAGTTACTACCTGTATAGATCCCCTAAACTGCAGTTTTAATCGTAGAAGAACATTCAAAAATTTTTGAGATCAAATTGTTTAGTTCATAAGTTCTAGTAATGTTGGTTGATTTTTCCCTTCAACGTCAGTCTTGAATATTCCACTGGGACAGAGCATCAAGCTGTGTTCCCTTACTTTTTCATTTTTTTACCAGGTTTTCATTCCCATCCAACAGAGACTACTTTCAACTGCTTGTGCACTATCTTGCATACTTTCTGAAAAAACCCTCTTTGCTTTCTTTGTAGAAATTAATAATTAATTTTATTAAAGGGTATTAATCCAGATCCATTATTTTTAAGAGTATTTCTTAAACAAAAAGATGATCTGTCTTAAGCTTCTGCATTTATTCTATGGAGTTTCAGTTTTCTTCCTTAATGTTTTACTGAGAATTTTACCATGAAAAACAAGTTAAATAAGCATTTCATATCAATATTGAATTTATAACAGTATGGAGGATCTTTCTTAGCTCTACTTCTGCAGTGGAACTGGTTTGGACCCTATGCAACTTTATAGGACATTGAAACAGACGTTTCTGATAAAATTTTAAAAGGAACTGCAATACACAGTGTACAGATCTGTTGTCAAAATTTGGCTGTTTAACTAGATGCCTAAAAGTAAAGCCAAAAAAGTATTGAGAGCAATGTCCATTTTTTCCTACTGATAGTAGTTTATGATATGCAATACCACAGAGGTAAAGAACAGAACATTTCTACATGTCTCTGGTGAAATCAGTTTCCTTGTAAACGTTATGTGCTAAAATGTTTCAATGTAGTCAGAGAAAAAAAAAAAAAAAAGCACACCTAGATTAAACAAAAGCTTAGACATTACAGGAAAGCCAAAATACCAGCAGGTGTTCCTCCTCACTTTGTACTCCAGCCCAAGAAAATAAACTACCACACTACATGGAGAAAGTGTGAGTCACTGAACATTGTAAATTTTCCTAATGTATCACAGCTACAGAAACACCTGTGCTAAACACAGTAACATTGTGCTAATCCTCTGTGAATATTTCAACAGTCCTCCACTGTTTTCTTTCCTTACCAGCATGCTGGGGTGGTCAGTGTTTTTCTTTCTCTTCCTCTCCACACGCCTCCAACGCTTCCAGGTTTGAACTCAGCCGGGGTGCCTGGCCACTGCCTGGTCCTGGGGCCAGCAGCTTCCCCAGGCGTGGTGGCCAGCCTCAAACATCCTTCGTGGGGAGCACGAGGCCAACACAAGCCCTTTGCTACTTCTGCTTCAGCCCAGCCAGGCACAGGGGTACTCTGCTGGTGTTGTTTTCTGCTGCCCTTTTCTTTCAACACATAAGAAAAGATGCTGCAACTTGACTGGGTGACAGTCCTGTCCTTGACAATGGCTGCATGTTCAAAACACTGTTCTCATGCCATCCCTTGTGCTGATAAAGGCCAAAAGCAGGTGGAGGATGATCCCACCCAACACTGCTCAAGAGTACCAAGTGAATCAGAGGGAAAAACCAGTTTAAAAACACGGGGGACAGCGTCTCACTACCTCTCCTGGAGAGCAGCCACCCTGTATAGTCCTGCTCCACCCACACACACCGTGTCCCTCTGCCATGGGGTCCCCCAAGTGTACCCACTGCCTCTGGGCTCCTCTGGGGGCTGCCCCATGGGGGAGAGAGGAGTGCTCAGGGAAACCTGAAAACCTGCTGGAGCACCTGATCCCACAGATTTCCCTTCATCCACAGAGCTGAGGTCCAGGGAGGGTGACTGTGAACCTCATCTGTGCGTCACCATCCCTTCCAGAGAAAGCTGAGGGGGAAAAGCCTGCCTTGTGCAAGCCCAGGAGGGAGGAGACAGCCCTTTGGTGCCCCACAGCCTCCCCAGCCCATCTACCATCAACTCTCATCTATTTGAAAGCGAGTACAGGCTCAGATTGCCATGAGAGGTCATTTAAACCTTACACTCAGGATTTAAGCAAGTAGCTAGTACTAGAGCTTAGGCCAGGCTTTGGAGGGCAAAAGCACAGCTTTGGCCCATTTGGCCTGATGGGTGCTGCAGGGGCTGCTGCTACACAGCACTGTGATGCTGCCATTTGTAAAGAGATTACGCACAACTAGGGTGCAGTCTCTTGCACTGCTGACAGGCTGAGGGTTGAGAAGGAGCCAGGGAGCCAAAAGCAGCTTTCCCATAGCTCACAAACTGCACCATTTACATAGCAGCTCTCTTCTAAATTCAGGCTTTTCATCAGAGATCACTATGGTTTGCATCAATCAAAAAAAACCCAAAAAACCAAATCCAAAATACCCCAAAAGTTCAGCATTTGCAGAATTGGTTACTCCTCATTTTTTTCAGTTTTAATTAAAAACCACGAGCACTACTGTCTTGTCTGCCTGCCTGGAGCTCCTGGGATTCATTCCCCACCTTGCAAGCCCAGCCCTGTACACTGTCCACACACAACAAGGAAGAGAATTCTGACCTGCAAGTGCACAGCTCAAATATACCATGAAAACTAACTTAGGAATTATTGAGTTCAAAAAAAAAAGTGCCACAATCTAGTATCCATCTCCTTAATTATCTTTTCAGTTAATTTTTTAATAAAGTGGGACACTTGGAAGATGTTAACACAATTCATGGTGCTAAGATAAAAATTCCAGTTGAAAAGAGTATTTCGCATTGAAAAATGTTTTCCTTTTGGCAAAATGGATAAATTTTGGTTTATAATAACTGCTATGCAGATAATAAATGGTAATTTTTGCCAGTGAACTGAGAGGGAGAGGTCAAGAACTACCAAGTGTAAGATTAAATGAATGAGTCACAAATGCCCCGTTTATAATCGTCAAGTGTGTGCATTCCACTTTTTCATTAATAAGTTGTCTATAAGACAAGAGAGTGTAGCCAGAAAGTAAATCTTACCTTATCAATTAAGTATATTTCTTCTTCACACAGAAAACTTTATTTTGTGGTGAAAATTGTCCTGTTCCTTTCTGTAAAATACACTTTCCATAAACCCCAACTGACAGGTCTTGACTGTGTAAAGCAAGTGACACTAAAGTAAGGCAGCACATGATTCCACGGCAGCATTTTCAGAGTTGTCTGTATGATCTGAGCTTACCTGCATTGCATTCCAGGGTCTGCTACTCTGAGCTCACCACAGCCACTTGGGGGGTGGATTGAGGGTTGTAACACTGATCTTGTCACCTAACTGGACTGGGAGCATCCCACCCTCCAGAGCTGACAATTTAGAATCTCTACAAGAGCACTCATCTCATTTTCCCAGTTTATAGACAGAAGCTGACTCCTTCTGTCATGTTCTGACAGACAGAAAAAGCAGCTACAATGCCAAGAGTGGGTTCTGATTAAATAAGTAATTCTTTTATCTTCCATTGTAACTCTTACCAAGGCAAAATGAACCTTTTAAAAGATGTTAATGTGTGCCATAAATTAGGGAAAAAACCATTTTAACCTCTACCATAGTTGATATTTTAGTGGATTTACAAGACTCCATGATGTTACTCCTGAGAATTCTTTATTCCAAGTGGAACTCAACTATGTCCCAGAACCAGAGATGAAATCTGGTTTATCAGCCATAGGTGTTTAATAATTCTGCTTCATTGTCTGCTTTCTATTCTTATCATGTCAACAGCACAAAAAATTACTTGCTAATGGCAAAACCAGTTGAGAATTCAACTTTCTGCTGTCATCAGTGGCTTGATTTATCTTCTATCATCTCAGAGAAATCTCCAGTTAAGGCATACATTTTTATCCTTATCTTCCAGCCTACCCAGGTTTGTGAAATAAGTCTTTCAAGCAGTTTTCTCACTGGAGATTGAGAGAGTTAATGGGCTCTTCAGAAAACCACTGCCCTGAGTACACTTCTGGTCTGTATGCAGCTCTAGAAAAAGGCAGTGTGGTAGAGTTATATTTTAGTCAATCAAGTTTTTTGAATTCCTCAAGAATTTGGTGCAGTTGTATGAGTGGACACATGCAAGTGTCCCCTTGATTGAGGAAATGATAAAATTCTTCTGCTTCTGAACATTTCTGCTTCAGAGGTTGCTCTTAAAGAGCAATCTATATTCAAAGACTTCTTTCAAAGGGCTCAGCTACAGAATTAGTCCTTAGATTCATGTTTCAGACTGCAAGGTAAGAGTGGCAAATAATCAATCACGCAATTGCCATTTGCAAAGGCTTTGTTTTCTAAGGTAATTAGAGTTCTTCAGGAGTTGTCCAAAGGTATTGATAAAAAGTATCAATAAATCTACTGCTGCTGTTGATTCAGATTTTGCTCACAACTTACTTTGCTGAGGTTATATCTCAATCAAATAGAATCAGAAAAAATATGACAAGGTCAGGCTGTTTTATCAAAACCTGTAAAGTTTAAATAGGATGCCAATATTCTTTTGTGTCGTACCTTTAATTACTTCTTCTGAAAAATAAAAAGTAAAAAAACCCAAAGAAATTATTATACTGAGTCAAACTTGATTTTGTTAAACCTCATGGCCTCTCTGCACTAATAACTTTATACCAGATGCTCCAGCAAGACGCCCAAGAACCTGGGTTAGCAACAGTCAAACCTTAGGAGACTGCTTAACCTCCTCAGTAGGGCACACAAACACATCCTGTAAATAGACTGCAGACCCTGGAGGACAAATAGAATTTATTTCCCTTTGCTTTGCTACTTTATGTAACCTTTCAATGCAATAAGGAGCATGGAAAAATAGATTTTAAGACTATCTTTTTAATATCTTTTATGTACTACTATAATGAAAATAGCAATCTTTTTCTAAGTATTACACATTGACCAAATCATTAGTAAATTTGTTGGAAAGACAGTAAATTATTTTGTTGTCATATTGTGATTGTCTAAAAAAAATTAGAAAACAACATGTTAAACAAATCTCCCTTCCTGTGTGGACTTGGACTTGTCTCAACATTTATGACTGTATTTGAGGTCTCAATAAATGCAAAATATCAAAGCAACTTAGCACCTTGAACTACAGCCACCTTCCTCAATACAGTGGGAAAAAAGGCTCTGAAGTGAGTGGAAGTTCAGCATCCACAGGATGTCAGCTTTAATATGATTGTTGCAAGACAGGTATAAACCTTCTGCAAGATCTTTGTAGCACCTTGTGGACCTCCTTCCCTGGAAGAGGGTCTCCTCTGCATGAGGAACACAGTTCATCCCTGCCTTTGTCACTTCACTCTGAGTGATTACAATCAATGGGCTCATCCAAGCCCACTCTCATTTTACCAAGAGCACCGTGGTGAATGTGACTACTGTCAGCATTCCTCCAGCCAGCCAGCACATTTGTCATCACTGCCACTTTGCTCAGTGGTAAAATGTTGCTGCTCACCTTTGGGAACACCTGAAATACCCCTACACATATGGGACTGAACTGGTTTCAAGATCAACCACATGCCTCTAGAGAAATTAATCATTCAAATTTCTCAGCATCAAAGTAATGCACATGTTGAGCACACAGGACAGTTTATTGCACTCTCAGTGACACACAGAACATCATTTTTCACCTTTGGCACTCAGCTCATAAATTCTCCAATATCTTGTAATTGAGTAAGTGGAGCTGTCAAGTACTTTGTACTTCAGTTTATGCTAATATCAGGTGCCCAAATTCTGAACCTGATTTTGCTGCAGCCTACACCAGAGTTCACTCAGGGTAACAGTCTGACCACCCCAGGTTTGGCTTGTGTGGGAATCCTCAAGAGGAGAGTTTGAGCACATGAACATGTTATTGTCCACCTCTACTAGAGAACTTCTCTTGGGTAACCAACTTCCTTTGTCAGTCTGAGGGCTGTGTGTGTGCTACCTACACTCATACCCAGAGAGACAGGCATTTCCACAAGCTCCTTTAAGTCAGCATAAACACCAGAGCCAAGGATGTTGTTGCATGTAACTGCTGGGAATTGTCACCCAGAATTGTCACAACAACATGCTCTCCTCAAGGCAGTGTCATAAAAAGCAGTGGAACTCTACACAGCAAACAGTTCAAAGAAAGATGAGAGATGCTAAACAGATCATGGCAGTAAACTCCATTATTATTTACGGTACTGTAGACAAATAATTTAAATGAAACAAAACCCAACACTTTGCTTAAAAGAATTATTGGGACTAATCTATGTTTATTATACAAAGCATTATTTTCCCATGCTTTAGTTATATTTAAGAAACTGAATTTTATGGTATTTTGGCAATGGAAGACATATCTTATTCTATTTTATTATTATTTAAGCGTGTTTTTGTGGACCACCTTATATATTACTTATGTAAATTTTATATCCCCACTTAAACATTGGAAGAAATTTAGTGGTGCTAAGACACAGTAGGGCATTTTAGTGACACTATTCTAATTCATTTTTTTCAGTCCTTACTGCAAAAATTCAGAGGGTATTTCTTTCCTCTTTCTTCCCTCTGTGGAGACATTGATGATTTGTCCTGGTTTTGGCAGTAATGACAGCAGAATTATACAACCCTTTCACCACTTCAGTTTCCCTAGGATTAAGGAATGTGATAGCATGGCAGCATTCCCTAAGTGGGTCAGCACTAAGTTTTTTGGCTGTCACCGATTCAGAGACGAAGCCCTGGTGCCACAACAAAGAGGCTGTATTTTCAACAACAGTGACTGCCACAGAAATGAGTTTAAAAATTGTGCTATGATATCTTTCAAGTCATCATCGTCAGTGCCAAAAATCTTCTGGATTTAAATGGCATGTCACGTATTTAATCTACATAGCATGTGGAAACAGAAAAAACATCTCTGATACCTTGATTTTTCCCTGGGGAAAAGCACAGAAATTTTACCATGGTAAAACTGCAGGTGGCCATATGTTGAACATTAGATTTCCAGAGCCGGAAAAGCTGAGTCCACATTCCAGAATGCACTGAGAATCAATATACATATTAAAAATTTTAGAGAGAACTGTTACATTCTTATTCTCAGTGGATGTGTTAGTAGAACTTGTGACTTTAAGTACCCTTCTGGTAAAAAGATTGCTTTGTAATTTGAAAGCACTGCAGACATGGCACATGTTGTGGATGCCAAGTCTGGCTTTTTTGAGATGTGGTATCACTGCTTTTATAAAAACTGTCCTCTCATTGAAGTTCTTTAACACTCCTTATACATCACAGTAAATTTTAGTGTACAAAAGTAAGGCAAATAGGAGCTATGTGTGCAAAACTGCTTGCAGAATTAGAGCCTATTTTTATTCGTTCTGTTTTGCTACTCACAATGAGAGGTACATCATGCTAAATCAGGTTATGAGCATTTTATACAGCAAAAAGAGGCACTTAAACTCCAACATTTTAAACACTGAAGAAAGGATAAATGGAAAATTATTTACGTATTCTTGTGTTTCTCCTTTTGACTCTCTGGTCCCACTGAGTATTTCAAGAGCAGATCATGAAGTACTCATTTCTTGGAAAGTTTAAATGTTTTAAGAAACATTGTTTCTTTGTAATAACAACACAGAGCATCAACATCACTAATTCTTTTTTTCTCCTCAATTTAAAGTATGCATTATTTTATCTGAATTCCAACACAAATTCCAGATTAAATCTTAGGTGTCTCACACCTGTCAAAAGTTAATATATAGACATATTCTAGTTCTACCTGTTTATGAGTTTTTCACACATTTTTCTCACCTTTCTGTCACAGAGTGATAATGGATTTCTGAGACACTTTAAATCCTTAAATATGCACAAAGTGAGGCAGGGGGGCAGTTAATGTGGCTCATTTACATCAACTACAGTACAAAAGAACAGAAATGAATCGTGGACTCTCAGTGAAACAAGACATATTATTTAGTGGAAACGATGCACTCCTGCCAACAGAGATAATGATAATTATAATATAACTTAAAACATCTTCTATGTACATAAGTCCTGCCTCTACTCTGTGTCCTACAGATCACACTAAGATTCATGACAAGATAAAAACCTTAATTATATCAAGCACATGAAGATGAATTAATTTTAATATGCTTGGCTTCCTTTATATGATTTTAAAAAATAGCCAAATGTTACACTTTTAAATATAGCCTGAGAACGGCTTTGAATTTATCCACAACCAGTGTTTTGGCATACAACATAAGTTTGATTTTGATCAATTACACTCCTGCACTGCATATCTTGATGCAGTATAATTACATAACATTAAGACTTTTGGATGGAATACATCAGGTAATGATTTACAAATTGGATCAAAACAGAAAAATTTCTGTGTTGATGACCTTAGCCATGTTTCTATTCATGTTTCAAATCCAAATATGCTTCCATTTTCAGTTCTAGGCTTGCCACAACAAATCAGAATGATCTATCCTGGAAAAATAATCTCTTCAGGTTGAAGACATGCAGTATAAGAGGAGAAATAAATATTTTTGCAAGCCAACTCTGTATATGATATTCCATTACATTAAGAGACTTCCTGATATAATCAGCAAACAGACAACAAAGATTGATTAATCAATAAGTAGGCATGGCCTTATTACAGTGAACAAATTAGACACTCAGGATATATTGCTTTATAGGCGAGATTTCTCTTTTACAAATATTCTCCATAATTGATTGTAGTGACCTTTAGGCAATACTGAAAAACATCCTCAATTAATAAGCTTCTTTTGCAAAACAGATCACAGTGAGGAGAACTACATGGCTTGCACAGTAAGAGTTCAGAGAAAAGGAAGAAAATGGTTTTTACACTCGTTCAGTGGGAAGCAGATGACAGCTTTACTTTCCAAAGCAGTATTTGTTTAATAAAAGCAATGCAGAGGCACTTCAGCACTGATACAATATTTCTAGAGCCACATCACCAGCTGAGTTTGAATCTCTTGGTCCCTCTGTTATGGGAGTACGTAGGAGCAAACTGCAACTTGTGAATTGTTGCTACATGCAGATCAGAAGGCAATTTGTAGCACACTGAGCAGGATTCTTTGTTTAGAGTGTTCACTATATATCAAAAGCAATTATAAAGAGCAAGTGAGAAGAAAAATAAGAATTTTTGGCAAAAGAGGATTAAAATTTCACATATGGTCCAGGGACAAAGAGCAAAAGTGCTTTTCTTCTCTGTCCCAGCCTTGTTTGGTGCAGAAGATACCCAAGCACTATATTTAACTGGCAACTGCACATAAGTGTGAAACAAACTCAATCACATTAACAGAGTTTCTGTTTCAAAGCTTCTTGTTTCCCCTCCAAACCGCACCTTTCCAGCTCACAAAAATGTTCAGAGTAAATTTAAAAAAAAATGCACAAACATATCAATTTCATTCCAAGACTTGAGGGGCATCAGCTGAGGTGACTTGCTTGCAGGAAATGGATGCAGAAGTATTCATATTTCATGTAGCACAGTTTTTCATGGTAAAAAAAAGACCTACTTTCACGGTAGGTCTTTTTAAACCAATAAGAAAATTGGTAAAGATTTGGGTGTTCCAGTCTGACTTCAAAGCTGAGATCTGGGAAATAAAAAAAAAATCCTGATTGGAAACAGAAACTGAAAAGAAATAGTACTTTTGGTCAAAGGAGAAGTATGGGAATGAAAATCGTGTAAAAATTCCTCCTTCTTTGGACTAGGAGAAGGGAAAAGTAAAATAGCAGGATTAGTGCTGTAGTTTTTGGGGACCAAGAATAACACTCACCTTCTGAATACCAGACCATCCAGGAAAGAACTGCATTTTCCCTCTCCCACCTTCCAGCATATTTTTTCTCTCCATTTAAAGGGTCAGACCCTTGCTGTGTGTTAGCACTGGAAAAGCTGCCTTTTGGGGCATGGAGGAGGTTTTGTTGTTGTCATTTTTTTAACTCAAGCTGACTAGGGGGAGCAGCATTTTTAGATTAAGTCAGAGTAAGGAAACATCATCTCCTTGGAAGATGCTGTTGTCAGCTAGCCCAGGAAATTTCAAATAAATTTGCCAACCAGTTAAAAACAAACAGGGGGATGAAGATAAAATTTGAGCTTAGACAGTAGTCCATCCCACATGCAACCCACATAAGCCTTGTCTGAGAGCTGAATATAACTATATTCTCTCCAAGACAGACAAATAAATGCAACAAAAATGTTCAATCCATTTCAGAGTGGGGGAAATAAGCTTTACCCTCCCCACTCAAGAAGACTTATATTGATGGCCCTGTGTGTAGCTGTCTGTTTTTATTAGTTTACAGGCTGTAAACATTTTAGTGTGGAATGTCCTGAAGGAGAGTGTGTCTGTAAACTTCTCTTTCTTTCTTTTCTTCTTTATAAATGAAAGCTAATTAGACTTGATCTTAGTCTTTTCTTTCATGAGATTAAAATCTGCTGGTTCTGTGTTGTAGCTTCTGGCTACACTATGATCAAGCGTCACAAAAATACCGTAAAGTCCAGAAGTTGTTAATTTAAACAACTTTTTATTTCCTGCCCAGCCCCACAACCACTATTCTTTCCATGTCAGTCGACCTTGCACAGATTTTCAGGCACAGCGTTTGTATAAACTGTCTTAACAAAACCAAACAAAAAAACACCAAAAAAACCTCCCACAAACAAACAAAAAAAGTCAGTGTAATATGACCCATTCCATTCTTTGTAGAACCATTCTTACAGGGCACTGGAAGAAGTCAAAGACTGGTGTAATAGAGATTTACAGTTACAGAATCCAATACACGCTGCTTTGAGCTCTTGTCACATTCCATAGACATATCTGAGATCCATTTGGAAGTTAAATGCTAACACGAAAGGAGCATTCTCACAATTTCTTTTTCGGTCCCATCCACCTCAGGATTGCTGAGGTTCTGCTGAGCAGACATTTCCAGCCAGGCCGATGCATCAGCACCATCCATCACCTTCTAAAGCTGACACACTGAATCCTTTGTTTCTTCCCTTTCCCATGAACACAGTAAACTGGGCAGTGACCAAACGAGCAAAGAGGCATTACAGCTCACAAAACTGCCTGAAGGTGTCTGCAGAATCAGGCTGGAGGTGCAGAGAAACAATTCCTAAAATTTCACTCAGTTTCATAAGATACAAGGGAACCTTCAGCTCGTGCAGCACGGTGACTGTTCCAGGGTACACTGTGCACTGCAGAAAACACTCAGCTCCATGGCTTGGACTAATAAAACAACCCTCTGAGTTTGTGGATAATTGTCACCCTGCACATAATCCATGGCTCCAGTTTTAACAGGTCAGCACCAAGGGAGCTAAGGTTCTATTCCACTCAACTATCCATGACAACTGGCATACATCAGAGCTGTTTAGAAGCACAGATGTACACATCTTCCTCTCCTAGGCAAACACAGAAACCTCCTACTAAATGTCAAATAACTCTAGTCAAGTTATTCACTGAAATATCACCAGTTATATTCAGTTATCTTTAAGGCAATCTGTGCTTCCAAGCAAATCAGAGGACCTTTTGGCAAATCAAGATTAATTTTGAGTAGCGGTGACACAAATATACCTGGCTATACCATGTTCTCAGACTTACTTTCCTCTACATTTTGTTGTGGTAATTGCTTGTCTAAGATTATTGATCCAGGAAGGCCTTCTCTGACCCTCACCATAGAGATTTTGCTGGCATAGCTACTTTGCTAAAAATCCTGATTTATTCCCTTTTAGGTTTGGAAATGTAGATTTGGCTCCAATTTCAATATCTCATTATTACATACAGTGATAACAGGAAAAAGAGGACCTGCAAATGTCTATCTTTGGTTTCACCTCGTCTTTCAAGGATGTGACAAACACTAAACACAAGCAGATATTCAGTTCATGTGCACAATGGAAAGGTTACTTGAGCTCAACACATTGACTTTCATGAAGCACTGCCAGCACACACTGGGATATCTTGATTCACTGTATTAAGTACCACCCTGGAATTATACTGAAATTCAGCATTTCTAGAAAGTTGCCTGCAACATGAAGGTAAATACTTTGTTTGATAAGCATGCTTGTTTTCCTTCATACAACAATTCACAGATATCCTGTCAGATCAATCATTCTCTGTGGCTGCCTCTGCAGTCTCTGCCTTGATATCTGAGCATCTGCCAAAATTACATGAATTCTGTTTAGAGTCTAAATGTAGACTTTGTGAAACTATGGACACCTGCCAGATCCTAACAATTATTAATGACAAAAGTTGTGGTACAGATGCAAATTGAACTTTTCATCCTCAGGGAAAGATTTCCTTACTAGTAATTTATTAGTAATATATCTCCAGAGGAAATGGTTTAAATTGAAGTAAAAGATGTATAATATCTTAATGGATCACACCTCATACATATTGTCTAATGTGATAAATAAAGATCCCTTCTTCAAGACCAGTTCTAAACAAAGTTTAAACCAAGATAAAGAAGGTATTTGGACATGAACTCCCAAAGTTTTAATTTATTTTTCAACAGAGCTTGTCTGGTGTCAGATAATACAGTGTTACAATTCTCTGTCTTGCTTTATTAGATGTGTTTTTTCAAGGTGAAGTCTGGATACTTTTTGCAAGGCCATCATTTTCACAGCCAGCTCATGTGCATCACGAATGCACAGGTTACCATGGCTGCCTCTGCATCTGCAAAGACAAGAAAAGCCACCTTGGTGACTGCTACACAAAAATTATTTTTAGCAGCTGCTGGTGAGCAGTTTTTGAGTTTCTGTAAGAAAATGAGGAAGACCTGTGGGCAAGTATTTGCATGGTAAAGACACTCTCCAGGATCAGAGTGATGGAAAGCTCTGAGATGTCCCCTGCTCTGAAAATACAATCCTCTGCCCTCTCTCACAAACACACCAAGACTTGCATCTGAGCATCTGCTCCTAGCTTCTTTTAAATTAAAACTACAAGCCCAGTGTTCAGTCCAAATTACAGAACATGTCATTGACATTTTTACAGTGTTGCAAACTTTTAAAATTCTTTTTTGATGCCTCATTTGAACAAAATAAAACAATCCCTCCAGCCATGGAGACTTAGAAACCTCTTTTAAAGTGTAGGTTTATACAAGATTAAATTAATCTACTGCTATTGCTGACATGTTTTCAGCTTATTACAACATGGCTAACTTCCCTACTGAGAGACTGGAACGTTCCTTCTCCTTCAGATGCTTCCTTCCACAGCCACATGCTGAGGCATTGGTTTGCTTCTGACTCCAGAGTACCACCCACTGAATCAGCTCCTGTGGCATCCTGCATTTTCCTTAGAGAATCTCCTCAGCCTAAGTTCTGGACATTTGATGTGAATATAACCCAAAAGTAAATGTAAAAAAAAAAAAAAAAAAAAAAAATAAAAAAAAAAAAAACAAATNAAATTAGTGTAAGGAAGATTCATGGTAGTGTAAATTTAAAAAAAAAAAAAAAAAAAGTATATATACATAATATACACATATATACACAGGTATACGAAACATATGGAAAATGCATTGCTGCCACGTGAGACTGGAGGCTATAACAGCTCTCTTTAGAAAAAAACCCACATAATTTATAAAACATACGTGCTGCTTTCATGCTATTCCCTTTCCTTACCTCTAATAGAAAACCCCAGAGAAAGCAATTTATGCTTACAAAAAACAGCAGCATCTCTTGTAAAAGATAAATGCCAAATTATATAGTGAACAGGAAAACACAGCACTAGTTGTGAGCCCACTGGAAGTGTATTTTTTTTTTCTCTGTAGGTATTCCTTTTTCTTACTTTTTTTTTCTTTCTTTTTTTAAATACACTTATTTTTTCCCAAACCAGGAACACCCTGGAACTGACTATGAAAAAAATCCTTATGCATAGACAGGAAGAAGAGATTTCAATCTGATGAAAATGTAAGTACGTCTTTAAAACTCATGCTTAATGGAAGGCACCATGAAAATGTCTGCCAATGTCTCCTGGTGCCAGTTTAGAAGAATAAAATGAATATCAGGTGTCTTGTCTATCTCATAGCAGTTTTGTTTTGACAATGCAATATTGAAGGAAGCAACTTGTTTATTTCAACTGCCACGAGACTAACAGGGCAAACAGGCCTTCAGTGGAAGAGGCGCTAGAAATTCAAAAAGAAATAATTACAAGAAATATAATAGCTTTGAAAAGCCATGTACTATGTCAGTTCTAATAATCCTTCTTCATAGCAGATGAGGAGCTTTTTAAGGTGACATTGATATTAGAAGAAATAGGGCTTCTCGTAATAAAACTACACAATAATATTGGCTCCATCCCTAAATATTTGTATAGAATTAAATAACATTCTCCTTCATTATTATACTCCTCAGGATTCATTCATGATATACATAACAAATCAATAAATCAGTAGGAATGCCTAGCAGTGATAATAGGCTTTTAAAAAGAACAAATACAAGGATTAAAATCCTAATTATAGGGGAAATAATGAAGGTGTATGATGGAACACTAGATTATATATTGCTAAAGGTGTCCCATTTAGTTACTAGACCTGCACTTTCATTCTCAGGAAGGAAATTTACCTCTAAAGCATCATATTTATCTGACAATACCGACTGCATTATAATCCCAGCTGGTGCATTTAATGGTTCATACTCTGTTGACATTAAACTCGTTGGACAGATTTCCCTCTTCCTGTTGTAGCCATTTCACATGTTCGAGACACAAAACAGACACTTTGCAAGAAAGACAATGAAGAACAGGAGTGGGCTCAGGGGCAGCTTAAAGAGGTGGTTTACCAAAAAGATTGCCTTCATTTCTGATCTCTCCTCGTCTGAAACCATTGATCTTACCGACACAAAATCAGTTGGGAAGAGCTTGGTCAGATTGAAGAAAGATAGAACACAAACCAAACCAAATCAAATCGTCAAAACCCCACCACAAAACCAAACCAACCAAACAAAAAAAGATAGGGATAAAAAAGATATAATCTAGTGTCTTCCACTGATTTATGTCCAATCTTTAAAAAACACTTTTTCAAGCTCTTTGGAATGCTAAGAGGTCCAAATAAATGTAAAGCTGAGGATGCAGGTAGATTGTTCCTCTCTAAGGGGTATGTGACATACTGGAGGTATCCTGGTTGTTTGGAGGGCTCAAGGAAGATTTTTTCCTGGGAAAGCCAAATTAAATGAGGAGAAAGACTTTTCATCTAATGTGGAGGGATCATCATCTTCTTCTTTTTTTGATCCAGTAGTACTTCCAAGGAGGTGGTACTGCATTTTAGCACCTCCACTTCCCTGTCCTTAAAAAAAGCAGATCAATTGAAAATGGGAGAGAGAACTTTAGAAGAATTGACAACTGCATGGAAACATTGATCACACATTGCAATTGAGCTGAAGCTCGAAAAAGGAAGTGAAAAGCACAGTGCTTTAAAAAGAACTATTTTCCTCCTATTTTAGAGAAAAACATTTTTGTGTCTTTTTCTAAAGAGGCTTTCATTTTAACCTTTGCTTTTTATTGAAGGGGTGGGGTGGGGAGGAGCAGAGTTTTTTTTCATTTATCAAACTGCAACAATTATTTTTAATTTATTTTGAGGAGAATTGTAACATTTTTATGTCTCATTTAAGAAATTAAAATGTATTTTAAAATTTTTCAATCTCTAAAACAAAATTTTCACCTCTGGTTTGGGGTGATACACAAGGAAAAAACAATAGTGCTGTTTTACACATAAGATTCCTAATCTCAGATGTGTTCGGGGTTTTTTTTCCAGGTCATTACCATTTATATGTGGTTCTATTTGAACATATTGCATTGAAATTCCACAATTAAAAATTTAGTTTTAATGAATTTAAGCTCTCATTTCCACTGATTTTGACTAAATCTTGTATTTTACGTGAAATCTTATTAAACCTTAAGCTCACTAGTTGGTAAAGTATTCAGACAGCTTAAATAATGACATAGAGAGAAAGAAATTTGGAGGCAGAGATCAAGGAGAGGAAAAAAAATCTGCTACAGTTGAAAAGTGATGGCAAGTGAATGAGGCAAGTGAATGAGGCATGGAAAGTGCTTTAGACAAAGCAGCAGTATGAACAAAATTCTTTTAGACTCTGGACAGGGACAGCAGGAATGAATGAGAAACAGTAGGAAGGTGCTAAATGGACCTGGTTACAAATTCCCATCCTGCCAAAATGGATTTGCTGTACACAGTATTTTTCATTGATATATGTTCTATTTTTGTTTTCCCACTTGCTTATTCCAGGATATTATTAAATGAAAAGACAAACAGCAGACAATTCTACTTTGAACTTGACCTTGAGAAGAAAGCAAACCCATGTTAGTTACTAAAGCAGGGTATTTTCATTTTGCTTTTCTTTTAAAAAGCCACACCTTTTTTCATGACTGAAAAAGCATGTGATACCATGTGAAATGTGGTTGTTTAGCTCAGGATCATCTCACCAGCAGGGTTTTCAGCCACTCCCCTGAACTGAGGCCTTCAAATTTTCTCTTATGCAAGCCAGCAGCCTTTATTCCTTCTCTGTCCAGGTCCTGTGAGAATGATAAATAGTTTTATTCTACTACACTGCTCCCTATTTCAATTAGTAAATGTCTCATCAAAGCAATACAGCATATACAGTCATAGCTCCTCTCCACATCTACACAAAAGCTCAGTAGGGTGTGGGTTTTTTGTTTGCTGTGGGTGTTTTTTAAAGAAAAGCATAGGTTCCAAAACCCGTTGCCTGTGTGGAGAACCCACATCAGTGATGCCCTAGTGCACTACGTTCTCCAAGCCTGGGTACCTCAATCTGCCACAGCTGTGAGGAACAGTTCCTGATCTTTCCCCACAGTACCTCTATAGCAGAAGGAAAAATTGTTCACTTTCTTTGGATAAAAATTTACCCATAAGGTGAAAATGCTTTGGTTTCAAAGTGGACCCCACACTCTACCTTCCCACAGCAGGGCCTAGACCCAAATCCACACAGCTGGAGCCCAGCAGCTGCATGTCCAGGTGTTGTCTGATGCCTTGCAGCAGGGCCCTCTGCAAGCTCTCAGCACCGCTCACATTGAACCTGCCCTATCTTGTACTTCACACAGCCTNTAATTATATAATTAAATATAATAAGCTGTACCTTGATAGCCAAATCAACTCTGACTGTTTGGTTTTTTTCTAACAGAAACTGTAATTCAGGAGGATCTGAACTGTCCCCTGTAGATTCCACAGAACTATGTTTGCATGTGGCTCACTGTGAGCGTTCCCTTAGCAGGTAACTCCCCACTGCCACAGCAACTTCTCACAATCCCTTACAGCTCTTTGGAAGACACAACTTGGGCCATACAAGAGACTTTGCACTCCTAACATTTGTTTCTTGACTACCTCTTCATGACAAAGCTTTTATGAAACAAAATTACCTGAAAATATTCAGGAAGTGTGGTTTTACCTCTCAATTCCTGTGATGAGTTTCTAGGATCTCACTCTTATTTACATCAACTCCTACTGTCCAGAGTTGGTAAGCCCAATAGGTATAAACTGATTTATATATATCTATATACTCTAAAATGTGCCTATAGACCTACAGACATCCTGGCAAATAACCTTACCCCCTCCCACCTTTCCCTCAGTTGTAAGTCTCTGCCTCAAGAGTGATTAAGCCCTGGATGACAGTGAGTGATTTTTGGCTCTTGAAGTGAGTGGGTGGAAGAGCAGGGACCTATAGGTTACACGAAGGTTCCTGTAGATCCCTTAATGTATCCCAAGACATACACAGGTGTCCTGCTTTGGGGGCTAACCAGTCACCTGAGCCAGCAAACTGCACTGTGAGAATCCCACATTGCCTCTGCTTTGTTTTGTAGAGGGACCAGTGCAGCTCTGCACACTCCTTGCTTCATGAAATGATTCATTGTATGGTGCTTGTTTAAAATCAAGAGATCTCTAAGAAACTGTTTACCAAATGCAGTTGTTATTTCTCCATTTAACAATATTTTTATTGGTGTTTTTATAATTTGCTCAGATATATTTCAGTCATCACATTTTATTGAAATGTACTTGCTCAGCACTTCATACTCGTAGAGAATCACAATATGGACAAAATGTGTTATTTAGTTGGTGCTGCGTGCTCTCCCCTACTGGTACAGCTGGAGAAGCTGTTATTCCTGAAGGCTGCTGGGTTCCAGGCATAGACATAGGAAGTAGCTAACTTTTCTTTTTATAACTGTATGAATAGCTACAGACCATTCAACAACATTTAAAATTCCAGTTACTTTCATTGTTGCATTTATTGCACAGTTTAAAGGATAACTTATATTCCTTTTCTTTTAAAGGAAAAAATATTTCCTTTTTTGTTTGTTTTTGGGTCATTTTAGTGAAACCAGCATGCCCCTCAGGGTGGTTACGTATCCCCAAGCTACCCTGCTATTGAAGCTGACCACATTTTGATGGAAAGTATTCTTTGACTGCAAACTCCCTGTGGTGATATTTCAGAGCATCCAGCCTAAATCACCTTGGCTTTTTTCTTCAGGAAGCAAACATGATTGGTGAGAAATTATTGAACCTCAGTTATTGCAATTAGTTCCATCCTTATCAGTGTTATTAATTCAACAGTCAATGTAATTCATTCAATAACCTGAAGAAGCAGGTGTTAAAAGATTTGACAGATTACATTCAAATAGCATATTTAAATTCAGTTTCTTGTTACAAAACAGGATTTTTTTGAATAACAGGATCTTGGAATAACATTAATATTTTCAGAGAATAAAATTATTCTAATTTATAATGGACTCTAACCTTATTATGGTTACAGGCTCAATAAGCTGCTTATTTGATCAAGTAATCCTTTAGGCAGAACTATTAAAACTTTTAAGTTTCTTTTTAATAGCTTCTGCCATGGTAAAACATGCTCACCCAGCATTTCTGAGGTTTTCTATTTACTCTACAGCTTTGACCATATTATCCTGCTTCTCTTTGTTACAGTACATCAGAGCACCTTTGTCTCTCTGGTTAATAAAGATGTTTGTTGTATTTGCTGACTTGAAAAAAACATAAAAATGATCACTGGCTGGGTGTGGATCCCATTTTATCATTATCTGTAGAACATATCTTCAATAGCTGTGAATTAATAAACTATTTTCAGCTGAGGATGGATATACAGGTCTTCATTCTGAACAGCTGGCACATCTTTTCTTTTTAAGAAAAGCAATCTCATTCCCAGCCACGTGCTACCCCTTTAGGTCTTTTAATAAGGTAACCATATTCTATTTATGTAACCATATTCCATTCCATATAAAATTCCATAGCTTCAGAGACAGTCTTTGTCAACAACATCTGGATCTTTCTCCCACAGCACAAGAGGAGACAGTCTACAGTTTCCCCAAGAAGAATGAACTCAAAAGAAATTCTTATTGCTGAGGCTGACTGATAATTGTAGTGTTATAAACTGACTCTGTAAACTTTGTAAGGACTTTTGCAAAGAGGTACTCAGTGCTAAAGTCAAGTCTGAGAGAATATCCAGACTTATCTGGGAGACTTTCTGCATGAATTGGGATGGAGAACACTTTAGTAAATCTGAGTTTTTACGGAAAGCTTTTGAATTGGGAGGTAGGGACAAGAACTGCAGAGGAACCACTGATGCTGTTCTGTACAGGTTCACCAGTGTACAAGAGTCAAGTGTACAACTTAGAGCACATAGATGAGAACTGTATTATTGCCTGCTCTTTTTCCCTCGTCTATTTTGGGAAAACTCTGGTTGTTACCCAAGAAATAAAAAGGCACCCCACACTTGTGTGCCAGATGTGCCTTGGTATGGCAGGGCAGTCTACCTGCAGAGTATGCTTCATACCTTTTGCTTTACAGAGCACGGATGGACTAAATTATACAATGCTCGGTCTGATCTCTGAAAGTCATTAGTGTGAACAAATTTTTTTGCACAACATCAACACGTCAGAGTGGACCCTTGAGTCTCCTAACACAGGCATGACTAAAAACTTCACAATGCCTTTAGTTTTTTGCCAGAGTATTGTGATAGAAAGGGAAATGTCTGTATCTAAAACACAGCTGGACCCTAAAGGCCTCTCAAACACTACTGGTCTCCAAGATTCCTACGTAATCAATTAGACAATCCAGTGTTTTTCTTGGAAGCTGTTTGGCCAGGAGGAATCAGGTGAGAGGAATTGTTTCACCTTTCCTGATGAAGGTCATTGACTATTGTCTGACAAGTCAGCAGTAATTAGACAAAAGTGCATTGCAAGCCTTAATAAATAAAGCTGTTGCTCTGCTCTGCACAATTGTGTCTGGCACCCACAAGAAAACCGAGCTGAAATTAAGTCTCCATTCATTACAAAAATAGTCTAACAGTAATTCAGAGCTGTGGACTGTCTGTTGTTTGTCAATGGTATTGAATGGCTTCTATCTACTATAACAAATCACTCAACAGTAAAATAAATGGTAGTTGATTGTATGCCAGTGGTATATTTAACAGTACTCTATTGTATTGAATGCTGCTGGAAATGTAACAGGTCTTGATAGGGGGAAAAATACATGCTATTTTTAAAAATAAAATATTGATGTAATTGGCTTTCCCACCCACAGTGCTTCACAAGCCTAGAAGCAAGATTAGTTTTAATAGTTCGTTAGAAAAGTTGGGGAGATTGGAGAAAAAGAATCTTGTTGACTCCAAGGCATTTTAAAAGTATGTAATTAAAAAGAACAACTATCACAGACCTCCTTACAATGAATTCTCAGATTTCCCTCTGCCTCCTCAACAGTTATAAAAAAATCAAGTAGCATCCTACAGTGCTAAAAGAAAGAATGGAATAGTAATGTTCCTCCTAATGAACACTCTCCAGCAAAGAGGAGCAATCACGGAACTAAAGCTGTAATCATTCCTTACTGGCAGCATTTTACTGCCTGACTGGCAGCATTTTACTGCCTGACTGGCAGCAGGCAAGGCCAAACAATGGTGGATGGTTTGCATTTACTGCAAACTTACCCTCAGAGGGTAGAATTTTCCCTGCTGTCTTCTCTGTTTGCTGTTCTGCATTTAGGTCTCATTAGGTCACAAGAATGCTTTCTCCTCCTTCACTTTTCTTTCCTTTAATCCCAGCATTCTGAGTTTTTGTGAGCACACAGGTTGATAGTTGCTGCAAGGTCCCATCTGGTTCAGTCTGGACCAACAAAGGGAACTTGAAACTATTTTTATTTTTATGTCTATTAAAAGAGCAAGACCATCAGTCTTTTCATTCTTACAGCAGATGAACAGCACCGCTCCAAGACCATGATAAAAAGTTTCCTTTGGGGATTCCCATTCACAAGATTCCATAGCAAACAAGAAATTTATGAGTATTTTCCTTGTAAGTGTCCCTTGCTGGCCCATGAAGACACATGTATTCCTCTGTCCAAGGGATACAGCCTGAATGATGATGCAAAAAAAAAAGAAAACCATTGACATGGATTACCCTGCTACATTTAGAGCAACAAAGGACAGCAAACCTTCCTTCTTTGAAATGTACTAATCAGTGCTAGCTACCATACATCGTAAAAACCTCAAGAAGGAGAAAGTAGTTTTTTCCCAGCAGGAAAAATAATACAACCAAGCAGGATCAGCAACAGTGGAAAATCACCTGTTGAAACAGTTTTAAAAATTGGCAGCCAGCTGATAAGTACTGCCCTTTCACCTGGCCCAGCTGGAGAATGGAGTAGCATTTAAAAGGTTCCTCTCTTCCCACAGTTTACATTAATGAGATTTTTAGGACTTAGGTATCTAGGTAATTTTGAGCTAGAAAAACATAATTAAATGAACAAACAAATGACAACAAATAAGCAAACACATATGTTTTCCTTTGAGTTTCCTTTTCAGGTGTGAAATAACTTAAATATTTCTGATATACTATATGCAGGATCAGGAGAGGGGAGGGAAGAAAAGGAGACAAATTCTTACAGCCCACTAGGATCAGTGGGCTGTGAACACTTTAAATCACACTCTACTTTCAAATGCATATCTGACATATCAAGTAACTGCCCAGTGTATGGATTTTACTTATGCCACTAAAAGGCACTGAAAACACAGCACTGTGCAAAGCATGTGGGAACACATGCACATGCAAATAATCTCTCCCCTCCTTTCTCTTTCCCAAGTCCCTTACAACAATGTAAAACCAGTCCAATTATTACAAGTCATCAGCAGCCATCATCTTTTTTCTCCTATCTCCATAACGTGACTTTATTTCAATAGTTATTATGAAGTGGTTTAAGAAGCTTCTAAGAGCAGGTTTGGCTCAGAGTTGTTATGCTCAGGAGAACTGGCACATTCCATGATACCAAAAACAGCAGTGAGACCAAGATGCTCAGAAATGAAGTGATACAATGTACATAATGAGTGCATGTTATAGGCCAGGTCTGATTCATTGATTATACTGACAAAGCAAGATATACTCAAATACATACAAAATATATTCATGCCCTCATATTCTCTTTGTCATCTGTCCATGTGAATGGATCCAAGAAAAAGAAGACCTACATAAACACAGGTTTGTGGAACTAATCCTAAATTCTTTGTACACATACCTGGGGAAGGAAGCAATTTTCACAAAGGACTCATCTTCATTTTACTATTTTGCCTGACTAAAAATAATGCAAGTTAAAATATGTTTTTATTTAGACTCAGGTACGTGGCATAGTAATTCATACACTTTCTCAGCAGATTCCTTTTCACACTATGAGAGGATTATTTCTATCAAAATTATTTTTGGATTCAGCATGAGTCATGTGGATGCCAACAACATAATTAGAACAGAATTTATACAACAACAACCCACATAGTGCCTGATTATATTTCAATAGCCTTTTTTTCCTCTTAAACAAGCTTCTATTAGTAACATGAAACTGAAATA
The DNA here is from genome assembly GCA_013399195.1 of Dicrurus megarhynchus. NCBI lineage: Eukaryota > Metazoa > Chordata > Aves > Passeriformes > Dicruridae > Dicrurus > Dicrurus megarhynchus. Next base: position 1,390,347 of record VXAD01010092.1, on the reverse strand, counting down.
TGCCGAGGGAAGCAGGCACAGAGCTCTGCAGATGAGCTGGGGATTCTCAAAGAAACGCTTCAGTTTATAAACTGCAGAATGGAGAATCAATTTTTTTGCATGGAGAATACTTAATTACAGGAACATTTATGCCAAGAAAATGACATTCTGAAAACTCCATGAAAAACTGACACTGGTATCCCACTGAGAGGCTTTTTTTGCTTTCCATAAATAGACTGCTGGGCCCAGCTATTTATTGTCCATGATACTATGAAAGGAGGAGCAGAGTGAAGGTTTGTGAGGATATTCTGTAGGCTGCATTCATTGAGAAAATAGGAAATGCAAATACAACACTTAAAACTGCTCAAAGTTAGCAAAAAAGGCCTGGAGCATTTGCCAAGCACACAAATATCTATCTGTCAGCTGGATGAACAGTGAAAAGAAGGTGAGAGGATGAGGCACAAAGTAACAAAAATATCCAAGCTATTTTATAAACCTCTTTGTCAAAACTAGGGATCTCTGATATTATCACAGAAGACAATTACAAAGGCAGGGGTTTTTTTGAGGTGATGACAGGAATGAACAACTGTAAAGCAAGTCCTTTACAGGATGGATGCAAACTGATGCAAATCCATTTTTAAAACTCGATCTGCCTCCCTGATTTGATTGAGCCCAAACAGCCCCTCCCACAGCCTGGCTAGGAAAGGGTGCATGGCTGCTACAGAGAAGCAACTCCTTGTCCAAACCCAGATAAGGAGGTGCAGTGCCTCCCTTATTCCTTCTCTATACAGAATTTTGGGAAGCCTGGAGCCATCAGGCTGTCAGAGGTGGCATGACAAGGATGCCAGAAAATTTAAGTTAAATTACTGTGGTTTCTATGTCAGCTTCTGGTTCTGAGAGCATTGGTGTATTTAAGTACTGGGGGGGGAGGGAGATGAGGATGACAGAGGATGGAATTAAAAAAAACAAATCCAAGTAACTCCCAAAACCAGGGGAGAGGGAAGAAGAATCAAAAGGGAAACCATGGTGTGGAACCACATCCTGCCAGGAGAAAACAGTAAAAGTAAATAATATGAGAATTTTTCCTGTAATTCCAAAGAATGGAATGTTTTTATTTGTCAAGTTTTTGTAATAACCTTCTGCAAAACCCTTCATAATGTACTATGCTGAAAACCAGTACTAGAACAAAAAGAGATCCTTTGAGAAATTTTATCCGTGACACCTTAACTCATATACAAATTAGTCAAAACCTCACGGAAGTAAGCAAATATAAGCTTTATATCAAGTACACCTAACAACAGCTTAAAAAATAATATGCAATATGCAAGGGCAGACTTTACAATCAAAGATTATTAGCCTAACTCAGCAGTTGAAAGATAAAAACCACATTTTCTTTATGATTGTACTTTGCTAAAATATAAGTAAAATATGATTAGCCTCAGGGGTTTAAGAAAACACTTAATAAAAATCTAGATAATTTTTTTTATGATGAAAACAAACCTATCTTTCTTAATACTAAAGACACAGTACTCATTGTAATCAATTTTTAAATAGATCCTTTAAAGAAAAACTTATTGATGAAGATAAAATTTCACGCTTCTTAGCGGGCTGAAATTGGCTGATGATGAAAGCTACAGAATTCATTGCTGCAATTAATAAGCAATAAGTTAAGAGCAAAACTCTGCAAAAGTTATTTCTAATTGGATTTTTTTTGCTCGTTGGATAATTTTCAGATTGTTGGATTTGCTTTGCTTGTTGGATAATTTTCAGATCACATTTCAAAGGAGGCATTGTAATAAAAATCTGATTAAATTGAAATATTGTACAACTACTTAAACCTGGGGAGCTCTAGCTCCTCTTAAATAATACTGGCATGATGAATGCTGATGCCAGTGTATGCTTATGTCAGCATTAAAAGTTAAACTTTGTTTGCTGCTCAACCCTACCACTGGAACACCACAGCTGTCAATCCCCAGGGTGTTAAATGCCCCGCCAGAAGAAAGAGCAAGTCCTGCTGTGGGTACAAACTGTGCCTGGAAAGCTGGGGAACACACCAACGTCAGGGTCACCTCTGAGTGCTGCCTCGCTCTAAAAAGGAAATAACACAAGAACATTTTTGTTTACACAGCACAACCGAACTAGAAAAGTTTAAAAGACTAAAAGAACTCTTACTTTGCTAAGAAATTCATCTGAGAAAGATGAATCCAGAAGTTTCTTTGACAGTAATTATTCCCTTTTCAGCTTTGCATGCAGAAAGAATTACTGGAATTTCATTTTGATCCCTGTTATTTAATCAATTACGTTGCTAGGGAGGTTAACTTTACTATCAAGTGAGAATTAACAGGAACTTCAAAGGCTGTAGGAGGAACCACAATAATGAGATATTACAGCGCTCTTTATGCAAGCCTGAATTTGAAGAAACCATTCATGAAAACATTTTAGATTGCTACTAATTAATCAGATTGATACATATAGTCTCAAAACCACATCTGACAGCTAATGGTACTTCTCAAATAGCCTGATCCAAAGCTTATTGAAATCAAGGGAAAGACTGTCATTGACTTTGATTATGCCACACAAATGTAATTCCCATCTGTATAGAGTGCCCAGTGAAAGATCTGCATTACAACAATCATATTGTTATAACAATATTATTGCATGTTTCTAATGACTGGTCTATTATTTATAAGATGCCAAGCATTTGCTGAGCAGTCTATACATTTAAGAGACCCATTTGTAGGGCACAATGCAAAGTTAATGAGAGCCTTTACACAGATTTTAATAACAGATTCCACAGGACTAATTTCAGCACAGGATGCCAAGCATGAATGAGAATGACAGAAGGCGTTCCTCTGAGGCAAAATTAATTTTTCCCATGTTTTTAAGAATGGTATTTAATTTTATAGAAATATCAAATTCCTCCAGTTGCTTTTCCTAATTTTTCTAAACACAGTCTCATGAAATCTATGCAGGCAGGTTCTGTCTAACCGAGAGAAAATAAAGTGCTGGTAAAGGTGCAGGATATCCTTTGGTTTGTCTTCTTTGTTCCTTTCCTTCACCCACCCTCCTTTTCCTTAATTTTGCACGTGGAAACTTTTCCTTCCCTTATCTATAAATAATGATGTTTCCCAGCAGAAAGTCATTATCTTACATTAACCTATTGAGAAACTGTATATTACAATTTCTTTGCCTAAGGGCAAATTAGAGAGCATTTATGGAATCATGAATACAATTTAGATCAGCAGCAAAACCAAATCAACACACAGTATCCCTATTTAATTCTATATTAGATATTTGTGGAAATTATCTGTATGTTTTTTGGTGGTTGAAAGCCACCAATGATAAATTATTACAGGTCTTGGCAGCTATTTGTTATCAAGAAGTCTCTTAGAAGTTAAAGAGGATCTCACACTGACAGGATTTCAGGAAGAAATTGTGCTTGACTCTATCCATAAGTAGAGAGGACAGCTACTGATATTTCTAGAAGATAAATATTGGATAAAGCACTTAAAATGATAGTTAGCAACTAAAAGATGTAAAAATTGACCATTCCTATAGCACAACAGGATTTTCAGAAGTGCATTGTATTCCAGAATCTCCTGTTTCTAGCACCATACAGAACATCCTATCACCTCCAAAAACAATAAGAAGGTAACTACGATGTGTTTAGATAGCACTAACACTGTTAATGTTATCATCTAAAAATGAACAAAATGAAAGGGACATTAAAAAGATAGTTAAACCTCAGAACTGAGTCAGTTAACAGACATACACTTGAAACCACTAAATCAACAAGATCATGGCTCAACATTTCATTCTTCTACCATTTTGATTTATTGCAGGTAGTTTTGCATATCTATAGACAAAATGTTTTATAAGTGTCAGTCAGGCAGAAAGGTTGTCACAAGGATGGGGGAAGAACTATTTTTTTTTTAGTTTTTAATAAGCAACAACCTTCCCAATGACCCAACACAATGGATTACTTAATTTACATATACAGTCAATGCCTGTGGGACTGTCTCCTTTCTTTGTATGTTCATGCTGTTAGCAGTGGTTAACTGAAATTAAACTGTCATGGGCTTAACAGAAAATGTCATCTGGCATGAAAAGAAATGCTCTGTTGCACTGGGGTGTGAAGTTGGAAACACAGTAGTGGTCGTCCGGTATTATTTTCCTAAGACAAAAAAGAAAAAACAAGCAAACCTTTACCAGTTTCTTTTTTTTTTTCTCCTAGGCTGACATAATCTTCCTAATCCCTTGGGGTTTTTTCTGCTGAGAAGGTTTCTTCAAACTTATCACTAGAAAACAATTTGAAATGAAGCCATAATTCAGTCACTCGGTCTCTGTTTCCATTCGGTTGCCAAACGGTTCATGACTTTCCCAAATATCTCCGTTGTAAGCAATTTTTAATACAGCTTACCTAGTCAAACACTGCCAACTCCCAGCCACACACTGTGAAACAGTAGCAATTAAGCTGCCTCCTGAAGGCTATTCCTACCTGGAAGTTCAAGCTGGAGCTGATTTGACATGCATGCTGACATCCCCTAATTGAAGTGGTTTCGCTGGAGAAGCTTAGACTTACTAAAAAAAAAATTTAAAAAACCTTTTATCTCTATTTCTCAACTATTTGTCAAAAAGAAGAATAGCAATTTCCTCATAAAATAAAGTTTGTTCAGAGTAAAGGAAAATAGACCTGTCTGAGCAGCAGTGTCTGAACAAAGCCCTACATTCCAACAGCATTAAGGATTTGACAAGAAACAAGAACATGGCTCTGCATATGTGGCAGCACTCCACTATCATCTCCCACAGTTTTGTATGTTCCATAAAACAAGATCTTTTGGAACATTATACACTAAATACTATAAGTGCAGTGAAAGCCTTTTCTGCATGTGTGAGACTGAGTCTCTTGAAACATTAAAATTTAAAGAAAATCAAGCAGTATTTCTGCCAGTCTTGAGGAAACATTAAATGTTACAGGAGAATTAAATGAAAGCACAAGATTTTTTTCTGTACATAGCTGACCTCAAAATACAATAAAATAAATAAAAAATCACACACCTTCACAGGGGAAGTTTATACTGGAGGGGCTGAAGGCACCATTTCTCACATCGTTATGAAAGAGTTCTGCCTTTGAGCCTCATTACCAGTGATACAGGAAGCTAAAATGCTGTGCTTCAGAATGGAATTACGTTTTACCCAGAATTATGGAGGAGGCTTTAGTTGAACATTGCCATAATGTTAGTTTACTGTGTTCAGTCCCTACCCCCTTACTTCAATATATTATTTCATTTTGACTGTTTCTTTCATTCTTTTTTTCCACGAGTATTTCTTTACTATGTGTGCTTCTTTTGTTCTCACCACTGCTCTTTTATTCTATGACTTGCAGTGCTCAACACAATTAAGACAGCTAAATCAACGTTACCAACCTACTCAAGTTTTCTTGGCACAGTAACTATCATTTAAGATTTGTGTGTCCTACAGCTTTGAGATTTTTTTATTCTGGAAGGTCACCTCAAAGTCATCCCAGAATTACTGAACTGTTTAATGATCTCCTAATCATTCTCTGTTTGCAATTTTTCAGCTGTCTCTCTTTGTACTATTTTGTTATACTAGCTAAGCTATTTAATAAACAAAATAATATTTATAAAAAGAGAAGATTATAGAAAGGGGAATAAAATCCCTAAGCTATTCAAATGAACAGGAGAACAGTTAATTTCCACTGAAATATAAGGATGGAGATAAAAGTAAGAAGCTGAAGTTTGATCTGCATGGCTGTGCTCTCCTGAACAAAAACAAAGCAAAGCAATAACAGATTTTGGTTTTGAGTAGCTTGGCTGCAAAAGTATGATTATAGTGCAGAAATCTCAAACATGTTTTGCTGACTATATTATCCAGAACCTTTTCAGACTTGGGTTTGTTTTGCTTTTTGGGGCTTTCATATATAATCCTTGTTCCCCATAAAATACTCCTGATAATGAATTTAGAGATACCAAGAAAGAGAATAATATTTCCTTAGTGAGGCAATTTGGTGTTGATCCTTAAAAGTATTTCTGCTGTGATAAAATACATTCAACAAATTGATTGAGACCAGAGTTAGGTTCACAATGCAAATATTTAAAGTTTTTTAAGTACAATTTACCCTGTGGTTCAGACAGATCAACCCTGCATTTTAAGAAGCCAAGATTCTGTGCTGTAATACAGACAAGGTCTGGAGAGTAGGTGTTATTTTAAAGATGCACCCAGTGACCCCACAAGTTAAAGTTAAAATAAATATCCCTGACCTCATTTGTAGTCTCTAGCACACTGCTAGCTATACCCTTTGCCAGCTCAGCAACCAATAAATATTATCCAGATTTTCAATATTCCTCTAAAGGGAAGGAGCACACCTTTCTGGTCCACCTGAGCAGCTTTACTTCATGAGAAAGGTAAGATATTGTACTTTATTTTTGGCAACCATTGTTCACTGCTGGGTTTGACTTCATTTGTACACACGTTATTCAACACAAAGCTCACTGTAGGGCATGACCTAAAATTGCATCCTGACCTTTTCTCCTCAAAGTGTAATCAAAGAATCAAAAAGGACCTAAACAATCCATGGTGCATTTTCTCTGCACCAACACAGCAAATTGCACTCACTGCCTGCTTCGTGTCTACACAGATTTAGCAAACACAATCCATATATCTCTACTTGATATACATCTTTACTGCTATTATCAAATAATTTTATAGGCAGAATAGAAATTGAAGCATTGACATGCTTCTCAGCACCTCCTTCTGTTTTAACATTGATAAATTATGATTTTCTAAGCAATTTTGCTTGACCCCATGCTGGTTTAATCTTGATAATTTGCCCAAACTTGCTTCAAATGTTACTGATCTCTCTGTGGTCTCAAATGTTTAGCTTGGTTATTTGCAGCATTTTCAATTTCTATGGGTTATAAACTAACAGGCAGTCTTACAGAGCAGATTATGGTAAAAGAAAAAAAACCTGAAGAATGAGATCCTAAGAAGTCCAAAAACACTGCAAAGAAATCCTTTGGGAACAGCAAAGCAGTCATTTAAGTTAGGAAAATTAAAAGCCTCCACATTTGTTTGGCAATGATCAGGAAAACCAATGGAAGTGTTTAATTATTAATGGACCCAGCTAAACATAATTGCCTTCCCAATAAATCAAGATAACTCCATTGCAAAAATTAATCTATGAACACACACGTGCAGTTTATCCTGTGCTGAGTAACTGTTTCCACACTGCAATATTAAAAAGTGACAAACTGGAAGGTGTTGGTGTGGTATATAAAGTGCTGTGATTTTTTAATTTTTGTTTTCCCACCCTGTGGGAAGAACATGGGCTTCACACACTGGCTTTGGCTTGGGGAACACTTGCTGGAGTCCCTGTAGAGTATCATTCACATCACGATCACACAAAACCATTTTGTTTTTCTAATGAGCTCACTGAGCCAAGATGACTACCACGTGCAGATAGCAAAAGCATAGGGGTTTTTTGGTGTTTTGGGGTTTTTTTTAATGTTCATAATAATTACTAGTGGTCTTTCCTGTAGCTTTTGTGGTAGTTATGTGCACAGCCATACATTTTATAGTACAGTTGTTCATTATTACTGGTAAAAAACCCTACAGAGTTACATGAAACAACCACCTGGGCTGCAGAGTAGTATAAAAATTTCTACATTAGTGTTTTATTTCTCCTTACTCTATGCTATTCACTGCTTATTCCCACTCTCCATTCTATTCCATGTTTTTATCTTCATAGTACTGTGCTCAGTTTATTTATTTGTTTCCATTCCTTATATCATTAATGCACACTAGCCCTTCAAATTACCCACAATGTGACTGATATTTCCCTTTGAAATGATGCAAGAATTTATGCAAAAATTATTTCTTTGCATTGTTACTTTTCTGAGGATTAGAGGGAACCAAATCTGCCTCAGGTAGCAGAAATACCTTGTGTACTCAGAGCCCCCCCTGTCAAGCTAGCTCAGAGCAGTAAATCCTCCTTCCTCTGCAAGGACCTGATTCCTTTGAGCCTGACTGAGAGCATCGACTCAGATGCACTTACTCAAGTGCTTGAGCATCAGCATTCATTTCTTTTCTTTTGGATCTGCAGTAAGAGATTCTGTAGATACCACAAGTGGGATGTATAGAAGGGGTAAAAGAGCCCTGTTTTGGGTCTGAAGTTGGCAGAATCAGCCAAAGCATTCTGAACGACTGACAGAAAGTTTCCTGCTGTCAGTGGAAACACATTCTCTGCAACGGCTTTTGGATCACAGCACAAATACTGAAACAATAACACTCGATGTGAAGAAAACAAAATATCTCAACAGTGCAACTGTAAACTGTTCTAAGTGGTACAGCTTTGTGAAAGGCTCCCTAATTCTCGCTGACAAAAGGCAGTGATACAAGTGACTCTACAGAAACACATCATATTTTAAATCAAAGCAGATGAGTCATCTGACAATCTAGCTGTTGTGAAACAAAAAGAGAAATGAGAAAATTGTGTCAGTTCATTACTTGATGAGATTTTGTTTCATGTATTTTATTTTCAGTATCTGATTACCTCTGTTATTTCTGTTTTTATAGAGTGCTTTCATTGGCTCACTTGCTGATTTTTAAAGATAAAAGTCTAAATTACAATTAAGTTGAAACTGGATTTGCTTAAAAACAAACAAGAGAAAGAGGAAGAATTTCCTGTGTAATGGCTGACAGCAAAATTGTTTGAAGTAATGGGGTCCCATTTAAATACCAAGAACTTGGCAGACCTAGGACAACTGAATTTGCATAGGCTGTAAAATCTTAGGCGTACTTGGGAAGCTTGCTGGAGTGCTCCACAGAATGTAAAACTTTTTGGCATTGCTACAAATCTCGATAAATTAATAGGAGAAAGCAGAACACTGTTCACAACTAATTTTCTTTTCCAGGTATGAGGTTTTCTTCTTTCTCCATCTCCCCGTGCTCCACATTTGTGTTCCAAATCTTCCCTCCGTGCCCCTCTATGCCTCACGGTGAGCAATTCCCACTGATTCAGGAGATGCCTGCTGGTGAAGGCACAGCTGATCAACGTGGCTTTTTCTGCTGCCAAACTTCAGCCAATGAGCTACTCATGGCTCCAGTCCCTGTTTCTGCTCATTAGGCCACTGGGAATTGCATGAATCATTTTCACTCCCTGCCAGGAAGCAACGCCAGTGTTTACTATTACTTATGCAAAATAATTTTCCAGAATCACTTTACAAATGCTGAATGCTCGGTTGACTTATAAAAACTGAAATGAATTAATAAGAAATAAATAAGCAGTCCCAACTGCATGGGTTATCAGTTTTATGCACAAGATGAGTAAAAGCCTTACATATTTCCACTAAGCTGGAATTACAATAACCCCCTTTCTCTAGGGAGAAACAAAGGCTGAAGAACAAAATTAAGATGTGTGTTATTTTTCTTTCATAACAACAGGGAGTGGACTTGGTTGAATTGAATTTTATGGGGTATGTAAATGATGCTAAGCTATAGGTTGCCTTTACCCCTCTCTTTTTTGCCTTCCTCCTGAATGCTTTCTCATTCCTTTTTCCTCACATAGGGCACAGCAGGGAAATAATACCCCTAAAATGTACAACTGCATCTACCCTGAGATGGGGAAAGGAAATGCTCTTGCAAGCATTAGATTAGGCAGCCAAAGAACAAAATAAATATTGACATAATTGAGATATATAAATATGTATATAAACCTAAATAAATAAATGTGAAAATATATGAATCAGAACAATAACTGTTTTTAATAATTTGCGTGTCAGTTAACCTAACTACTTTTGATCAGCTATAAAGACATTACTGTTAACCCAATAGAAAGGAAATTCTATTGAGAAACAGAAAGAAGTCTTTCTTGGAAAACCAGCAGAAAATTGTGCATAAAACCTGATGGGAGCCTCAAAATAATCTCATTAAAGCGGAACACACTTATTCAAGACAGACAAAAAGGGTTCACAGCAGTCTTAAAATCTGTTTTAAGAATTTCACTTTATCTCCTTCTCGAGTAGGGTTCTCTCCAATTACTCTATATTAAACTCTCTGACGTTTTAATGTTCTCAGAAAAGTAAGGATTTGTCCAGAGCAAGTCATTTTAATACTCAAGCTACAAACCAGATCTACCTGATAAGGACAGACCCAACTCATAAATCTGCCTTTCAGTAACTCAGAAGGACACATAGGCCCTAACTTTTCCTTGGTGCTCACCCTCTCCTCACAGCAGGATTTCTGCAGACTTGTTGGGAAAGCCACTCTTTGTCAGGCTGAAAACATGGACAAAGGAAGGAGAGGCTTGTTCTGGTTGCCTCACTACATTGCTACTCATAACTCAGTGCATTATTGATGGAGACAATTTTTTTTCTTCCATGAAGACTTTAGTATTTGGGTGTTATTATTTTTCACTCCCTTGGGCAACAAATCAGCTGGTTTTAGCTTCAGGACTTAAAGGCCAGCTGAACAGGTTGACAGTCAAACACAGGAGTGTTGTTTCTGTGTTTATGCAAGCATGTATTTGTATTTAACTTGTGAGACCTTGATTCTGTGGCTTTGTGCCTGAAATCCCCACACTTCTCTGCTTTAGCAGTAGGCTCTATTTACACCTAGAAATCCACCTTTCCTCCCTTCTTCAACAGGATCTCAGTACATCCTCCAAAGCCTCTTCATATCCTCAGCTTCTTTCCTGTTTGTCCCTCTGCCTGCTCTGCGACAGGCAGGCCATGAGGAATACCTGACTTGAGCTCACATCATAGTGACATTTTAGCCCTTACTGTCTCTTTGTCCTCAAAGTAATTATTAATTTAAAATATTCTACTGCTGTCAAACTTGGTTGTAACAAATCAGCAAGCACAGGATGGATAAAAATTCACTGTATTGATTGATTTGATTAGGAAAATGGGGCTAAAATAAAATGCTAATATTTTTATTTAGTGTAAAATACTTTAAACACGATTTGAACTGTATTTAAAAATTCCTTCAAGCTCTCTGAAACTAAAAAATATCTAGTGATTTTTATAAAATCTGTAAATACATTAATATGCCTCTCTGTTAAGCAAGGCAACAAGAGATTTAAGAGCTTCTAATCCATGATTTTATGCCCTCGATGCAATGTTTTCAATGAACAAATTGTAATTTTCAGACTTCGAGCAAATTTTCCAATTATATAAATTCTGTCTTTCAATAGGTACTTATGGTAATGCATTATTTGCTGTTCTGCAATACATCAGTGACTGCTGACAGCCTCATCACTGCCAAATTGACCTCTGGTACACAGCAAAGTACAAGGAGCCACCTCCATCCTTCCTTGCCCCCCACAGGTACGGGCGGCCGTGAAGGCAAGACACAATTTTTGGTGTCTCAGCAATTGTTTGTTTCTAAGGTTATCTTTCACAGATTATCCCTCCTTCAGCAATGGAAACAGCTGGAAACGTTTCCCTCTTCCTTGTCTCTGTGGACATCTCCTTGCTTTCCACATTCCACATCTTCAGTCTTTCCCTCCAGGGCCCCCACGTTTTGTCTCCCACTGATCAGTTCAGGGATTAGCTCAGCAGACCCCTAAACAAAAAAAGTACCTGTTTTACTAGCAACTGCCTAAGACAAAAGCATGGAGCCCAAGACTGCTGTGCCATTTAGAGGAACATGAATGCACTCTATAGCACTGCAAATTAAAGTAGGAGAGAAGAAAAAGAGAGAAAATCATTTCTAAATCTCTTCAGTCAAGTTATTCAAGTTTTAAGGAGGACTGGCTTTGAGAGCCTGCCCAATGCCTCTTCTTGTTCAAGACAATATTTCCTCCTTTTACACTTCAAGTGACATTTTCTACGTGGTTGCAGACTACAATTGTAATGAAGTAGGAAGAAAAATCCTATGAGCCCTTTTTGAAATTATATTTGGGGCATGCCCTTCTATTTGAGCAAACAGAACTTCTAAAATACTAAGTACAGTCAAAAATAAGATGAGGTGCAGCTCTCTCTCTTAGAGGGGTCTTTTGGTGGCTACATTCAGGAATAAGTTGTCCTAGGAATGATTTGCAAGGCACATAGCAGGAAGTGCTACATAAAATCCTATGATGGAGGTCTAAATTCAAAAAGAACAAATTGTACTTCAAGAAGATGTCCCAAAACAATTTAAGAAACAGGAGAATATTTTCTTACTCTTTTTTGCTTATTTTTAAATAAAAAATTTGTCCAATTGCAGTTTGCAGGGTTTGAACAAATTTTCCAGTTATAAAACTGCTGTCTTTCAATAGATACTTATGGTAGTACATTATTTGCTGCTGTCTGATAGATGCATGACTGCTAAAATAAGAATTCCCCCCTCCTTATTCACACCTTCCTGTAGTCATTCTTTCCAGCCACTTCTAAGAGAATGTAAATCCAGTAACAACTGAATCAACCAAATATCCCACAAAGTTCAGTCAAATTTTAAATGTGTAAAAATGAATATGTTGGTTCCTAATGACCACCTGACTGATATAACTTTTTTTGCTGTCGACTGGACAAGTGATAAAAATTGTGCAGAATTCAGGTCTTGCTTACAGCTCAGACCAGTCTTGGTGCTTTTCAGTATTCATCTACAAGCTGGTATTCAATTGACATCGCAGACTGAAGGTTCTTTAGAAAAACAAGGCCTATGTTAGCTCTTATTTAACAATTGCTTCATATCCAAGGTGTCTGTATTGATTATTGTGCAGAGAGCTGAATGTCCTTTCTTACCAGTTCTTCCTATTCTCCTTCCTCCGAAAGCACGAGGCCAGGGTGAGATACACACAGCTGCCAACAGGTCTGCCTAGAATTTAAGAGGAACATGGAATATTCCTGCTCAAATATCATCCAAAGATAAATAAGAAGCTTTATAAGAAGCAGAAAAGGTGAATTCACTAAAGAATGTGCAACCAATCATTAAAAGCTCCAAAGAGATTTTCCCATTGTTTGGACATCAGTAAAGGTTGTCTCAAGCTTCACAAGGACTGAACACATACTCTTACATTTTCCTAAATAGGATACACTGGAGATATCCTTCTCTACCAAATGTTTTAATTCCACAACATTTGCTGCATTTATGAGACCTGATTGTCTGGGTTCAGCTAAAGGGGCAACAGCTCTTAAGAAAAGACAAAGATATCTGAGACATCTCTTCTTATATTCACTCACAAACAGCATAATGTCATAAACCTTCATTTCTATGGGAAAAAAAAGTCTATAAGACTGATTTTGCTTATATTTATCATTTGTAAAAGAGTGTCACTTATGTAAATTAGAGTTCAGGTTTAGACCTCTAAGTACCAATCAGTGAGAAAAGCAGTGCTCCATTTCTCTTTTTGAGCAGCATTTACTGGCAGATTTAAACTCTTCTGATATGCATTTTGTTTATGTATGAGATATTCTACCCACTCCAGCACAAATAATTTGCAAAAATAAATTGTTTTTAAGGTTATTTTCAAATCTTAACTTAGTTATTGAATAGCGGTAATTGTTCACAGAAATTCCTTTGCAGTGAACTACTCAAAAAATGCCAAAATGAATTCAAACTTTAATTTCTAGTTCCCTGGTTTTTGTCGATTTTAAATTTTCTTTTTGGTTTTACAAATGCATTCTAGGTTTGACATCTTACCCCTGAAGAGCCTTTAGTTTGCAGAATATTGAATAATCCTTTGACTGTAAAAACCTTCTACGAAGTGTTGGAAGCTAATTTGGCTCAGTAAAGCATTATATGACAATCGTCCTGACCCCCATGCAAACCTTCACACACTAATTTCCATTCCCACAGTGAGATTTAACATTTCTAACACATTTCTACTAAACTCACACAAAGTATGATTTTCTAACACAGCTGACAAATCATGCTGCTACTAAGCAACGAAGGTCATTTCAATAAATGATACTCAGCCAAACCATGGACATTTCATCCGGGATTCATGGGGCCTAGAAAAGTGGAACTGGGGCTTCCCCAGTATCAAGTGACATTTCTGCTGATGATTCAGAATCTCGTACGTCAGAAATAGGTGGAAAGGAGAATCCTGGAAATCTACAGAGTTAAGTATCGCTTTGTGACAATAAATTAGTGCAATTGCTCCTGTGGTGGGGTTTTTTTCTGTTCATTCTCTGCAAAATCTCTTTGAGTCAGTCTTGATCTTTATATGAGCCAGCTGAGATTTCATATCCTACAAAGAGAAACAACCCCATATTTAAGCAATTGAGATATTATATTAGTACGCAGGTACATCACAACCCTCAGCCTGTCACATTTATAAAGCCGGTTAAAGAAGCTCTTCTGAACACATTTCTTTACTCAAGGGTACGAAAGTGTCAAAATTAATATTGTGGTACACACCACCGCCCTTCACTGTGGTGCTGATATTTCTAAATGTGTTGGTGTACCATGGAGAAAACACACAAAACTGCAGGGTCACATCCTTAATCCACCTGTGCCAAAATAATAATCAGAGAGGAGCACAGGGCAAACATTAGGACCCAAAGCACAAAATGGGACGCTGAAAAACTCTGGGTAAGGATGCTTTGAAAATTTTCATGACTGTACCATACCCTCCCCAAGACTGATGATAAAACCACTGCCTTCAGCAGGACTTGAGTGGCAGGTTTGAACTCCTGAGCTTGAGAAGTATCCAAAGCCAGAATTACAGTGAATTCCCAACAGACTTCTGTTCTATCCCAAACCCACCATAAGCTTTTTGTGGGATCTTAAAGAAGATTTCTGATTTTCCTTCTCTGTGCTTCATCTCCTCATCTCTCAGACAGGGATAATAGCACCTCCTTTCCTCCCAGAACATGTGCATGAAGTGTGTTAGAGATCATATTTCAAGGCAGAAATAGCTGTGTATTATTATAGATACAGAGATCAGATCTGTGGTAGAAATCCAGGTAAAGTTTCAATACCAAGAAAGAGGAATAGATCCATTTTGTCATCCCATGTACTAAAAATCAGAACCAAAAAGATAGCTGTAAACAAAGCAAGCAGCTTGTACTCTGGCATATTTCCTTGTATCTGAAATTGGAAACAGCACAGCAAAAACTATTCATTCTTGGATGAAAAGCACATAAATATAACAGATGAGCCCTTTTAGTAACTCATTGACAACAACTGCCTACTGACTGGAGGTGTTTGGAGGACTCATAGTGGATTCAGGAGAAACAAAGGGCCCTAGGACTCGGGGAATGTGTGCAAACATCTGGAGTACATACAACCTATACCTGTAAACTTAACCAAACAAATCAGCTTGCTCTGCTCCTTATTTGAAACACTTTCCTTTTACAATGCATGGGAAAACCATAGCAATATCTGTTATACCATTTACGATTAAGAAAATCAGGAGGTAGACAGCTTAGATCTATAAAAGTGATTTGATACATTTGGCAATCCAACTTGGCCTGCCTGCAATGAGCTGTTAAATGAAATTTTGCACAGCCATGCCATCAGGCTTTATTCACTTGCCACGTTTTATTCTGAAGGGTAAAACTGATGGCTAGTACTAATCACCTCAATCATTGCCAGGATTGTGTCAAATTTTGGGATGAGATTGATCCCATCTTACGTAGGGATGGGGAGTGAGTGTGATTCATAAATAAATCAGAAATCACCAATCAAATTGAAGAGAGAGGTGGCCTAAAATACCAACAACTTCTCCTTTCTAGGGGTGCAGTAGATCAGCATTTTGAAGAATTCTAGGTGAGATATTTCATGGTTTTCTTTTAAAATAAAGTAGATAAATACATGTAGGCTTTGGGGTTCTTTTACCTGCAATAATTGCTGCATAAAACCTTGGTACTTCAGAGAAAATTTTTTCAAATGAAAGAGAGAAATGGCCACACAGGTCTCCCTGGGAACAGCAAATTCACCAAGAGCAGTGCTGGGGTGAAGGGCACTAAAAGCTTTAAATCTATCACAGGTTTTGCCCAAGACTTTCTTTACTTGGACAAGCTGCTCAATTTTTCTCATTTCTATTCCCCTACCGGTTTCACGGACAGCAGATGAACTGCAGCTCCTCCCCCAATACTTATAGACAAGAATAGGCATCAGAGTAGCAGCAATTCCAGCATTTTCAGCTGCAGTTATATATTTTTGTCACACGTTGACTGATTGAAGTGAGCAAAATCAGTGCCATATATGTGACCATATCACTGCCTATTCTGTGTCCTCAAGTGCAAAGTAGAAAAACAATTTTTAAAATGAGTAAACTATTAGTTATTAAAAGGGGAAGGCTGAAGAGATTTTTTGGTCTAAAGGCTCTAGGCTTTTCCTTTCACAGAACCCAGAAAAGACATCAGTGCCAGAAAAGAATCTGGTTCACCCAAACTCCTGGTGCTGTTTAAACAATTTATTTCATTTCTCGCAGCCAACACTTGGTTGCATTTCTCTTTACATACTCAGCAGGGGCCACCACCTTTGGGAAGAAAGATGAGAACATACTCACATTATGGTATCTGTAAGATTCATTGAGTCTTTAATGATTTTCATGAAGAGTCTTGCTGTGAAAGCAATGAACAAAGTCAACAAAAGGTCCAGATACAGTGTTTTTGTAATAAAATTGAAATTACTAAAGTAAACTTGTAGGTGTCTGACAAAGAATTGAAAAGTACAATGTATTTATATATAATGCATCAGCTGATACTAAATGCAGCACATATGAACAAGGCTGGGCTCGGTGAGAACAGGCTGTGCAAACTGATCCAGACTCTGAGTGTGTGGCATGTGGATAGATCGTTCTTGTTTCATGAACAGATTTTCTTTTCCCAACTTGCTGTCTTAATGACAACAATACTCAAGACCCAGGCATGAAAGAAGAAATATTGTCCTTAAAATCTCATGGGTTTAGCTACAGCAGTGACTAAACCATAGCAGTAATTTTTTTTAAATAGAAACTGAGAGATAGCAAGAAATTCATTAAATTATATAAACACATACAACTAGACCCTTGATAAGTAGCTAATTCAAAGTGACTTTTCAATGAATATTGGTATTTGGATGCTTTTACTTCACACTACAACTTAACTTTTAAGATTTATAACCTTTTGAATTTTTTGGATGACTTACATAAATCAAAACTACGTACACAAGGATTTATTCTAAATAAGTCAAGTGTTTTTAAGCCAATTGGTTTGGTTTTGATCTTGATAATGTTACTGAAAAGAGAGAGAATGACACATAAAACCCTCTCCAAACTGTACTTGATAGTATTGTGATGATTTCTATTACAGTGGCAACTGCAGAATCAACCCAGCTATCAATCAGCACGAGAAAAGGGAAGGATAAAAGTAAAATGCTTTGCATTGTCAAGAAACAGCCTCTGGCAGTTCAATTAGGGATTACTTGCTGTTGTTCAGGTAAATGTTCTCCCAAGTGCACCATTTCAAAAGGACTCTTGAAAGGCATTTCTAGATAAGTGGGTGGCTCTCCACTCCTCCTTCTCAGATGTTTGCAGCTGTACAGGCAGGAAGTTTCCCCTCATTTCTTTCCTGCTTCTTTGGCAGACAGCTCTCAGTTCAGTCTCTTCTGCACCACAGAGCTGGCAGAGTGACCTTCCTCATGAAGCCAGGTAATTCTGTTTCTTTCAGAAATCTCACCTCTTTTTCAGTAGACATGAGCATTTTGGGGTTCCGACCCCCTTTAACCTATTGTATGTTATTTTGTTTCCTTACTACATTTTTACCCTCTCATAGCAAGGTTCTCTGATGCCTCTCAAGTCAGCAGTGTCAAACTTAATTCTATGAAATCAGCAACAAAATGCAATGGCTTTATGCAGGGCCCTCGTCAGGAACACAACAGATGGGCAGCTCTGCAATTAAAAGTGGCCGTCCTGGAGAGAGAACTAAACTTCTGAGCTGGGGGAGAAAAGAATCCCACTCTCCTTTTACATGTTTACCCAGAAATTATTGCTGTTCCTGAAACCTAGACTTACTCTAACAAAATATGATCTTTAGGGGGTATGGAAACTTTTTGGTATGGCAATATAGGCAAAAATACAGCAAGAATGAACATTTCTGTCCCTTTTCTCCACAAATTTTAAACCAAATATTTCTATGAATTTTCTTAGATACACCAATGTTGATACACCAATGAATTTATCAACTTGACAAGTCAATGAAAACATTACCAATTCCACATGGGTTGTTTTTAACTGAAATCTCCCATGCTGACTGTGAACCACTGCATACAAATCTAGATGATTGGATTAAAAAGCCAAGAAAGGGAATTGCATTTTCACTGGTGAAATCATCAGAGTAACAAACAGAAAGCAGTCACAGGCCTTTCAGTTTCCAAAACACAGCAAAAGAAAGAAGAAAGAAGCAGGAAGAACAGGGATATACAAATATCCTGACTAAATAGGAAGCCATGCCTACACTTACATTTAGGCCATGAGACCACAATACTACTGATACAATAGGACTTACACACTCTCCCAATTTCTATCTTTGTTATAGGGTCAGTTATTCTTAGACAGCACCTAGTTATTTTCTATTATTAAAAATATAAATTTTTGACAAGATTGTATGTTGTCAAATACAAAAATATACTATTTGGATACCTAAATTGGGAGAGACTAATCCAACCCTAAAACTACTGGAATGCATGGGCCACTAGGGTTTTTAGTCATTATTGGTGGCATTTTTTTTATTTGGGAAAGAGAGCAGGGCGGGGGGGATGTCTTTTCATTCTGGTGATTCCCTTTTTACTTCCTCATATCTAATACCAAACCCTGGGTTCTTAACGTTATCCCACTCATTTTTGTGTTCTACTTTTTCCCCCCATCCATCTTTGTCTGCCTTCAATTTTCTGTCATTATAGAGGGACTCTTGAGCGCCACCGCACCTGAAAAACAGACATTTATATGAGCCCAGAGCTTTTCTTTCACAAAACAGAAAGGAAAACATGAGACACTAATGTGATATTCAGAGAGCAGCACTGCTTATTTTATTTGTCTCTTACTATCGATTCCTTTATCCTTGGTCTGATTTGGTTAAGCTCTTCAGGCCCATTGCTAAGCACAGCATAACCCACCTCCTTCCTGTCCTGACCCTACACAGAATAATAATGAGCGTGTCCTTGAGGGAGCAGAGACAGAGTTACTTGGGTCGCATTTCATGTTTGAAAAAGGAAAGAAAGAAAGAAAAAATTCTTTGGTGTGTCTTACTTGTTGTTGTCATACCCATGCTGATTTCCTGAGCAAGGTACTGACTTATTTCCCAAATCTGAGATTCCTGCTAACTCCCAAGCCAAGTGGGATGCATTTACTGTACCCTCATTTTCCAGCTGCAGACATCTTTATCTTGCCAGGCACATCATTTTGATAGCTTGTGCTCCAGGTCACTTTGTGAACTATGAAAGAAGACTAAAATAAATGTATTTTAGCTAAGGTGTTAAGGACACATTACTGTTTTAAACCTCCAAGGACACACAAGGATGTCTGGTTTGTTTGGGTTTTTTAAACAAAACAGAGGCTGGTTAAGAGAACTAATTTGTCTTTATAGAAAACTGACGTAGACACTTGACAAATATTTAGTCCAGGCTACAAATAAAAAAATCAATCACAGATTTAAGCTTTGAATCCCACCTGACACCACCTGTTTCAGCTTTGAAACCCTGACCCCACCTGTTGCTCAGGAGGTGCAGCAGCCAAGGTTGCTCAGCTTCCCCATGGCAGCAGACACAAAGAGATTCAAACATTTTCAGCCCTGCAGCACTCTGACTTCACCCTGCCTAGGGGACTGAGTTCAGTTTTCTTGAGTACTGCAAGGGGACAATTCCCAGTGAAGGCACAGGATAATCTGAGCAAGGGAAAAGCACCTGGCTTCTGCATTCATTGCTTCATCAATGAATTCCTGTTGCAGTGGTTAAAAAAGTACTCCAGCAACACAAGGTTTAAAAATACCAACAAACTCATCACCAATGGCTCTCCAGCTGTCAGATTCACTGAATTTAGGAAGGGTCCACCTGGTTTCAAAAAGGCAGAGTGAGAACAGCAACTGCCATGTTAATGCTGTGACAGACCAAGGGGAAGATGGGAAAGGCCACTGGGAGAAGGAAATTTTAATACGGGCCAGTTTGCTCAAGGACTAAACTAGGAATTGAATTCAGACCCAGTCTGAATTTTTAAAAATTGAACCTACATTATTGGGACATAATGGCATGGCCTTTGAAAGCTGGCAGGGAACTGCAGTTTTGGTTCAGTTATATGTAAATTACCTACATAAAAATTATTGTTTGGCTGCCTCCCACAACTTTTAAAAAGTCAAAAAAAAGGAATTAGAAAAAAAAGAATTTATCAAACTCGAAAAAGTCCATTTGAGGAAGACAATTCTGTGATGTCAATCAACACCTGTAAGTATGTTTGACTGAACAACACAACACAAAATTATTTTGGAAAAAAGAAAGCTTTGCCAAAAAAATAAGTGCCCAAACTCTCATGAAAATTCTAGCAATCTAACCTTGATGCACACAATTCTCTGTGCCTACTGGCAGCTTCCTGAGACCAATTGTTTTAACAAAGATGTCATTGTTTCCCCAGACCATCATTGTATGATCTGTATGAAACACCCTTGCCCTGCTATGACTGCCTATTTCCAAAGAGATAAAGTTATTCCACAACAAAAGGGGGAATGAGACACTTGGGCCAAGTAGCTGCTTCACTATTAAATGAAATAATAATATTAACAGCAAGGCAATTGCTCAGTACCTGGTCAGAAACACCCTTAAAATGGAAGCAGCTGCTTCACATAAGAGTAATTGTTATTTAGGTTGGAGAAGGGCAGAATAATGATTGCCTATCCATGGGAAAAGGGCTTGTGCTGGGGTTTGCAGGATGGCTGCATTGTTGGCTAAAATTCTGAAAATTTAACTCTAGATTGAAAGGAAGAATTGCGACAGCTGAAACTAAAATAAAAAAATCAAGCCTCCCAAGCAAAATCAGTTCTGCACATTGAAAACATTGGAGAAGGCTGTGTTTGCCCAAAGGATGTGTCTGCCCATAACCAGGGGTTTGAGACACGCAGGAGTGTCAGGTTTGGTTCTTGGAAATGGATGTACCCTCTCCTGCACACGTTTAAAACACTTTTCCAGTTAAGCCTGTATTTTATTAGAAATCTTCATTCCTATTCCTATGGAAGACCTATCATATTTATATGGTTGCAATTTAAGCAGTTTTGCCTCTCAAAGGAAGTTTTATGTCCAACATTAATTCTGCTGAATCCATTTCACTAAGAAAATGAGTGATACAGCTGCCAACTTCCATCAGCAAAAGAATTACTTTTTTCATTCTCCTTCTTTAATATAATTTGTGGCAGTCAGTTATAGAGTTATGGGTCTTCAAATACTTCATGAGTATTTTCAGCAGATTTTTTTAAGGATATTTTTCATAGCATATCCTACACCAAGTATTCATAAGACATGAAATTACTTCATTTCCCAGCAACACGGGGCATCAGCAATCACACTAAAGTAGCCCTTGTAAAAGCTTGTTTAGTAGAGAGATATGAGGACACAAATGTCTCATAATGTGATTCGTATCATAATCAGCAAGTAAGGAAAGGGCACTTTGAAAAAGCATGTACAGATAACAACATGATGCAGATAAATGGCATTTGACTCCTCTGAAGTCTGAGTTGCCCTCCCACCTCACACACTGGTATCAACAAGAGGTTTTGACAAGCACAGGGATTTTTTTGAAACCAAAACGCCAAAGGGAGCTGTGATAAAGTTACAGTATTATTCTATCCTCCTTGTGTGAACATCATAAAAGTAACAAGCAGGTGCAGTTGAAATAAAAACAAAATGTAAAACAAAACTATTATTTGTTATGCAGTATTCGATATGTTTCAAATAGTTTCCCAAGTTCTCTAGCTACCCACTTTTTTCCAAGGGAAAAGCATTGTTTGTATTTTCCCTTGTAAAGAAGGTATTTTAGCTTCCATTCATTGCATATGAATTATTCATTGCCAGGTAAAGCATCAGGATCTGCTGTATTTTATTTCCCCAGAAGATACTTTAGCTTTAAGAAAATGAGACACTCCCATTGAAGTAGACTTAGAAGCACCAGTCTCCTTACAGTGTCTTCTCAATCCACAGAAGACAAAAGAAAAAAGGATAATATTTTTACCTTCAACATATGAGAGATTTTATACACTCACACATATATATATATTCTTACAAAACATGAACAACAATAGTTCAGCATCTAACTTACGTCCCAAGCAACATTCTTACACCCTAACTACAAAGAGGTAAGGGATAAATATGAAGCAGAATAGCTTTTAAGGGGAGTAATGTATTGTTTTCCTCCTTTTATCAAAAGGCCTAGAAATGTCGAAAATCACCAAAAATATTAAAAAACCTTTTTCAATTGATTTAATATTGCCATAATTGAAAAACAAAACTACACTAATAGGTCCCAAGAATTATAATACCAATCTGAGCAGTGTCAGAAAATATCCATTTGCTTTCCTTTATTTTTTTTTTTTCCCCACGTCTTGTAAAACCATCAGCAATGTTAGATCTGGCAGCAGTTCTAAGCTTATTTGCTAGATTCATTTTTCTTGGAAGTCATTACAAGCATTTCTCACATCCTCACTGAAATGCTCTGCTTCTCACGCCAGCCCTCTCATTCCACAAGGGCCGATTTCCCATCCCCTGTCCTTCAACACGCTGCGTCTGCCTGCACTTGAGCATTAGCCTGCAAGCAATAGGGCTTTTTAGTGCCACTTTGGACATCAAACAATTACACTGGATGGACATTTATTTTATGCCTAGATATTACTTTCCTTAGAAAAATCACTCCAGTAAGACCATCCCTATTAACAGTATTTGTCAGAGGCCAGTGCTCACTGACCAGGCTCTTTTAGATGTTTTACAAGTGTAGGGTGCACCGTTCATAGAAAGTTTACGGGTTTGAAGACCGCAGATGTTACACCAGATTTCTGATTCAGTGGAGTGGTACAAAATATCTTGCATAAAGGTGGGTTATACTTGAAGATAGAGATATATCTGAACTGCAACATGCAGTTTAATCACAATTCCAGTGTGATTCCCACACCTGTCTCCAGAATATGCTATCTGTCAGGATGCTGAGCAGCCCTAACCACTGTGAAGGAGTTCATGGGTTGAAACTGCTCAAGCCTGTTGCTCTCTTCAGTTTTTATCCCCTGACTCTGGTTTCAGAGGTCTAATGGCAAATCACGATATATTAGCTGCTCTTTCCTATTTGACAATCTTTAGTTTCTCCTGCAGATGAAGCGAAATCCTTTGTCCATCATTCCCAAGAAGCATTCCCTACCCATATACTCCTGTGGTGACAGATTGCCAGGGGAGAAAGCAGAAGGCAAGCCACGGTAATTTTGATTTCTGACTACTTGAATTATTTATATAGTTATCATTTCTAAGAGAAACATCTTGGTACATTCATTAAACACTGATAATATATGTCCAATATATCAGATGAACAAGAGATTGAAACATATAGCAGAGCACGTTATTTAGCAAAGAAAATTAACACAGATCATTCAATGTTAGCATGCAGAAAACTTTAAACTCCTCTGGCATCCAGCACAGTCTAACTCAGGGAACCAACAACTAACCTTTCTTAAGAAGGATGAAAAAAAGAGACCAAGAAACTTAACAGAAAAAAGAAAAAAAAAAAAAAATCTGTTCTTTTGAGACCTGCTTTACCTAAGAGCTATTAGCAAGAGTAAAATTATCCCGTCTCTCACTCCACACTTTCCACCCCCTTGTGAAGTTGGGGTTAGTACCCCAGAGCTAACACGTGATTAATGAATTTCAGGGTCTGTATAGCAAATCTGGAGAAAAAATCTAGGGCCCAGTGAAAACAAATCAAGCTCCACAAACGGAAGCACAAGTAGTACAGCAATATTTTCTTGAAATACTTATGTAGTTCTGTAGCTCCAATGTAAACACAGCCACCACCAGCTTTAATAATGACTAGATGTAGTTTGCACTGAAAGGAGATTTATAGCAGACAGGCTCACCAAGTCAGAGAGCATATTCCTGAATACCTTTGTATTTGCACATTAACAAGAGAAGATAAATGAAACCTCCCAGTGCACAACTGAAAAGCCAGATAAGAATTGTGTCTTCTTTTCAGGTGAGCAACGAGGAGTTAGACTTGGACTTCTAATTATCAATCAGCTGCCCTGTGCAAGCAGCAGCAAACAACACATCCTGCACTGAGCTGACCTCAGCCAGCTCAGGCTGGGTCTCGTTTTGACAGGAGCTCTCTTCCATCAGGAACATAGGAGTGTTCAGCTCAGTGGGACAATTCACATCCAAAGTAGTACAATTTGGTTGACAATGAGACTTCAAATTTTGAAGATGGCTGTACATTAGCTCCATTTCACCACATTGCTATCTAAAATATCACCTAAAAGCACTGGAAAAGTGCATCCAAAGAAGCGTTTTCAATATTTCAAGTATGGTTTTCTAGAAGACACAAAAGATTTATTAACACTTTGGTCCTTTTATCTCACTTTGGTTCTGTAACTGTGTTTTTAAATCAAGAGCAAGTTACTTTAAACATGAGACCTTCTTTGTATTGCCAGAAGGACATAAAGATGATAATGTTCAGGCAGGAGAAAAACAAACAAAAAAAAGTGGTCTTCTATACCAAAGATGTACTGAAACTACCCAATGCATGTCCATGTTTTTCCAATTATCCTGGTCCAACATTTCTGTTATTCCATTAACTCAAGGTAATTTTTCTGTTTCTTTTATTGTTTGCATTTACTAATTGTTAAAGGGGGAAGAGAAAGGAAAAGCAAACCTTATTTTTTATGGAAATAAGGCATTTTCATGTTTTGTTATGCTTGCGATTTACCAATGTCTTTGGTGCAAAAAATACAGAAAGTGTACATAGAAATCTATAAACCCTAATTCAGATACTTGCATTCATGTGACCTGTTTTGTACTTCACAAGGGTATATTTTGTACCTCAGCTACATGTCTGTATTTTTTTTATGTCTCTTGACTTACAGATAATCATCCGACAACCAAGCCTCCACATACAGTTACCGAATTGTCACCTGCTTTTGTTTTTAGCACCAAATTTCAGAGGAAGAGAGTTCTCTTTAGGACTTCCCTATTAGATGATTGCATTACTTACAATTCCATGCTGTTTAAAAGCCATCTTGCAGGTAAAAGCCTCTTGTTCTGCTGCCTGTTTTTCACTAATTTTTTTTAGACATTCAAAACATGCTGATTTCTTTACCCATGCAGATCACAGAGTATTAAGGTGATGATTTTCTACTCAATCTTCCTACTCCAGCTGTGAAACATATTTCCTATAAATGCTCTCTAGTGTCAATTTTAAATTTGCTGCGTCAGTAACAACTCTTGCCAGTAATTTTCGGCTGCTAAATATTCAGAGAGTAAACAGCAAACAATTGATCTATACAAATGAACTAATTTTTAAAATGAGCATCAGGAGGAATTCTTATGGTCCTCTCCTAACAGAAAGAAATAAAAGTGTTATGAGTATGTGCCATTCCTTACTCAATAACGAATAAATGAAATTCTAACACACCATTCTGAGCACTGAGGAAAGTCAGTGAAGAAGGAAATCCACACAGCAAAGTGGCCAGCATAGACTTCTGTTGGCTGTCCAGACACAAACCAGCTTGGAACTTTTGCAGATCACAATATCATATATTGAATAATTTACATGTCCCCAGTATACATTCAAGCAGGACATTCAAAGGAGATATTTCTCATTAGAGAGAAGAAAAAGTTCTGGGCAAAACAATTTTTAAAGTATAAAATTAGCTTGACAGGCTGAAGCATTGAGTGGTAAGTTTATCTAAGTTCATCTTTACATTTGCATCATAACATATCCAATAGTGTTAGTGATTTCAGAATTAAATTCTCTGATCCATTTTGTTAAAGAGCCCATCAATATTATCTTAAAAATATAAAATTAATCACTGATCGTTGAATAGGTAATAAATTATTTAGTGACTCTATATGCCAACCATATTTTACTCTCCCGAATTTAGGTGATCTGTCCCATGTCCAGTTAGTGGTTTTGAACCACCAAAATGAAAAGAGAGTGAAAGCAGAAAACTATTTTTGAAATCTTTTTTGGTAGTCGATCTAGGCTCTGTGAACAAATATCCACTTAACAGATTAGAATTCCTAATTATCAGCTTCATTCTGTGCTGTTATCAAAGTGATCAAGATCTGAATTGGCACTATCAGCCTAATTATCTGGTAATAAAATAATGTCATACTAATGAGCATCATCCTGCTGTTAATCAGGACCCGCAACTCTGAGAAACTCTCCAGAAACTCAGGTTTCAGTTCAGTGCCTTGCAGAGAGCATTAAATAAGTTCACCCCAAAAGGGAAATGAGTGTCAGGAAAAAAAAGGGTTTAAAAATTTAGACTTTAGTTGTACTTGACAGCTTGAAGAGGTAATGAGTTTCATACCTTTCGAGATTCTAGTTTTAGAGCAACACATTTTAGTCCTGGCAGAATTAAAAGATGGCTCACTCATTTGTCAGGATGAAATTTCCATTCCAGTACGACTCTGTTGAAACAGCCCCACAAAAAGACCAGCCTGGATATAGAGCTCCCAATACTGTTTTGCAGCATCCTTCTTCAGAGGGCAAAGTGCATAATCAGGCACAATGGAGCTTAATGGAGCAGCTCTCTGCCATCTCCTAATTCTTAAACCTGCATGGCTATAAATCAAAACTTGCCAAGAGTTTGAATTTATGATCAGGCGGTGCAGTTCCAATCAGTGGCCACTTCAGCCCCCTGCTCTTAGAACAGCCTGCCAAGGCAGGGAGCAGGTTGTTGTATCCCAGCTTGAGGTTTTCAAGGGACAATTCCATTACTTTCTCAGTAAAATTCATTACTTTTTACCATTCCTTAGCATGAAATAATTTCCTTCCTCTCTTTAGAAATATTATGCTATAACAGTTCTTCTAAATCAAACCTTATCATGAATTTCAATGAAAAAAACAGTAGAGAAGCAATTGATGCATTATCTAATTTCTACAACCACATCCCAGGATAGGATCTTCAGTTTCCATGTTTGTTGAAATGGATTTATTGTATGTTGTATAAAGAGGGTAAAATTAATTTTGATCTCAGACCTCTTATTTTAAACCTTTTAGAAAGTCCATCAAGGATACACACAGAAAAATAAGTACACACATCAAGGAGTATTATAGGATAGCCAAAGTAAGGTAAATTCAGTTTTCAAACCTGAGTATTTACCCCAGAGTATTCTAGTGCAACTCTTTCTGATTTGTGACTTTGGTACAAAGGACTAACAGGGTTTCTAATTCAATAAGGTCATGCTGTACTTGCTAACACAATAACTGAGGAAAAATTACTGTAGATCTAAGTAGTGAGGCAAAATTACTTAATTCTATAATGTAAAGATTAATAGCTTTAATAGTATCTAAATAATACAAAACTATTTTCCTTGCGTGCTATGCACGGTGACATGTGTAACATTCTCTCTCATGTTTTACTTATCCAAACATCCAAACAACGTTGAATATAGATTGGTTTTTTTTAAAGACATCATTCCTTAAGTAGTTATTAGATTTTAGAGAGTTAATTATAACTGGAAATATAACAAATTCTAAGTGGAAATACAACAAATTCTATTTATATAATAAGTGATCATTTATAAACTACTGAGAGATGAGATGTAAGATGGAGATCAACTCTTGCAATGGTCTCTCTTCCCTCGTACATGAAGGAGATGGATGGATTTGGTCTAGCAGGGTAGCCCAAAATATTGCAGCCTCACAAATGAAATTCTATAGAAGACTGCAAGTTTGGTTCAGAGCAAAACATCAACTTAAACCTATTTTAATGGATTAAAAAAAATACTTGTGTCTGTTTGTCTAAATAACCTTCTAACACCACATCTCTTTACATACATCTGACACTCCAGAAAACATCAGGTTACACTAACAAGGCTGGCTGTGCACCAGGAGAGACCAGGAGTGCTCACAGAGGAGCTGGTAAACGTTTGCAGTGGGGCAATGGACAACTACAACAATAATTCTTTGCAGTTATAGAAGCAAAAAGAAAAAAGTAAAAACCAAACCATAATTTAAGAGACACCCATGCAACTGTCTTGGGAGCATTAAACTCTTTTACCCTTCTCAAAATACTCAGAAATTAATCCTAGGATTAATATTTTGGCAAATGCATCCCAGGTGTTTTAGGGATTCCATCCCTCCACCAAATGCTGGTTATTCATTTTTTTATGATTCTGAAGGCCATAAGGTGGTGTTCTTCCTCTGTGACTGAGTGCTTGAAACAAAGGAGAAAGACACACAGGATACAGGAGAGCACCATAAATCACACTCCTCTGCATATCTTTGGAGGATTGAGGATTTGCAAAAGAAGATTGGGCAGCCACCCAAGTTTTTGTGAATAGCACTAGCTTCAGATAGAGTAGCAAACAAAATCTCAATTTTTTTATGAAAAGTTTTCTTTTTGCTATGAGATGGACTTTATTAATTTGTAACCCTCAGAATGCTGAAGAGGAAGATATGTAAGAGTATATTAATTAAGCCAGATCCACCTAAATTGTAACCAAATTTGTATCATTATTTATCTCTAGTAACGGAACGCATTGTTTAAGTTTACAATGTGCATATGAGCTTAAAGACATAAGTATTGAACGATGCATACTCAGACCCACAGACCGAAGATTCTGTGGAAAACCAGATCATTTTTGTGATCACAAACACAGAATGCACAGGAGTTGAATCGCTAAGCAAAAGCAAGAGCACGCCTGAAGGCGGTGAAATGAGAACCTTTTTCGCTTTGAAGAGCATCTCCAGGGAGCAGGGGACAGCCCCAGCCACACTGATTCGGAGACAATCAGTTCTGCCGAGCACTTAAACACCGACTGTGAGCTTTAAAGTCCTGCCTCGTGTCCCCTCTGCTGCGCCAGCCCCTCTGGCAGCTCGCCTCCTTGGGATGAGAGGCCAGCTACACACAGCTGGGCTGCTGCACACGGATTCACTAAATGCTTTCTCTTGGCTTTTTGCAAGCAAATTTCAATCTCCAAGTTTTACTAGGAAGCCCAAGGTTGAAAAGAAAACCAAAAAAAATATTAAAAAGAAATCCTATCAATTATACCGACTTTCTTTGCGTGTTTATATAATGCCACAGAGGTTTCTTGATTTGAGCACAAAACCCCCCAACCCAGACATGCTTTGAACTAAGGAAACATGCTTTATTTTTTTGTGAACCTTGATTTACCAAAAAAATTCAATTAGCACTGTATGTTTATACGTAGGAGAAACCAGGAAATTAGTTTGGTTTTGCATGTCCTCTTATTAAATATACATTCAGTTTAGAGAAGCAGGAGGGGGAGAGGTGATTTCTGAGGAGTTTGAAAGAACTAAGAGAGAAAATTAATTTCAGCACAGTTTTAAGACTGCAAGGAGCTTACCCAGGAGAATGAAGTGACTGCAACACTTCCCTCTCCTTTTGGTTATTTTTATTTGTCTTCCATGACCTTTCACAGTTAAAGTAGATTTTGTTGTGTTGTTTCCCATCTCACTCATACAAGCGAGTGAATTTCTGAGGAATGAGTCCTGTGTACCAAAGTACGACACAACATCCTCAGCAAATGAAGGGGTGACGTCCCTGCAACACCCAGCTGAAAAATGCACTAAAATCACAAAACTATAAAACAGGACAGCAGAAGGCAGCTCAGCAGGATCACACAGAAATCCAATCAATTCTTCTGCAGGATTCTAGCAATTTTTAGTAGGGGACATAAAAAACTTACTTTCTGAAATTTACTTTGAATGAGAGAAGGATCCAAAGGTTTGATTTCAGAAGTGGATGCCCTGCATTCCTTGCCTCCTAAGCTGAGCCTGGAACAGTTTGAAACCCTCCACCAACAAGACAGAAATTTGCAGCTGACCATTTATTGCGAGACAGAAGATAAATGACAACAGGCTTGCAGACTTTGATGGTTTTGTCATCCAGAGCAAAAGTTTCAAGCAAACACATCTGTGCAATGGTTCTAATGCAAATATTACCCAGTCCTCTCCAACTGAAGTGCCTATTGGCAATTCTCTGAGTATTTCTCCACAATCTTTTTATACACAGCCTAAGGACTCTGACAAACTCTCTCTTTCCCTTCAAAGGCTTGTTAAGTATGTGATGAATAAATCTGTCACTTCCAATTCTGAACTTACCTTCTGTTTTGATTGCTGCAGGATCTTGTATCCATGGCAACTTTTCAGCACTCAGAATCGATTAGAGAAGTGATCAGTTTATCTAAACAGCCGTGCTGACGGAGGCAAGTGGTTTTTTCTCAAATAGCAACCCTGACAGGTACTGTAAGTTTCCTTGACCAGTTAGTTTTCCAACACAGCAAGTAATGAATTCTCAAAGAACACACTGTGGTCAGCTGAATGCTCAGTTCATTTCTCCTCTCCAAAACAGGTCTCTAATTGAATACCCTGTAAATCAGTATCTGCATTTCTGATTGATATGTCCTGCTCTGTTCTTAAGCAGAGCATCAGAGCATACAGATCTCACAGGAGAAAAATGCAGTTAGGACTTTCAAATACTTTTTTTTTTATTTGCTTTGGAGTTTAGGACAATCAGGTTTATTTATTAAAAGATGAAGCCATCAAACATTTTCAGTCAGGCATAGATGAATGTTCAAATTAATTACACAGCATGGAAGCCCAATTTACCAAGAAAGTGTCAAAAGCACTGCTACAAATGGAGGACTGTGAGGCAGAGCAGCACTTATAATGCATAAACCACTTTTAAAGTGTTTTAAGTTCTACAGAATGTCTTTATTCTGCACGTTTTTCAGTATGTAAAGAGCTCTAAATTCACATATTACATGTGAAGCCTCTTGGGACCAAACATTAAAGACCTTAAGCACACAGTGGAATTTATAGTGATTAATGTGGTAACACATCTTGTAAAGTCTACAAAGGCACACGTTCAAAAAATAAGGAAATGCTTGAGGGGACGGAATCAATTCTTAAGGGCAATAAATGGGCATGAAGCAGCTTAGTGGGCTTTACATGACAATATGTCCAGATGTGAAAATGGCACCCAGAGAAACACTATAACTTCAAAGTAAAATATTATAAATTAAAGTACGGAGGAGGATTTCAACCATAATTAAACCTATCTTTGAAGACAGAAGCTTAATCTGTGATCGATATTAATTATATCAGTATTAGCATGAACCAAGCAGGATGTGAACCATTTCATTAACATAGGTGTTCTATGCAGATTTCCTGGGCAAAAGTTTAGGATTCCAGGTGCAAGATCATTCACGTTGCAGTGACGCCTGCCAGCTTCACCCAGGGAACAAATGAAACAAGCCTGAGCATGAAGTAGCTGTAATAGGATGCCTGACACAAAGCCATCTTCATTCAGATGGTCTGACAGCTGAATAAAAGGGTTGCAATGCATCTGAACATCTCTACCTATGCCATTCTTCTGTGCTCCCAAGCTTGGTAGCATTTACAATGCATGTACAATGAATGCTGGGAGATCATTTAGGAAAGTGTAAATAGTGTAAATACTAGCTTTGCTCTGAAGAATGGAGAAGTTTCTGTTTCACCTACACAGAGAGCTCTTTTGGGTGATACCACTTACAGCACCTCTACAGCCATGTTATAAGCATCAGGCTATTAAGATTATGCTGACAGGGTGCTGAAAATATGAAGTCTCCAATAGAGGCAAGGTTTCAAATCCTCTCCCTGAAGTGCCAGGAGATGGGACAAAGAGAGGGTAGAACAAAAAAAATTAAAGAATGAATGGTGAAAGGTGAAGAAAAAATGCTGAAGTGGTCTGAGTACCCTTTGCTCTCCCAGGTGTCCCAGGGGAGGAAAGGCAGCTCAGAGGAATCAGATTCTTTAGTTCTGTGTTGTGCAGTATGAGATTCATGAGTGTAATATGAGGTTGCTTACTTATGTTTATATGATTATAATGTTATTAAACTGGGGCTGCAAGAGCTGACACTGATGAGATTTACAAGGAAGTAAAGTACCTGAGTTAATTAATTACCTTTCCTTCTGTCCCACATTGCCCTACATTCTTAATACCTTTTTCCTTTTATCACTGCTATAGTGTACTGGTCTTATTAAAAGACCTTGTTGATCAGTGGATGCAATTTATTTTGTTTTCTTTGCTCTTAATACGTGCCTGTAACTCAAACATCTCTGCAGGGCCAACTGCCAAAGTGTGACATTTTCCCCCCAAAACATAAAGATCATATATTTGGCCACCAAAACCACAAACTGAAAATTGCAGTCTTGATTAAGCAGACATAGCTGCTGAGCAAAAACAAACCTGGGAACCACAGAGAACTAGAAGTAAAACTGTCAGACCTGTCAGTTCATATCCTGTTCATAGTGTGAGATACAGTAATGTATAGATAGATATCTCTATTTCTCAATTTTTATTTACAAACTTCAAATATAAACTAGGGATCACAAGAGTTCTCAGCACCTTTATTATTTTTTTTTTTATTTTTCTTTTTTTAAGAGACTTCCATTTGACTATCTGAACTTGTAGCATTATTGACACCACTGACATAAGAGCAGGACTATTTCAATGCTTCAGCAAGGAATAGGTTTATAGATTTTAGTTCAGTATGCACAAAGTTATCCACATTTTTAAAAATCAAAGACACTGAAAAGGGAAGGAAAAAAGAATAGCAGTACAATACTAAGCATATCAACACTAAATCAGACTTCAGAAAAAGTAAAGGAAAAATACTGATGCCTATGAATGCCTCCTGTGTTATTTAATGTCTAATTTTGTGCTGATAATTAGAAAGTAGTATTTCAATGGTTAATTTACACTCTCCAGTATTTCAGGTTTTTTCCACACCTACTGCTTTGCACTGAATGTAGCCAAGCAAGCACAAACCCATTTTTGAACATTTCTCTAGAGAGAAAAAACCTTCTTTGCCAACAGAGGTTTGTCAGCATGGACATACACTCCTTTCCCAATCATGTGGCACTGGTCCCTTCTGTGATTTGAGGTTTATAGAGGCAGATGAACTAAACCCACCTGATTTAAGATACATTTGGCACTGGTGTGCCTGTCCTTAGGACAGCTGCCCAAGGCTCCCTCCAGTCAACACACAGAGAGGCCAGCCCTTGGAATCCACCAAGGGTGAACCAAACTCTTAATCTGTCCAATTAAATGGTGACCTGAGATTAAACTAAATTTTTGCAGGATGTGCTCGTCGTTCAGTCACTCTACCTGTATGACAAGTAACATCAGTGATACTTTGTTCACCCTCAGAAGGGCAAGAGGACTGAATTTTTTTCCAGCTTTTATTCAACTTGACCTGTGAAAAATAAAAAAAAAACCCAAAAACTCTTGTCCCTCAACCCCATAAAACCGTAAACACACATCAGCTCCACCTGAACTTTAAATAAAATGTTCTAATAGCCCCATATGAAACTTTTCACACTTTTGCTCTGATCTGCTAAATTTAATATTACATTAAGTCTGGATACCAAACTTTTTCCTCATGACATGAGATATGAGAAAGAGAAGACCTAATTCTAATTTTACTTCCTATGTAATGTTATTTATTTATACTCCTCAACCAAACCTGAGGCACCTTTGGGGGTTGTTAAACCAGTCTTACACACGTAGCTGTTCAGAGATTTGGATGTGCACCGGAGAGCTAAACTTTAAAGCTGACACATTCAGAGCTGGGGCTCCAAGATTACAATAAACTGGAAACTTTTAACAACCAAAAACAGAGAGTGCACGTCATCCTTGGGTAAATAAGACAACCTGACATACTGCTGCACAGATGAGCAGGTAAAACAAATGTTGTCATCAACAACATCCACTGCTAAACCTCTCACTCTTGATAGATTTCCATTTTTCACAGAAACAAAAACCGCTGGCCAAATTACTCAGGAAAAGGCCCACCCAAAGTGAGGCATAATGTCTCCCTGGTACACATCAACATCCTTCAGTGTGTTTATTAAAGGAGGAGAAGACATCAGAGTTAAGGAGATGTCATTTCCCTGAGTCTCCTCTTTGCTCCTGGGTAAGAAAACAGAACCAAGGTAAAACCTGAACTCATTCCCCTCAACTTACAACACCATGGTTAATCCAGAGAATCCAGTAACAATCAGGAATTATATTCAGTAATCTGAGATTACCCATGCATGCCTGCAGAGCACCAAAAATAAGGGCAACAGGCAAGATTTCTTTGTGCGTGTGTGTGTTTAGAAAAGGTTAAACCCACAAATTGATGCAGTTAGCACATGGGTGGCAGAGAGATGTTGTGTTTTAAAACGGAGAACAAAAGCCATTCTACCAAATCCAAATGCTTTCCATATTCCAAGGATTTTAAGAGTGAGAAAAAGAATGAATGGCAGGAGGAAGCAAGAAACAGGCAACAAGAATCATTTAAATTTATAGGGCAATAGAATCTGTTATGTGAAGGTGGAAAAATGTTGCTTGGCTTAGCTTGTATTATTCCAAATTTAGGTTGTTTTCATATCAGCTGCAGCCTTCACAGCAAAAAAAAAAAAAAAAAGGTCTCCAACTGTTTAATACCCGAGGTGTAATCCAGCTCATTGACAAAAAAAGATCAAAGCCTTGGAGTAACATCATTTCCCACCCCTCTCCCTCAATACTATGGATTAATGAAAGTCTGCCTCCACCTGGCAAATGGACAGCACAGCAAACTCCTGGTGCAGCGAAACAATCTGCACATCTGACACACCACAAAGCTCTGGCACAAGCCATTGGCCTCAGTGAATGGAAGATTTTCAGTAAATGAGAGACTTCACACGTGGAATTTGTTGCAGACTCACATAAACATTGTTCCTTCTTGATGGCTTCAGATGAAACGTGTGGTTTAGTACTCAGGAAACTCAGTGTGGTTTAGTGCTTAGAAAAATTACATATATCTACGGCTGCCTGTTTTTTTGAGGTAGAGATTAAAAGCTAGAGGAATGGTATTGGAAAAAAAAAGTATTAAAAGAAGGCACAGACCATTTTACGGGCTACTCAAAACCAAACCTGGCCCAGCAGGTTGGGACTGTGTTGGTATAACATGAACTGCAAATATTCAGTTTTATTGAAAGTAATTGAAGAAGACAGTCCACACAATTATTTCAAGTAAATTTTTGTGCTGTTGTTCTGAGCTGAAAACTGTGTTTTATGGGCAGCTTCATATTCATAATTTTTTGTCTCAGAACAGAATAAATTTTATAAGACATTTTGAGCTGAACAAACACTAAAATCCTAGGTGACCTTTTCGGAGAAAGTGACCCTTTGAATTTTATTTAACAGAACATATTATAGCCAGATTTAGGACTATTGGGAGAACAGAAAAACATTTCTCACGGCACTTCTTACAGTACTTTGCAGATAGAGGTGGCTTTTCTCTTTCCACCTCAAGGGCTCCTATCTCCATTTCAACTCTGGACAATGGAAGCTCCTCCAGCTCTGTAACTCAAGAGATTTGGGGCCATCCAGCCCTGGGCTCTGCCCACTCAGCCCAAGGCCCTGCACAGCACCAGCAGTGAAATTTTGTGAAAAATTTCAATTTGCAAGTTTTTGGGGGGAATTGATCCAACCCAACAAGATGTGTGAGAACATGTCTGACTAGTTGTGAGAATAGCCCTAATTACTCAAGTCCTAATTGGGGTTAGCAGTGGCTATGCCCACTACTTAAAAGCAAGTGTTTTCCTATTTTTGCTGCTCACAGCCCCGTGGCCACAAAGACTTCAGTTATTTACACCCATTTGGTGGTAAATTGGACCCAGAAGCTACTCCTAGGACTGGGAGATTAACCCTGAGCATTCATTCTTTCCTCACTCTGAGCAATACAAGGCAGAAAACTATAAAATACATTTACTCCCACATGAGTAACAGCACAATATTCATATCTTTGATGTATGTTATTTATATATTATATAAATACCCATATCCACATCTCTCTCTATATCAATATTTTGCAACTTCAATTACCATTTTTCTGGGTTATTTTAATTTCTCAGTCTGTTACCTAAATACATGTATATATTGCTTTCACATCACAGATTTCTTAAAAGTAACATCCAAAAGCTAAAATAGATAATGTCATCCTTGAAAAGCCTCAACAGTCAGTAATGAAAGTTCAAAGAAGTAGTTAAGTTATAATACCAATAAAACAGTGATCTGTAAATTCTCTATAGTTTTACTGGGTAGTTAAAGACCTATAACCCTTTAAAGATTATAAGCCATATATAACTTTAAAGTTACTTACTATATTTTTAGCTATTATCCATTAGTAATATAACTGATTAACTATATAAATATTTTCATAACTCATGGGTCATAAAAAATAATTAGACATCAACTGCAAATGGGTAGCATCTAACAAACCAAATCTAAAGAAATTTTAAAAATAGTTCCCTAAAGTTAAAAAGGTAATATATCCCCAAACTGACAAATTAAAAGAAGCAGGATAAATTAAGGTGGTCCAGTGGGTATGAGCAGCAGCAAATCTGGACATGATCAAGGTTAAGATTAGGTCAACTGAAAAAGTTATTCTTTAGTAACACCATTTGACAGAGGGAACACTTGTGTTTAGGCACCTTACTGGGGATCCCCACACTAGATCCCAATATGCAGAAGAGGGCTTGGATTGGCTTAAATAATGCACTAACACGAGGTCTGCACAGCACTGTTCAGAGTCAAAGTGAAAAACACACAAGGGCTCATCCAACAAAAAGCTGCAAATAGAAGTTCTTGCTATATTTAGTTGGCTTTACTGGAACCCATGCCTACCCTAATTCTCTAGACTGTCCCTGTGGGCAGAAGTTAACGCTGACCTTTGCATCTTGAGGGCGAGTGAGCAGGTTTCACAAACTGCTGGCATTAGCACTGAGCAAACAAAAGGGATCAGACCCCTCCTAGTAAAAACACACAGCAGATTCACAGTCATACAAATGGAGCATGTATCCTACAGCAGGATTAGCAATTTTTTTTTTATTTTAACAGCCAGAACACTCACATTGGAATTGCAGTTATTCGTAGAGGACAAAAAAAAAAAAAAAAACAACCTTAAACAAAGCCCCCAAAATTATACTTGTAAACGACTCTTGCTTTACCTCTACAGGTAAATATATTCCTCTATTCATATTCATCCCTGTCATTTTAATATGGTACCTAATATTTCTTTTTCCCATAGAAGAAAAAAAACCCAACAAACTAACCCAAAACACAAATACAAGAAGTTTTCAACAGCCACAATTCTATAAGAATATATTCCCAAAATTATTAGAAATATGAGCCATCATTCACAAGAAAAAATACATATCTACTTCTAAAAATGAAGGAAAAGATAACCCTGGAAATATGATACTACGTGATAAAATGTCTCCATCACATTAAGAAGTTTCCACTATGGAACAACAGTAGAAAAAATAGAAAAAACAGAGATATGGGCAGATGTTTTAAATCACTGCATTTAGCTACATAAAAGACCTCACATTTCACATCAGCTGGCACAGAATCACTCACTGGACAGCTGCTCATGTTCTCAAAGGTGAGCCACAAAGCTGGAACGAAAATCAAGATAATTTTAGATGTGTGAGATGAATTCCCTCCTCCCCCATAACCAGACAAACGCTGGCCTCCTTCAGGTACCAGTTGCACATGCTCTGCAGCCTCTGATCCAGGGCAAGCATTTCCCAGAGGATGGAGAAGGAGCATCCTCCCCCCTCACCAATGTGGCTGTAAACTAAGCTGGGCACATTGTCCACATGAAGCTTCAGGTGGCTTCCAACCCATCTCTCTTCCCATGGAGCCCCTAATAATCCCAAGGGCCTCTGATATGGGCTTTGATAACATTGTGACACCTCACTGACCAGGGCCCTAAATCTCCTTGAAATAACTGCTGTTACATGAGAGAACATCATCACATCAAAATCATAATTTCCCAAAGTATTTTCATCAAACCTAGTATCCCTAGACATTCTCTGAAATTTCTACTGATACTGAAAAACTTGCCTGTTTTCAAGTTATTTCAAAAGTTTGTGAACAAATCCTCCAAATTCAACTAATTATGCCTCTGTTGCTTTGCAACTCACATTAAGAAAAGAAAAAAAAAGAAAGAAAAACCTGAAAACCCACACACACATTCAGGCCTTAAAAGCAATTAATTAGATAAATATCTTCTTAATGGTTTTTCAAGGACTTTCCAGGTCTCAAGCCATAAAAGGAAGCTCTAAATGAAGAAATGGGAAATCATATAATCTGCAGGCACAGGTCCACACTGCACATATTCTGCCATTTCAAGAGAAGCATTTCCTCTAATGATCTGTGTATAAATTGGGCTGATTGACACTTGGAGCACCAGCTTTTAATTATATTCACATTCATAAATATGCATCATATCACAGATTAGGGCATGCAGCTACCTACTGTGCATGCTCTATTTATCAGAACCTTTATTTATATTACACGTGTAAAATTGCACTAACTGCATCTGTATTGGAACCAGACTCCCCACCTTCCAAAGCACCACTTATGTTTTCTCCATTTTCTTCCAAGTGCAAAGCATAATGAGTTCCTTGTGGGAACTTAAGAAGACTTAAAATGTTTAAAAATAAAGACTTTGTAATTCATTAACAAGTAGGCTGCTGTGAATTTTGTCTTTGAGACTAATTCACACTCAAGGCAAAATCCTTCCCTTAGATCTACATGACTGATCTCAGATCAGATATTCTACTCCTTTTATAAATGGGCCCTTTTGGAGATTCACATATGTACCAAAGATAGCCAGAACACAGATCCGGCATCTGGTCCCAAAGGAAAGGGCTAAATCTCAGCATCCTCTCTCAGCTTGAAAGAACTGCTCCCACACAGCTCTGGTAGATTTTCCATATGATTCACATTCTACATGAGAGGGAAACCAGTATCTCTGGAGGATTTTCCCCAAAGTACAAGAGTCAGCCTCAAAAAAGACATTAACAAATTTAGGTCACTCCTTTGGAAATGGAGAGGTTCAAATCTTTGAGTGGAATTTTGGAGCCTCAGCACCACACCACAGCCCACCAGCCCAGCTGATGTTTCACTTATCAGCTATTTCAGGATATTTCTTTTACCTTTCTCCATTCTAGCAAACATTTTCCACTGACCAAAGAAGCATTTGTCCGGATAAAATATTCTCTGGAAGTGCCAAGTTGCACATCTCCAGTTTTACTTGGAAACCCCCCCCTCTTCAGGTTGATAGAAGAGAGTTGACCATGAGAAATTCACAATTCCAGTACTGCTGCTGTAGAGCAGAATGTATTTGAGGAAGAGTCTAAGGACAGTAATTGGAAAATAAACTCACTTGTCATCTCTGTGTTTTTAGTGGGAAACAAAAGCAAGGCACCCAGACCTAACTGCTCCTACAGATACACATGGCCCCAGAGCTAGGAACAGACAGGGTCTGTTGGTCCATGTACCCAGTGGTGGAGCTACTGCCAAAATTCTCATGGAATAGATGGCAGATGTCTGTGTTCTTGGCCAGAATTAACAATTTCTACCCTACAAACCACTCACAACTTTATATTCACACACACATCAAAATCTTTTTCCGGGGAGGTAACCTAAGGATACCTTGAATAGAACAAAAAAAAGCCTCTGCTCACCTTGTCAAAGGACCCTTTTAGAACTATATCAATTAATAGATGATACCTTTGTGTTTCCCAAGTTTTAAGGGATCCAGCATCCACTGAGTTATGTTTATAAACTTACACACTTTGCTCCGGGTGTTCTGTTAGTTACTACTGGTCTTGAAGAGAAACAAAAGGAGGCCTTTGGCTTACTACTTTTATTGGAATATATTAATTAAAACTGTGTGGAGGTAGAAGGAAATATTTACCCGGTTGTTCAGAACCACAGAGTACATGGCTGCCCTTC
The DNA here is from genome assembly GCA_013399195.1 of Dicrurus megarhynchus. Lineage (NCBI taxonomy): Eukaryota > Metazoa > Chordata > Aves > Passeriformes > Dicruridae > Dicrurus > Dicrurus megarhynchus. The sequence continues at coordinate 1,350,418 of VXAD01010092.1, read as the reverse complement.
CACTTTCAAGCACAAGCAAAAAACTCTGTGCCTCTATTTTATTACACTTCTGTAAGAGTAGCTTCTGGTATCTCCCAGTCATGAAGTTTGAAGACAAAGGTCTACTTAATTAAGTTTGTGAGAAATATCTTATAGATGGGGGAAAAAAAAACCACATCAAAGAAAAGGCAGAGGTGTTTGAAATGAAGAAACAGAAGGTGGACATCTACATAAGAAAGAGTCAAGGATATAGGGTGAGATATAAGGCAAGGAAAAAAGGAAGATGAAACCTCTTCTGACTTCAAATATACTTCACAGAAATGCAGCTTCTTTTCATCAGAAGCACATTATTATCAAACACTTGGATATTTCTAGTAGGACACTGGGATTTATATTGTACTTGACATAGAAATATTTTGATTTTGACTGAAAGACTGTTTTGCTTAAGAAAATTTTCTTCAAATATCTTCAAGAAAAACTTAAAATTGTTGTGATTTTCTTCTGAAGTGGCATTAAAATAAAATTTGAAATCACACAGTACTGTGTTTAAACAGAAATTTTACATTAAACAATTTCTATCTCTCACAGAGTTTGATGGCAAAAAATCTTCCCAGCTTCTAGTCCTATGACAAAAACATAGGACTATTCATCTGCCATAATTCCATTATTGCATGTTACAGATGGCAGAAGGAGGTGAAAGGGGTTGGTTGTATGTCTATTACAAATTATGCTTTTAGATACACAGGCTCTTTTGTTGACAAGATTTTACCTGACACTGAAAATGGTCAAACGTGAAAAACTGTATTTGAAATAGAGTTTACCGACACCGAGTGAGTTATACATACATCTTCATCAGGAGACCTTCCCCAGAACGATCATGTTTAATTAATGATTCTGCAGCCCTTATTCTTCGGGAGATAACAGTTATTAAAGTGAATGGATGTGTCTTCCTTACGTGTTTTAACCTCGGGAGAGAATGCTGCCAGTGAGGCTAAACAGGTAAGCAGATCAGTGTATCACACTTAAAAAAGATGAATGAAACACTTAGGATTTAGCAAGGTATTTATCAGATAAATTCCACTAAGAATGTAGGTTTTGGATTGCTTTTATGGTCCATTTTCCTGATGGTATCTGGCAGGCTCTCCAGGTATAGCAACGTGCATCAGGGAATGGTCTCACGGGCTATTATTTTAAATGGCTCGCTGTAAACAGCCTATTGCACATAAAAACCATTCCACTTAGAATTTGGTGGATAAGCACGATGGAGTCTCAGATGTTATTATTCTCACCAAAAGACAATAGTTGATTTTTCATTTCTTTCTTTTGCTTCAAAGCTTTGAATGAATTTTGTTGCGAGACTGTCAAAGCACTTCACACTTGGCATGTGAACGTAATTATGCCATTCACAGGAAAGTCATGTAACGTTGATTACACTTGGGTTTACAACTCCAGACTGCTTTATGAAAAGAAACAAAACAAACACAAACAAATCTAACACGTCTCCCTGTCTCCAGAAGCAGAATCTTCGAGGACAGGTGAGAACTGATGTGTATTTTAGCAACAGGAAGCTCCAGTCAGAGAGGAACCATTATTCCTCAGTAGCACTGGCTCAGTGTTACCACTAACAACAAAATAATTCAGGATATCTTTGTTTGTATCCCTGCAACCATATAGTCTAATATAAAACAAACAAACTACCCCCAAAACAAACAAACAGAGACTTGAAACAAAACAAAACAAAAGCCTAACCAAAAAAACCCACCACAAAACCCCCCCAGGTTCAAAGACTAGGACCTGGGAGACTAAGACATATATTTCTAGGAATACATGGAAGTGTGCTATAGCAATTTTGATTGTTCTGAGCTTGCATTTGGATTTTGCCAAAACAAATCACCTAACTACAGGATATTCATTATCCTTTTCAGAATTACGATGGCTACCTCTTAAAAAGATGGAGCAAGCCTTCTTGAGGATGCAGTCCTGTTGTTTATGGTGACCCAGAGATTTTGTCAAGATTCCCTTGCAAACTTGCTTGGTGTATCAACATTTCATATCAGATGGGAGGAGAATCAGCAAGTCACACAATATCAGACAAAGGGTACCGATGGCAACAAAGACAGAGAAGGTCACACTCTGCATTTCTACAAAGAGATCAAGTAGATGTAAAACCAACAGATTCCTTCACTTACTGCCCAGTCTTCCATCTACAAGTGTGAGAACGTGGTGGTACTAAGCAGAGACTAGTCAGAACAGAGGATGACCACCCAGGTGCTGGCTACTGGAAAGAATTTTATGAATACAACTCCTCTTAATTCTCCTAAATCTTTATTGTCCTCTCCAGTGTTTTTGTTGTAAAGGAATTCACTTTTACTTCAAATGGCAGGGGCAAAGTGTTAAGTTTTCCAAATCAAGAAATTGAGAGGAAGAGGGAATAGGTAGACTAAGGTGGGTCTCCTCTTTTAAGGTATAATCCAGAGCTCATTAACGACTTCCTTTAAACTGAATGGATTTGGCATCAGACCCCTGGAACTTTTTCAAACTATTGGGTAGATAAGTGCATCTCCAATTTAAGCATATTTAAATTTTAGATTTTTTTTACTTGTGCAGTCCTTTCTTTCTGCTTAAGTATTAGAGGAGTCCAATAGGTAATTAGATAGGATACCAGGTCCAACTGCTTTCCCGTCCTTTTAAAAAAACCCAAAACAAACCAAAAATATCTTCAGCAGCTTACTTCTCATGCAGGGTTCAAGACTCAAAAGAAAATTTTGTACTGGTCATCAGAGGACTCACAGATGTTGGGACTTCTCTCTCTGATAGTTCTCTCTTTGCCCACGTCCTTTAAGTGTTTTTCTCTCAGTGCATTTTAAACCCCACCTTTCTCACAGCCAGTGGTCCCTTTTGCTTTCATGTGTAGCATTTTTTCAGAGTTATTAGCTTTTTTTCAACTATTCACATTTCTATCAGCTCCAAAGGCAGTACCCACAACAGATAGGAAATCAGATGAAAGAAGAAATTTTGGAGAGAAAAGACCCTCAGTATTCAGGTTCTGCACCTACCCCTGACTTTTCACCAGGTTCTGCACATGCAGACTTTTGCTTTCAGAATGAGCTCCCCTGATACAGCAAACAGCTCCCAGTGGTGTTTTTATTAATGATGCTCAGTGATCCTCCCACCTTCCTCCCGAGAAATCCCACCACTGCCAACATTCAAAGCTGTACTGATGAGAACAGGGCAGAAGCACCACAATGTCTTCTCCATTCAAGTGACAAGTATCTACTCTTACACTTTAAAGAAATCCAAACCATTATCTTTTGGACTTCTCCTCCCCATCAGTAGTTTTTTTGATGGAGTCACTCTGAGACAAAAGGGTTTTTTTATGCTGAATGTGAGCAGTTAATTGAATAAAACTTTCTTTTGGAACATGTGAAAAGTAGTACACAACAATACCACAGCAGAAGTTTGCTTAAGTAGTCAGAGTATCTCTATATTATGAATCAGATCATGCAATGAAAATGCTTCTCAAGCTCTTCAAGGTCCTTCTCTAACAAAAAACCCCACAATGGTTATCTTACAGCCCAAAATCTCGATGCTACAGGAGTCTTCCCTCTCACCACCTTCACTTGCACCTTCTGGCACAAAAGCCTGACCTCAGCAGTGACGGGTATTTAAAGCAGCAAATATCACCCAGGTCCAAAACCAGAACCTGCCCTGTGTGACCTGGTAGCTCCTGGGACACCGAGAGCCACTCCCATCCTACAGCAGAGCAGGAGACTCTGGATTCTCCCTCCTATCAACCCCTGCTATGGGAGGACTCCAGACCTTGCATAAGAGTTGATCATCAGTTCTCTGCCTCGAGGTAGGCAATATCTACCAGATCCTGAGGAGTGTCTGATTTAGGAAAAGAAAAATAGTGTGACACACAGATGTTAGAAGGTTACTGACCCTGTGGATAAGATTATTGTTGGGGACATTCCTGGATTAGTTCTGCAGACGTATCTTTACACAAAGGGTTTATTTCACATTTCTGTAGTTCAGCTGCTATTTTTAAACAGTGTTTGAGCGCCGTGTTTTATTACGAATTAATTTCTCATTATGCTCCATTGGAATTTCATTAGATCTTGTTGATATGAACATTAACAAAATTCTAACATGAAACTCAAGCAGATCCACAAAGCTTATGTTTATAGATTGACACAAACACTAAGTTTAAATATACATTAGCGCACTACAACTTTGGTTTCACATAGATGTCCCACAGCTGAATTTTAACTCACTGACACTGATAGAGGGTTGTAACTTGCCTTTTAGTAAATCCATTGTTGGCCATTTGTTAAAATAGCCTGTACAAAGTTTTTGAAAAACTGACTTCCCAGAGGCAGTCAGTGCTGACTGAATTCAATCTAGAATACATCCAAACAGAAAAACTAATACACAATTAGGGTGCGATAACCAGATTTGATGTGTCTTTTCTCAAGCCTCAAGATCTGGTTTTGAGGGACCAAACCACCACAACCACAAACAGTCAAAACTGTAGAATAATACTTCTAAAAAACCCACCTGACTCTGGTTTTCATTCTGTTATTTCCACATGCCTTCCAAGATGAAAAAGCACGCAAAGACCTACATTTGCCAAACATTCCTTTAATTTCTTCCTAATTCCACTTGAAAAAGTGGCCTTTATTGCTAGAGTGAATTCTGCAATTCTGCTTATCTTCAATTTAAGACAAGGTAATTGGGCTTGAAGTAGTACTGCCATCACATTACTAATATATTTCAGGTTTCTTTTGTCAGTTGTATGAGAAAGGGTACCAATTAATCTACAAATAGAACTCATTTTGTATTTTAAAGGTAGAGGTTCGTGCAAGATTTATAGAGAAACATTTATCCTTACAGACAATATGAAGATTAACTCACGTAGGACTAGTGTTACAAGAATTTAACAAAAAGCCCTCAAAAGTGAGCAGAGCAGTATTCAACTCCAAAAAGGAGGGGGAAAAGTTTGTACATAACTGATAGTTAGTTAAAAATAATTTCAGGAAACAAAAAGAAAATTCTTATTTCCTCACTCCTACAGATTTAAGAATGTATTGAGTGGAGTTTTAACTAGGACAAAAATTAAGAAAAATCTAGTGTTCTGGTCTTATCTGTAAGTCTTGGTCGTCTATACCTTTTTATGAAACTGATTTGATTTAGAAAAGAAGCTAAATATCATTTTCAAATGAATCAAGATGATGTGCTCTGCTAGGAATTCACCAGCCCACAAAATAGAACTCATTTGAAAGGCAAGGTCTGTACTCCGTGAGTCATTAACACATTCAAGCATTCTGGATAAGATTCAACAGGAAAAAACAAAACAAATCAAAACCTCATAAGAGCACTGTGCACACATATCAGAAATGAGAGATGTAGAGAACTGAAAATGGAAAACTTAATTTTTTTTTTCTGAATCCACTGGATTTGGACTCACAATAGATTTAAACTATGCTATATAAGTGTCAGGCACACTTAGATTTATAACTCTGCAATCTTCTCATTTTAGTTTTATAACAGTCCAGCACCATCTTCTATTCAGAATTGTCTTCTATTAAATATTCTAATCTCACACAAGCAGTCCTGTGCACTCAAGAGTTGATGACCCTCCATTATCCATTCCCCAACCCACCCCCCACAACTCCAACCAGTGAATCCAAATACCCCACACATGGACTTCATTTCACAGACTTAGAATATGCTTTGTAAAACTATAGGAAAAGGAAGAATACACCATTTTTTTTATCAATCGTTTCAAGCTATATAAAGTTGTATGAACGTTATTCAGCATGATGTATAGATTTATGGATTCTCTTAACATCTTAATGTACAGCAAGATATTTCATTATATTCATATTTATACTTAAAATAATCAGCAGAAAGGTTAAGAATGGGCACAAAAAGCTCGTTTGTTGTGACATCTTCCCAAGGTTATAGAGCCCTTCTAACAACTGCCTTCTCAAAGAAACTGGTGCTCAGAAAAGCAGGGAAGGTTTTCTGGGACACATTATCATCTTACAGCAATTTGAAGAAGCTTCAGGATATTCCCCAGGGAAGAGGGAGAAAACAGTGATGCAAAGTCACAAATTGCAACTGAAATCTTTGGTCCGCTATACAGCCCATTTCTAAAAAAATGCAATTTTATTGTAAAGTAAAATAAGAGGAGTAAAAACACCCAGTATTTCCAAAAAAAGCAGTGCCACTCCTGTGTCTTGGCAAATAGACAGATGGCACCTATGCTTTCAAAGGAAGTGCTGTATAAATAAAGATGGTTTACTTACTCTTGATGGCCCAGGTTAAGAACTAGTGCCCTATAAAAATCACTTCCCTAGTGCAGCAAAGATCTGCCATATAACAACAGACTACTCCCCAAGAAGTGAAGTGTTTAATATAATATTTTCAACTGCTAAAAGAGGGAAGATTTCTGTCTTCTACCTCCATGCCACCAGCAAAGCCACACTGAGCCCAGCCCCTGCTTTCTCACATTCCAAGGAGTTGAAGTATTGAAACTTCAGAGGCTGAAACCACGCAATCACAGTTCCACATCCATAATGGAAATGCCACTAGAAAAACAGGGAAACATCACAGCAACACTACAGCAGTGGAGCAGAAAGGCTTTGCTTGGCTCACACCTGCACCACGAGCTGGGCCATGGACAACAAACACCTGCAGCTCACTCTCTCTCTTTTGAGGCAGAAATGCTTTTAGCAGCTGTGACTTGATCCCTGCTCACCATCTTTGGGGGGATGCCATTCCCAGGCAAGGTGTTTCTGTTTGCATTACAGCAGATCCTGAGACCTCTTTATCAACTTGCCCTGTCTTCAAAACCCTTGGCAAGCTCGTAAGGCACAGGGCAAAGCTCTTTGCTCTCACAGCTGAGTCTGAGTGCAGAGATAGGGCTCTCCTTTAAAATTCACACCACAGGGTAACAGAATCCCAGGTATAGCCTGGAAGGCAGGGAACAGAGCTGTTATCCAGTAGTTAAGCAGTTACATTATTGCTGAGTTGTTTGCATTATCCATTATTTACTCATAGTAGGACATTCAGCCACCAGACATCCCTGCATCATGTTTGGTTGGGTGAAAAGCTGTGGTCTGTTTGCTGAAAGGAAGATGGAAGCCATATTCATCTCCTTGTACATCTCCTGTTTGAAAGATTGTGTTTTAAACACCTAGCAGTCAAGCGATTAATGGCCTACCAATAAATATTAATGTTAGAACACTAAAATTAATTCACATTTCTTAAATTATATGGGAATCACAGAATTCACATTTCACTAAATTTGATAACTGCTAGAAATGCAAGAAACAGCCTTGTTTAAAATGAAGTAACTGTCTTTAACATCTCTACAAGTGTATGATATGTCTACAACATACCTAAAAATAGCCAGTGATAAGTGAACAGGATTGGTCCTTTCCCTACCACAATCATTCATTTAAAATACAGAGATGTGTGCAGTTTGCTTCTCTGGGCCACTATGAAAACACTGTATTTTCATTATGTTATTACAACACCATCATCATCTATAGATGGTAGCATTTCTTGTTATTAATAAAAATTATAGTGATGAAAAAAAAAAAAATCACCATCCACAATAATAGCTGAGATCAACATAAAGCACCAGCTGACGGCTGAGACTTTAAACACATCATCATTAACTGCCTATCAAATAAATAAAAGATATAATTTCATTACAGTCTAATACAGAAAGCTTTAACAATTCACTTTCATAGTTCACTTAATAAGAAAATGGAACAAATATTAACACCCCTTCTTTGTGAAACATATATTTACCCAGGTACTTTTCAACAGGTCACACCACCTAGTTCTGATGGGAGGGAAGTGGAGCAACAAAACACCTCCTCAAATACTTTCTGTAGTGCTTTTGTGCCTTCTGCACATTCCCAGGCACTAACTAATTAATTACAACTCACTGATGCAGGCAATCACTCAAGCACGCACATGAAGACCAGAATCAGAGCTGGAGCTTAGGAGCATCTGGTTCTCAATTATGGGACTGCTCTGTGAGAGCACAACGCTCATCTGCCTGTTCCACACATGGCAGCAGGGCTTATTTATAGTTGCTACTCAGGAAGCTGTAATTTGTATTAAAATATGTAATGACTGAATTACTCTTCAGTGCCTGTACTTGAGAATAACAAAGTGTTCCCACCAATCCCCATACTATCTAAAGCTGTAGCTAATACCAAGGATTTGTTTGAAAGGCAACCTAAATTGGAATGAAACCTGACCTTTCTACGGCAGAGAAAAATCGTCACGGTTTTAATCGGGCATATTTCACTAATACCACTAAGCAAAATTCTTGCTCATTCATACCAACCTACAGGTGCCTGCTGAACAGTAAAAGACCACACAACATCAGGCAGTGGTCAAATGCAACACAGAAGCTCAGAGTCATGCTTGAAAACAAATCTGTAAAAACATAACCAGCTTCTTTCACTGCTCGTTTGTCCTTCTCTCTCATGCCCAAGCCATCTTGAGCACAGTGCTAATCAGAGCTCTGCTCACTTGGAGCTTTAAAGTGCATGTAAAATTCCTCCTTGCCTGCTCCCCACCAGCTACCCCTTCGCTCCACCCTGCTGCGCATCTCGCACACCTGGCAGGCAATTCCTGCTTCACACAATTAGTTTGTAATCTCCACCAGTTACATTATCACCTGCTCTGCCTACAAATCCGCGGCCCTCCCACCTCCTCCAATTAACAAGTTCTTACTTAATCCTTTCTACCACGGAGTTGGGAAACATAATTTCTATAGAGAAATTAACTCTTTCCTGAAACACTTTTCAGTTTGTTACAGCCAGGTTGTGCTTCCAAATGAAAGACCACAAATCTGCAGGAATCCTCCAAGCGTGAGATGAAATGCTGCACTCTCCTTAGCAGCCAAGTGACTCTGGCTCCTTAGGCAGGGGTGTACCCTGTTCCACACATGCATTACAATGCCTAGGCCTTAATAATCCAATTGTAAAAGGTTATGTAAATTAAAATTAGATTACATGAAGTGTCCTTGTTAACTGATTTGTAATAGATCTGTACAACACAGCATACCAAGGACATTCCATTTCCTCCAGTAAAATCCATAAGTGATGTGATTGAATAAAGAAGGGATGATTCTGCTCGTCATTTATACACTTGGGAGTTTTGCAAAGATGTTTCCTCTACCTAAATCCCTGTAAAGAAAGTGTATGAGTCATAAACAAGTTACGTGGGTGCAAGCAGAGTTATACAACACCCCCAAAAAAACCCTGTAGTACAGATTGAGCAAACAGGCTTGTTTTGCCTAAGAAGAATGACAGTGGATGTAAGTCATCAAGTGTGTGACAGTCTGGTGAAAAGAGATAGGAACAGTCTGTCTCTGAGTACACAGAGCAGAGGGCTTCAGATGCAGAAAATAAATAATTCATCTTCAGGAAAAAGCAGAGCAAAAAATCCCAACTTTCTGATGGAAAAAGTAGTGAAAGACAGGTAAAGAAACTAGGAAGTTTCACAGAGTTTAAAGGAGTATTATTATGTTTAAAGGAGTTGTCCATTATGCTCATGTATTTCCAGAATTATTTTCTCAATACCTTGATCATGGCCAGAATAAAAGTTTGTGGTGAAATCAAAACTTGAGATGTTTCCCCACATTCTAGTCCAAGTAAAATAACTTTATCATTCCTCACAGGTGTGCACATCCACTTCTTGGTGAAATAATCCAAGTTCTGCACCTGAAAGCCAAGCAGGACTGGAAACCATTTACTGAGATCACCAAACCTAAATCCTTTTTTCCTTCTGGTTTATTCCCCATGCTATCATCTCAAATACCATTCTCTAAACTTACTTCAGATATCTTTATGGGTAATTTCCAGATTTTAAAAGTCCTTTTACTTTCTGAATTATTGTCAATATTGTTCATGTATGTCCTAGTTAAATGATTCTTTACCCCATGATTGCTGTTAGCTTGTCTTAAACATTGAGAATATGGATAATGAAAAGGAGAAGTCACAGGTCTGAATCCAAGAAAAGCATTGGCATACAATTCACCTATTATTTAAATGCCCCTAAGAGTTCTTTTTCACCTCAGTTTCTAAAATCCATAAAACTAAGACAAAAAACCCTTTTACTGCCACATACATCTCACTAGACATATCTTTAATATCTGCATTCCTCTTCTACACCTTGTCAAAACCACTTAGAGAAAACATGGATAGAGAAAACTACATTAAAAAAACTGAGACTTTGCTGCTGAGCCTCTCAACTTGTGAGTTTAAGGATGCTTCCTCATTTTCATATGGATTGTAGGGAAAGCAGATTCTGACATTGCAGAATCAATAACAGAGATGTCAGGAAGTTCTTGCCATTATATTTCAAGTACAAAACGTGAAGAACATGACAAGAGTGACATCTTTGTTTTACTGAGCTACAGCTATCAACTCTCGGGAAAATATGGGAAAACCTGATCGCAGCCTTGGATAGAAAATTCCTGAAACCTTTTCCCCCCATGGCTGGGAGGTGTTGACACTGACCTGGGGGCCAGTTCTGAAATCCAGTAGCACTTGTCCAAACAAACAGTGCATGCTCGCTGGGGCTCCTGGGCACACAAACTGTAAATATTACACCCCTGACACAGATTTCTCATTTGCTCATCTACTCAACCAAGCTCATGATACTTGAGCAGAATCAGCTTTCAGCCATGCTGCAAACTTCCACCACGGTTTGTAGTATTACTGGATAAAATATCACAACACTACTTGCTGAATCAATAATGTTAATACCAGATAGGACTTATTTTACTTCAAGAAGAGGACAAAAAGCACTGTGGATCACTACATCAATTTCACTTTCCTGAACTACACAACAATTCTGTCAACACAACCGATGGTAATTTTATTTCGGTTTTTGTGATTTTATTTTTTTTCTTGTTTCCATGTATTTAGGGCCTGAAAAAAAGGAACAGTACACAAAATATTTACCTTCCTGCCTTTGAGCTTATGCAGCTGAACCTGAACAGACCCAGATGACACAAGCTCTCCTCTGTGCTGGCCAGTTTGGTCCACCCAAGAGCCAGTTAGTGGACTGGAAATTCAGTTAGGTCATAAGTATCTGTGAGGTACTGGATCAGGGATTTTAATTTAGAGAGAAGTGATCAATTGGACCAAAAACTGTATTTAACTGCATATTGATAGATGCAGAAATATTCCTAAAATCACAGTACCATAGCAAAAATATTGGTTCCTTTGTTTACATGTAAGTTGTAGAAACCTCTAAAAGGTACACAATTCTCTCATACATATCACAGAATTGTTCAAAGTGACTTATAGAGGTATTACAACCTTTTCATAATATTTTCATATTATTCTAATACATTTTCCATATGGACAAATTGTAATATTTTCTCATGCACAAGAATCTAACATCCTATAAACCTATCTGTGCCAATTTTACAAACAATTTTCAATAAAAGCCTTCTCCTGCAAAAAGCTAAATTCATGCATACAAATGAGGGTGGGATATGGACCTGAAGGACTAACCCTGCCAGATGCTGATTTCAGCAGGGACTTTGCTACTACAGTGCTGCTTTCAAGAGAAATTTAAGAGAAATATTATTTTTATTGTTTCAAGTCTATTTGCCTAAAAGCCTTGGACATTTTTGTGATAAATTTCAGAATTAGGCCTTACTTGAACTTTTAAAGACAGATAACAAATTCTTCGATTGTGATGTATAACTCCCATCTGATCAGAGGCAATAAGAAAGAGACAGAAAATGATTCAACTCTTTGGTATAGGATTATTCTATGCAGACAAAGCCACACATCCTCCCTTCCCTACCTTCACTCTGGGAGCTTGAAGTACTCCTGCTTCTGCCACTCCTGTTTAGTTGAGTTTATATTTAATCAAACTATGCCATTCTTTAGTGATGCAAAAAAACCCTGCCATTTCCCTGTGCTTCTGGAAGATGTTAAAAATAAAGAAAGAAAGGGGGATGAACGTGACCTTATCCAAAAAGCCCTGCAGTTTTCCTTCTAGCTTGGAAAAAGCTGGGTTTGTGTTTTCTTAGGGTAGAGGTATGTTAGTTTAACATGATGCCAATCAAACTCTACAGGTTAAAAGGGCATAGCATGTTTATCTTCAGTCCTGATATTAGCTAGTAAAGGCATTGAAAAGCAGCTATCTGGACTTCAGGGACAGTATTTGAAATAAAACAATTGCAATATTTGGATAATTAAAACATGTACCCTACAATTATTTATAATCTGCCATTTATTTTGACAATATTGTAAAACTGCAAATGGATTAAATTACCCTAAAATTTAAAAATTCAGAAAGCCATACCTTAACTCAGAAGGAGTTTAGTTTTAGCTCTCTCATTTTATAATTTGAAAATTCATTGGAACTGGCATTGCTGACCACAAAATACAGTAGGAAAATTGTAGGTTACGCAAGAAAACTCTGAATCTGATCTACAAAGGACCAGTGTTTTGTCACTTGTTTTTATTATAGTATCCATTTTACACAAATAGTGCATTGACAAATTACTATGTTTTAGAAATACTGGGGGCTAACTTACGTCCCCTCTCTAGATCAAAAGCACATGAAGGGAAAAAGAAAAGAAATAAAATGCTTGTGTTGAGTTTGCCATTTCTTCTGATAGTTACCCAGGAAGACTTAGGCTGGTTTAGTGGGTTCAATTTTTTTCCCCTCTCTTCTTTTTTCTTATGAAATTAAATATGATTTATTAACTCCTTTTACAAAGTTCTATGTAAAATCCCACCTTGGTTTTAATCAAGATTTCACTGCCAAACTGACTAGAGACTGCTTACAAGCTCCTCAGCCCAGTCATCAACTTTAGAAGACTCAGAAATATGTTAAAGATGAAACTATACCAGAGTGTATTGGCACAATTACCATATTTTATCACACACTGTTGATTACCATCAGATCCCCATGGAAGCCATTTACATTTTCTAGAGCCCAATATTAAGACAGTTTTTTTTTTTCAGGTGCCCAAAAGGATGGGACCTACATACTGAGTTCTCCTAGTTTGTCCCAGCTTCCCAACTGGAAGAAAACTAAAGTATTTTTAACCACAATTTAAAAATGGCCTCTAACTTTGCTAACAAACAGTAGTAATTGGAGAATTAATATATATCAGAGAAGAGAATTATTTCATTATGCAAGACCTTATTACCAGAGCCATAGATAGACAGCTTCAGGCCCTAAAAGGACATCAAGGGCATGGCAAGTGTTTTGACCTCCCAGCTGGTGATTGTAACACAGTGTAGTTGAGGCCATCCTTTTGAATTTTTATAACGTGTCACATTTGACTGAAAATGCAGTAGTTACCCTGATTGTTTTTAAATGGAGCAAAACACTCTTTATCCAAGTTTCAAGGCTGTATGCAGCTGGTGCAATGATTCCTAGCCAGCTTCGAAAGTTTCCAACCTTACCTTGCAAGTCTCCTGAGCTGCTTCAGAGACTGCCCTGCTGAGGTTTGCCAGGAGCAGCCGGGGTCTGGTGCGTAGGGTGGGTGGGTTGGTTGGTTGTAGTGTAAATCCCCCGGGGGTGAGGCAGCCTGCAGCAAGCATGCCAGCAGCACGTGCTAGCAGCTTCCCTCCTGGGGGCACCATGGCTGAAATGGCCTGCAAGGGCACTGTCTGCAGCACTCCATATCACCTGTGTGTGTTTACCCATAGCCTGGCATTTAGTCAGAACTTTAATAAGTAATATTTCACCTCTGATCAAGTTTTGTGTTGAATCTACTTGAAACCTAATCAGAGGACAAGTTTCTCAATGATAATATCTCAAAATCTGAATGTCTTTCAAGGACAAAATAGCTTCAGCCTTGGTAGGGGGTAGCTACCATATTTTAAAAACCCTGAAAATTCAGCCCTCTAGGTCTTGTTGAAAGTGGCCACATAAAATTTTATTCATCAGCTGTTAGGATATTGATAACCACTGGGATAAGGGATTTGAAGTCCAAAGGAAAAAGTTATTGACAAAAGCTAAAGTAAAATCCCCCCTGCTTCCTTTCAGATTTAGAGCCATTTGATAACTAAGCATTAACTAGTAACTGCATATGACTTTCAGTTTTGTTATGCAGGTTCTCTGATATTTAGAAGCTATAAAGAAAAGAGCAAACATTTCAAAAAGCAAGCAGAATGGAAACCATAGGATTCTTCAGACAAATGTATTGTACACAGCACACTTTGGAAAATCACGTACATGGCAAAAGCAGAGTCCATAAGGGGTGGGATGTATGGACTGGTGAAGCAGGTGGAAGGCTGGGTCTTAGGCTTCAGGCCAGGGCAGCTTCCAGAAATATAAAACAAAGTTCTATTGGGGGAAAGACAAGAAACGAGTTAATAAAACCAGAGAGAAATTAAAACTTGGTCATTTTTCTTCCTCTACAAAGAAATTAAAGAGGTTCATATATGGACTGGAGTAATTATTTCTGACCAAAGTCCCTGCTTTGAATAATACACAGCCATAACTTCACTTGTCCCTTATTTTAAATTATTCCCCCACAAAGCCCATGTCAGGTCTGACACTGGTCCAAGGCCTCAGGCCATGGTATGATCTGCTCTGCTCTACCATGTGGGGAACAACCCATTCCTTCCTCTCCAGCCTCGGATCAAGGCTGATCCTTACAAGGAGGCTGCTGTGGTTCACCAGCTGCTCCATGTGCACTCTCCTTCTCTCAGTCTTGAGTGGGTCTCACAGTCCTTTTTTAAGACCAACATCTGCACTCACCTTGCCTAAGAAAGAACATTTATCAACTCCTCTGCCTTGCACAGACTTGTTCATGATTCCTTAGCTACTGTGATGCTCGGTACCCTGGAATGGAAATGTTACAGCTCTAAATTCATAGCACTGAAAGGATGAAAGATTCAGATCAAGAAAACCTTTTCATCATTGACACTACTTCATTAGCAAAACCAAATAACCAGTCTGTGCTAACCATAACAGTTTGAAAACAGAGGGCCAGGCACCTTCAGAGGAAAAGGAGTTCACTGACCTGACTAGTTCATTGAAGCATTTCCCCCTTCATTATGAGTATTAGTTTATTAGTGCCTGGGTTTAGTTGAAACCAGATGTTTCTGATTTTTTGAAGACAACCTCGCTGTGATGGCCCTGAAGCCTGTGTTACCCTCCAGCCCTAGGTGTGTGTGCAGGTTGGGAGTCAATTAGGCTACAGATCACCTATAAAATTGCTCATAATTCCTGATCTACACTATTTGCTGAGCATGAGATTACATCCCTCATTTGAGACACTGGAAATCACAATTTTTTGCATTTCTATCAAACCCCAATTCCCTCCCAGCTTGGGAACTTTTCACTTGTCTCTAGCAGAGGGACTGTTCTCTTACAGAGGGGGCAGATTTCTTACCTAGGAGAGCAACTCTCCAGTCACTTAGAACAGCACAAAACTTCCATAGCTCCTTGATACTAACAGAACCTTCGCATTTATGCTATTCCAGCAGAGAAAGAGAAATAAGTTAATGGCACCTCAAAGCTAAGCAAATCAATCACGCAGCTCTCATTCCCAAATCCTGGACTGCATCACATCGTGCGAGCCTCTCCAGCTCTGCCTGGATGCTGTTGGACCTTTTGATGCTGCAGGACAAGACATGAGATAAATAAAATGCACATTTTTTTCCTCCTTGCTTGCCTCATGCTGACCAGAGAGGAAATGACAACCAGATGCCCCTGTGACCCACGGTTCCCCTGAGGTGACCGATCCAAGTGTAACATGTGGTCGCCTCATTTGGGAAGGAGCCAAAGCCTGCTCTGTTTAATTGGCCGAATGGTCCCCTGCAGCTGCAACAGATTAGGGACAAATTCTCTTCAAATAAAGTTGTGCTTTTTCTCCCCATCCCCCCTTTAATTTGGGGGGTGTTGGGGAGAAATCATGCCTGGAGAAACATGTGCACATACACACACGACTGAAGTTAATAAAAGTGTCAGGTAGGCAAACAAAATACCATTTATTATTAAGCAGCAATAAAAGACCACATTGATGTCTATGAGGAATCAGGCAACTGGGGAGCTCCAGAGAGAGGGAGAGTAGTGGTGTCTCATGAATCATTACAAAAGTTTTCTCTGATCTTTAATACCAGACTCAGTGACTTTGGGAAGAGGGGCAGGGGGCAAACATTTGCCATGCCAAGTCCTAAGCCCTCTCTTTCCAATGCTACAGCAATTCACGTGTGAGGAGATGGAAGCAGCCTGGCTGGAGCAATCTGCTGCAAAGAGCAGTATGAGCTGTGAGAGCCATCTTGGAGGGCACTCTCAGGCCTGGCCTGGCCTGTCAGTGAGCTCTGTACTTATTTTAAAGAATAAAAAGAATATTTTAAAGACTGGAATTTTAAATATAAAGACATCTTCAGAGCAGAAGCAGGATGTTCATTTACCTAGAAATCCACTATCTAAGAAACTTCTGATGGAAATGCTATATTTAACAGCCATTCAGCTGGCAAAGAAGTGCTCTGCTATTCATTATAACTTCAAATTTTCATGAAAAGAAGCTCATTTTCTTACACTTTGCAGAGGGTGAGTTTTAACATAGGGGCTTTTGTTCCCTCTCGGATGATTCTTGCTGCATTTTTCTTTCATTGCTTGGTCTCATCTTGGGTGTGGAAATGAACTCTTTAAGGGACACATGTAGAACAGACTATGGACATACCCTGGGGCAAAGAGGTGCCAAGAGTTCTCTTCCAGCAGTTCTGGAGGCACAAGCAGATGCCAAACTGTTCTTTTTGTGCAGATTCCTCCGGATCCTCCCAGAAAGCTTGTGAGTTTTTGGAGATCCATTCATCAAGTCCAATGTAATATAAAGTTTAGAGTTCCTACTCAAGCCTAAGGAAATGTTATCTTACTTTACCAATGGCCCATTAGGAAATGGAGTGCAGCAGAAATGCAGAGTGGGAAAATGACTATATATCAAATACTCATTCTGCACATTTTGGGGAAAAAAAGAAAGAGTAAAATACATTATTTTTGGAAAAAAAAAAAAGAAGAATAAAATACATGACTTTTGCCACATGTGCTGTTATACTTAGTCAAGAAAAAAATGATTGTTCTTTTATTTAGACAGTGATTTGATAGCCCAGTGCCATCCACTTGATAATAATCCTTACATTAAACATATCCACATACCATACAGTCAGAGCAGTTATGGAATTATAGTAAATGTTCCAACTCAATTTTTCTACATGCCTTCCATGCCAACTTCATGGATTAGAGATGCTGAAGACAGCAACAGTCATTTGTAAGAAATAATTCAACTGGAGCTGTTGCTGTGCCTTAAATGGTCATTTATTTTTTAAAAATAAAATTTAAAAATCTGCAGATAGATTTGTTGTTCATTTAATTGAAAGGAGGAATCTTGGTAAGAAGCTGAAAACTCTGAAGTTGAGAACAAATACCTGTATGTAGGTCAGCAGTGTGTGTTCAGCTCCCAGTAAGATCTGAATGTGCTCAGAGCCACAGACTTTGGTTGAAGAATTTTTCTATGCTCAAAAGATTAGACAGAATGAGAAAGCTCCTCTCGCTTTGGGGTATCTAAGTGTTTAATTCTCACAGTTCTTATTAATTGTCTGATTTGTTTACTGACCCAAAACTATCTTCTGAAGAGGGAGGGACTCAAAGAACAATGAAAGATGAAATGAGCAATTGTGGAGACATTTTAGAATATTTTAAATACTTTGAAGAAACCCCTCTAGTTCTCTCTGTCCACATGCAGAGGCATTTTATTCCCCTTCACTGCATACATTGGCATTAACTGGTTTTGCATGTGTCCATCAAAAAGACAAATATATACATACTTACAAACATTTTGAATTGTAGTGGTGAGCTTGGTGGTGCTGGGTTTATGGTCAGACTCCATAATCTTAAAGGTCTTTTCCAACCTAAATGATGCTATGACTCTATGATTTACTTCAGAACAAGGCAGCTCCGTCAGCATGAGAATTCATAAGTATTTGCTGTGTACTCATCTCATAAAAAAAACAAATGTAATTTCTTGTATCACTAAATACAGCCTTTTCCTCAGGCAGCAAAAGGGTTTTACAGCACTTTTTAAATAGGATGCCAAAGGGGTGGGAGTGGGCTGAGACCAGCACACGCTCACATTGTTCTCCAGTGCTACCATCCCACAAGCCAGCGGAGGAGGAGAAAGGGCCCTCAGTGCCAGAAAGCTCTGCCTCGATGGCTCAGACATGATGGTACACTTTGGACAGAGCCCTTAGGCTCAGGGATGCTGTCTTCCTGCACTCAGCTAAACTTGAAGTGTTTTACATTGGGAACAAAGACACTGAGAAATTCTCAGCTGGACACCTGTTTATTCAATTTACCACCTTTCTCCCACTGTTACCTCACTAAAATATTAATTATATTCATTCTATATTGCTATCAGGATTTTGTCAGATACTGGACTGCACTGTCTAGAAAACCATCAAAGGCAAAAGCAAAATCCACAAATGGTAAAATACAGAGAATACTTCGGGCTTTTTCTTTTCCTACTCCTGGTTTAGAACTGTTTTCAAAATCTGGTTTAAAACATGGGCAGTTGAAAACCTGGCCTTGAGGCTGCTGTGACAAATCTGTTTCATACTGGTGTATAATCAGTTTTCACAAAAGATTCTGTGATAACCCCATGTCAGTTTATGGTCGCCTCATACACCATAAATAGTTATCTCAAGTTTTTCTCATGTTGATATCCAGGCTGAATAACAAAAAATAGTGTGGTTCTGTGCTACCCTTTGACTCTTTTTGTTGTTGTTGTCGTCCTGTCCTGCAGCCCTGGCCAAAAAATTCCCACTCTTCTGCTGTGACATTGGTTGGATGAATTTGGTCAAACGAGAGGAGCACAGTAATGAACAGTAATGAGTTTTTCCAAATGGTTGTCTGGGACACATATGATTCTTGACCCATTTCTTATTACAAATAAAATCAATTTTATGGAAATGCAGTATCACATTGAAAACATACTACGTTTATATTTTTGGATTCTTTGAATGTAAAAATAGTCAGCTTTTTGCCGACATTATTGTATAAAATACACTTTTGGAAGCAATTAATTTTGTGTAATTCAGAGTGCATGAAAACTGACCTGTATTTGTGGATGAGACTCTAGTTCTAACTATTTTAAAAATATATTTTTGTGAAACTGAGATTTTTTCATATTGGACACAAGTGTGGTTCAGAGACTGTTCAGTGATGATTTTTTGCTGGTAAAAGCCAAACTTAAAACTTAGTCTCTGCAGTGCTGGATGTGAAGGTGCCTGTCTCAATAAATTGATAAATGTGCCACCACAGTCATAATTGAGGATCACTACTGCTTTGTACAAAAGTACAGGAAAACTGAGCAATCCAACAGACCAAATTGTACACCAGAACTAGTACAGTTCTTTCGTGCCTTCTCAAAAACCTGGGGAATTCTGCCCAGTTCTGCTGACTCTGACCAGTGTCACGTGCCATAACACCCTCCTTCAAGCAGCCTGCTGGATAAATAGGGTTTCTTGTGGAAAACATGACAAAAATCTCTCTGTAGAATCCATCACTTCCTGCAGAATTCACCAGTCTATAACTGTGTATGGCCATAAAGTTTAGCAGTGAGCTCCAGATCAATTGCAGCTCTTGGCATTTATCTAACTTGAATGCTGGAGAACATACTTTTGGGTTTGATTCCTATCTGTTACCAGCGAAATGGATCAATAAGGTTTTTTTTCTTTTTCAGTGAGAGAGAGTCTACACTTGACATCTTTTAAAGTTGAGCAGACAGTTTCATTCAAACTGCAACGCTCAGCAACCTCTGATATTCTAGCAGCACCCAGCTGCTCTTCTATTGTTAAGACATGGTTCAAATCTCTATTATAAACCCTTTCTTTTTTTTTTTTAATTAGTTTAAAATGCAGCTGTAAAAATTGCTTTGGGATGAACCTTGGCATGCTGAGCTGACTGCTAGCCTCTTTTTCTCTTGCCTGTCCTCCCCCACTCCACTTTAAAATTTGAATTTAGATTTATTCTGCCTGGAGATAGAGGAAGGAAAGTGAGTAATAAAAATAACTTATTCCAAAACTAATAGGCAGACACCAAGCCATCAGATATCAGGTATGTGGCTTGACTATGTATTAAAAGAAACATATTAAGTAACACATATTTTCTAGTGCCAGACACCAAAATCTTCACAGCATTAAACTAAAAGATGTAACAGGTAGGTCGGTGTTAAAGGTCATGAGTCTGAAAAAGATCCTCCGTCACCAAGTCAGGATTCTCCTCCAGGCCACCAATTCAGCAGTCCTTGGAGCCACTCTGGGGACTGAGGAGGTAGTCAGGACTGAAAGAACTGTAGCAGTGCCCTTTAATACACTGCTTTTATCATCAGCAGGTCAATACAATTGTGTATTCTGTACATGGAATATTTCAGCAGGTCGGAACATACCCCTGCACGACTGCTTCTGTGCCCCTGCTTCCTCAGCAGGGAGTTCACCCTGCACAGTAATGCAAAACAGAGCTATTACGAGGCAGACAGTTAATTGTCATGAAAAAAGGTAATAATATGTGCTGTCTATGTGATGCATTCTCAGTGACTACCACACTGATACAATCAGCAAACTACACAAGGTTCAGATTTAGCCTCTGCTTGTGCTGGAAGTAATTAGCTATCAAATTGATCTCCAACTATTAGAGCCCGTGGATAGGATGCTTTCTGTGAAGTATACAACTAGCTGTTCCAGCAGCCTTCCAGAATGCCTGAAGCACTAGGATGCACTGCAGAGGACCCTCCAATTTCACCCAGAATTTCCATGCTTTTGCAGATTTAATTAAGACTGTGCCTAGTCGGTAGAGAAATGCAACATTTTGTTCTTGAACTCATGCCCATATTTGCTAGCAGCTATTAGGATTATAAGTATCAAATAACAAAATGCTAAATGGTGATATCCTAAGTCTTAAAAAATTAGTAGGAAAAAAAAGCTTTTTTTCTGAAAGAAAATTCCAGAAGTTGTATTTGACAATGTTAGACACCTCCAAAAATGTTCTGAAAACTCAGCACAAGTAGCTGTTTTCACCTGACACACACACACATTACATACCCCAGGAAAAAAGGCTATTTGTGAAACTTCCTGAGGACCCAGTGACGTGGGGCTCCTCACCCTGACAGCGGCAGCACAGTTTAACCAGGGAGATACAGGTAACAATTGGAAAATACTCTGTCAAACAACAAATTCAATCATAATCAACATGTGCTTTGTCACAGCCCTTGGTCTCACCTATCACAGCTCTGTTCACTGATAAAAATGATTTGGTCTTCTACAAACTACTACTATGTTCTGCCTCAAACAATATCTTGCAGCAGTAAGGCTCACAAGTTAATTAAGAGGACAGGCTTAATTTTACATATTACTATTTTAAATACATTAAAGAAAACCAGAAGCATCCTCAGTAATATTCACTTCAACTTCCACATAGATAGATAAAAAATCCAGTTCATATAATTTGTGTTTACCAGAATTAATAATTCTATTCCATCTCTGTGGGGGAGAGACTTCATAACTTGTCATATCTTTCGTCATTATTTACTCCTAAACTTCAAAGTTATAGTTTTAGAACATATTTCTGCCTCAGAAAACTCTCTTGTAACTTGTTTTTATGTGATGGAAATATTAGTATTTTTCTAACAGCAGTTAAATGCTAAATCATTATCACAGCTAATGATAATGACAGTTCTACATGAAGTAACTCCTTAATTGTTTTTTAACTGGTTTTCTGCTCTTTTTTATACCTTACATCAAGGGCCCACAGAGCTATGACATTGTGGTACTTTTGCTATGAAATTCTTATCCCAGAATTTTCAAGGCCCTGAAAGGATGGAAACAAATTCCCAGTCCTTTTCATTTCAGGGAGGCAATCTAGGACAAATTCCGGGGCTTTCATCTTCTATGTAAAACATATAAACTGTGGGATCCAGGAAATAGGTTCTTTATGTTCTGTGCAAAGGAAAAAGACTCCAGTGCTGCAGCAGGGAAGCACCAGAGCTGCATGCGCTGCATACCAAAGACAGCTCCAAGGGCATCTCTGCTTTTCCCTTTGCACCAGAATGTATGAACAGTGCACTCTATTGCTAAGCCCTGGGATGCAAGTTAGAGTTAAAGAAAGGGAGAAATTACTACCTCAGCCTTGGCCAAAATACATATGTATGTATATTTAGTTATAATGTGAAAGCTTATAAATGAATACAGTTGATTTATTTAAAACTTAGCAGCCTTTGAGCCAGAGCTTTGCAGAACAGGTATTCCTCAGGGCAGGGGTACAGCACAGCAAGAAACACAACAAGCTGAAGCTGCTAATTAAGTTCACTTTAACTTTCCATTAGGAAGCTTGGATCAGTTACTCCCAATCCAAAGGCTCGCCACTATTTGGGTTAAATGAAGTGTTCCTTACAGCTGTAATCACGATGTACAACACAGTTTTGGCCGTGGCCATTTCCTCTCTGTCAGAAATCCATCCTTAGCTCCAGTTGGAACTCATGTGCATGTGAGGATTGATTTCTTGACGTTTTGTCAGTGCCACTTCTCCCTGCATGACTGCAGCTCTGATTAGAGGCAGAAATGTGCCTGGGTGGAAGGCATGTGTTCCATTTCCTGCCCCTGGCAGCAACCCGCTCCACAGGGTTCCACCAGCAGCTCGTGTGCAGCAAGTCCCTCCTCTGCCCTGCCCTCACCCAGAGCGGGGAAAGAGGAAGAAAAACTTGTTAGAAAACAAAGAGACAGTGGGAAATGCGAGTAAACAGAGTAGGAAATTTAAGAGATACTGAGAATAAATCTCCATCCCTAATCACTTTCCACCTTTTTAGAGCAGATCAGATTAGATTAGTGTGATTTTCCTTTTTGCTGCAGAACAGCATAAACAACAAAATTTAAATGGCAGCAGAGAGAAGAGGGGAAGGAGACAATGAACTCCCATGCTAGAATTTTAGCAATATCGTGAATAGAAAGCAATGTTTTCTCAGGTCTTGGTTATTCTGCATTATAGGTGATGCCGTCTGAATTTCACTTGCTGAGTGGCTGCAGAACAGACTGCAGAAAACTGGAATGAGCCTCCAATCAACTGCCCCAAT
Organism: Dicrurus megarhynchus; assembly: GCA_013399195.1. Taxonomy (NCBI): domain Eukaryota; kingdom Metazoa; phylum Chordata; class Aves; order Passeriformes; family Dicruridae; genus Dicrurus; species Dicrurus megarhynchus. The sequence goes on along the minus strand of VXAD01010092.1, from coordinate 1,327,293 downwards.
GACAGCCATCACAAAACTGGGAAAGCTACTTCCAAGCTAGTTCTCATTAATTGTTCCCACACCATCTTTTCTGCTTAACACAAGCTGTTGCAGCCAGCAGCTTATTCCATTAGGTTCTGAGAGTACAAATTAACCCTGAAAAAGAAAGACACTGAGAACAGTAAAAGATGGAAGAGGGAAAGAAAAGAGAACAGGGGCTGAGAGATGAGGAGGCTCCTGAATTAGCTGGATTCACCATTCAGCCCTATATTCTTCCAAACAAGTATCCACAGTCATTGCTGTGAAGAAAGTGAAAAAGGAGGGGGTGGCACACAGACATCACCTCACTTCTTCATGGGTTTGGTTTTTTTCAGAAGTATTTTTAATTAAAATTCTGAAAAGCAGCAATTTTGTTACAATCACACATTCATATGTTTAAAATCTGCTTTTAATTAAGACAGATTATTTAATCAGCCACAGTTAAAAGTATTTCATAAATGCAGACATTGTGCAGAAATCTGAAAACTTGTAGGGTTTTTGATGTCATGAGGACACAGACCATGAGCCTAAAATGTTCTCCCAGTCCAAAGATGTAACTTGTTCAGGGCCAGTCTGCAGGTTTCTGAAACAGAGACCTGTTGGGCTGGTTTCTGGTATATTAGACACCTCTTTCATGGGATCTAGGCTTTGTAACTAGAGAGACACCGTTCTGGAGAGCATCCACGGGCAGCTGTCTGAGACTGAGCAAAAGACAGCATCTGGAGCTATAAAGGTCTACTTCAAACCTTGGAAAGAGAGGCAGGGTTTACTACCTACAGGTTTATTTGGCCTTTGGACATTATTGGAGCATTCTCTGCCTGCACTAAATATATCAGCTGTATCTGAGATCAAGGCTAGATTGCTTTGCTCCCTCGGAGAATGAACAGCAATGACAAAACCAGCAGTAACCACAACAAAAGGTATCAAATCACATCATCTGCTTGCAAGCACTAACTACGATCATGGAAGTGAGAGGGGAACTTCTCTCCATCATCAGCTCACAAACCAAATTACAAAATCATAAATGAATAACCACTAGCACACAAAGTTAAGAGAGAATATAGTTTTGAGTTTATCCCCGAGAAGCAATTCCATCATGAGTCTCAGTCTCCCATTACAGCTTTCCTCAGGTGTGGCAGATTGGATGGGGTCCACAAGAACCAAATGCAAAGCTAATTATACCAACCCTCCCACCTAAAAATGAAAATATTTTTGCTTAAAGTTAAGTCTGGACTGAATGCAAAAGGTAGACGCTTTCATACCTCATTTCCAATGCAATGAGCCTTATAAATCCATCTTTAGCATGGCAAGAAAATAAGGGGGAAAAAAGAGGAAAAAATATTGCTCATTAAGCTAAGGTCAGAGAAATACAGCATTAATAAAGAAAAAGAAAAGCATTCTTGAGCTGCACACTGAACAAAAGAAGATGACAAGGCTGTTACATTGCATTGCATCACAACTCAATGACTTGTGTGCATTGACTTACTGGTTTCATTTCATTCGTTTCCTAGAGGAGAGCTGCTCTGTGAAGTGGAGGCTCACTGCAACCAGCAACATCAGGAGTCTTGAGTGGATGGAAAGACACCACTTCATCTCAGAGATGGTCCTTTTCATTAAATTTGAAGGACACAGACAGAGTATTTGAAGTACTCATTTACGTTTATTTATTCTACAGATGTAATCAATGTTTGTAGCTTCTGATACTTTTCATGAATATTAAATCATTTTGAGAAAAAGACTGTTTATATAAAACTAGATATGAAAATTAAGAGAACCACTGATGAGTTACTGAAACAAGATTATATGTCCATAATGTGGAAGCAATGATTGTGCTGAAGTAAAATAATTCTAATTGGCTTAAAGGCTTTCAGAATGAATGGCAAATTGATAATAAGCAATTTCGCCTTGATAGCATTACAATGCCAGGGATTCTTCCGAATCAATTCCTATTTCCTCCACAAAAGAGGTCTGCAAATAGTAATTGCAGAAAACACAACTTTACTGTCAGAACAGACCAGCTTTTCTCTCTGAAATTGGATCAGCTCACCTACTTGAACTGCTCTTTTCTGCTGAACTCTAAAGCAGTGCAAGTGTCAAACAGCTGCACGGTGGGATGAGACAACGGGAAAGAGACACCAGGACCGAGGGGCTGTGCACACAAAGTGCCCAATATGTTATCTGGAACCCTGGTGTGTTTAAGGACAATGCTGACTGCACCAGGTGTTTTAGAAGGGCCTGGAAAATAAACCAAAATTAAACCAAGTTTGATCTGTGGAGGTCAAAAGAGTGAGTGTTACCCTTCAGCATGACTCCTAAAGAAGTAAAACTGTGCAATATCAGTCTCAGTCTGTCAGGCATCTTATTCCTTTCCAAACTACATTTGTTAAGACTGAAGTTTTCCAGGAATGAATCCTTGACAAGCTCTGACATAGCCCTTCATGCACTAACACAAACCAGCTCTGTCTGTGGGCAGTGGTGGCAATGGAGCATTTGTGACTTAAGAAGCTGTGACATGTCAGAGAGGGGGAAACACCACAAAGTCCTGTTATGTAAGAATGCAAAATCAGCAGCTAAACAAGAGAAAAAGTAAATAACAAAAGGCATTAAGAAGGAAAGAATAAGCAATAGTAAGCACCAAGGAAGAAAAAGCACTGCCAGAACGTTTCTGGTGACTACATGGGCACATGAATATTTTGAAGATTACATCAAGAGTCGTCCTACATTTGCTAAAAATCTACAACAGATATTTTTCCCATATCCCTCCCTGCATTTGCAAGAAATCAAAATGCTTACAATGATGTACTTCACAATCTTCCAAATCCCTGGGGGTTTGCATGATCCAAGATCATGGCAAGTTCAATGTACAAAATAGGAAATGGAGAGATGTCATTATTTCATTACCCCTTAAAGATAAGGTTCAGTCAGATTCTCAGTGACTGCACCAGCTGCTGCCTTGAAAGGGTGCTGGCTTTCCAGAAGGAGAAAACTGATTGCACAGTAATGCATGGGGATTTTGACTGAAAGACAGGATGCCAACAAAGCTTTTAGAACATACTGTGATACAGCTGTGAATGTGAACCTCTCGTGTCCAACTTTGGCACTGAATGTTTCATGGCACTGTGGGAGCTGATCTATCCCACACACAATTAAGGGTTTCTTCTCATCACCAGCTATGCAGCTTGGCCATGACTGAAGCTCTCCCCAGATACTCCTTACACACAGTTCTCCGTTTACAGTACTTACAAAAAGACTAATTGCACCTATAATCCTCTGAATTCTTTCTTCTTAGAGGTTTCCATAAAAATTGTGCCAAAAGTCCAGCCAATCTGCTCAGGGGCATCTTCCTTTTGCACTGCAGTTTCAGCAGCTTCACTGCAGCATAAACAACTCATCCCCGGTGGCCACTCTTCCATAAAGGAAAGGCACTTGCTTTGAACATAGTAAATATTATTCTGGACGTCAAAGAAGAGGAGAAATTCCTGAATCCTATCAGAGTGACGTATATGGTCTGCTGAGGGGAATCACTGCTCTCCAAGTTTGTGTGTTGTTGAATCATCACCTAATGCAAACTGCAAATGTTGTCCCAGCACGACAGGTGATTGAGGAGACAGACTGGGTGCCCAGAAAACTCTTCAGTACTCTGCTATCTGCTCCCTGCTCGGTTCCTGAGCTGTTGGTCTTGTGGCATGTCTGCCAACACCACTCAGGCTGAGCTCTTCTGCTACGAGCTAAACAAGGAACATCATCTACAAAAGTCAGGTGATTTAACCCACTTTTTATTCATTTAAAATTGACAAAAGGTCTATGAAAGGCAGTGTGATAGAATAGGAGGCATGGATACATAGTGATTGATACTGTGCACTCCCACTCAACAGCCACACAGGAAAAGTTTCTGGCTGGTGAGTTCAGGGGGGATAAGAAGTTGTTTTTCTATGAGTTCCATTTGCCTTGAAGGGAGAAAATAAACCTCATATATCACAGATTCTAGCACAACTTAAATAACAGCACTACATAGGGCAGAATGTTTTGTCTTAGTAATATAAGTATTTTTCTGGCTGTAAAAAAACCCAAAACCTGGAAGATTCTGGCCAGCTCTGCTCATGACTTTCATTCCTTCCATATAAATTTTAGGCTAAGCAAAATATTAAAGTTGTGTTTCACTGCCGAAATGAATGACATTCATTAAATTCACTTCACCATGCTTTCCCACTGTTGGGTTTGGCAGGAGCTCAGAGGCAGGCTGGAGATCCCTACACGAGTTATGTGCAGAGTGAATATTTGTTGAAGTGAGAAGAGAATGAGGTTCCCAAAGTGCAGCACCTCAGAGGCAGTGAGATAACTGCGGTTCTCTCCCAGCTCCACCACTGACCTGCTGCATGCCTCTGACCTGGGTAGCTTTACTCTGTCCTGTTTTCTGTCTTGTCAGTTTATATTGTCATGCTTTGGGCCACCAATTCTTGCATTCTGGGATGGAATAAACACAGACAAGAGCAGTCAGAGGCTGTTGGTGCTTCTGGAATAGCCACAATAGGTAAAAATGACTTTGCAGTCTACAGATAAGCACAAATGGTACAGAAAAGAGTAGATAAATGATGCACAAATAGAAGTGCTCTTCCTAGAAGTCTGCCTGGTCAGTGTATCTGAAAGTAGGGGACACATTTTGAGTTTCATAGAATTCCATTAGTTCTATGGCTTGCAAATCCATAAAGAGTGTTACTGGGGTATCGTGCCACCACAAGCACAAAGTATCCCCAGTGAAGAAAATGGCATTAGAGTGGACCAAAATGGCAATTTTTACTAGGTGCCATTGAAAGGGGGTCACATTTTTATCAAGATACAATCACAATTCCTAATAGTAATAATTAACGATGAGGCCTTGACATCATATTTTGAGGAACAAAAATGCATATGCTGTTGAGAGTGAAACACATTTCTTCTTTCCCTCTGCAGAAAGAGTTTAGGAAGTTCTACAACAAGCTCCAGTGAGAGCGGATGGTAAAGGCAGCAGTGCCATAGTTTTAACTTACCCTTTCTTGATCCCTGCAATCACTTCCCAAATCTTGATTTCCAAGTCATCCTCCCTACCAAAACCTCACCTGGCCCATGATCAGGGAACCGTTCCTTCCACCGTATGGGTCTGCTAAAGTGCTGGACAGGCTGAGTGACAACTTCAGCAGAAAAAAAGAGTTCTAAGGATGAAACACGGTGAAGGAGAACAGCTGGGATGTTATATGGAAGGGCTTTTGGAAGAGGGGGAGATAAAGAAGTGTTACACGACAAATCTAAAAGCTAACAATACAGAGAGATCTGTTAGTCGCTCAGTAAACAAGAAATTCATGTGCAGTATTCTTACTGGAGCTCAAAAAACGATAGACAAAAAGAGAATTCACACTGCTGCCAATTACTACTGTTTCTTCCCAGGGTCTGTAAATTAGTTGTGCTTAGAAAGTTTAAGATAAATGGTATTGATTTAAGCACATTACTAATAGTACCGTCAGTGTAGCAATTGGATTTCACCCAAATTTCTGCTGCACCTAAATTATTCTGTCATTCTAGCTGCTCCTGTAAAAATGCAAATTTGTCTTCTGAAAGTAGGATATATTGTGCCAAATTTCCCCATAGTATTTATGACCAAAAATATTTTATTAAAAATGTCTGGATATTTTCAAATAGTATTCCAATGGGCTGTCAAATTAATAGTGAAAAAAAACCCATAATTCAGAGCTGTAAGGTAATAAGAAGTTGTGCTATTGCACGGACAGTTGGAACCTACCAGCAGATAAGAACACAAATTTGGACAAAATACAGTGCTTTCAAAGGTCTGTTTTCTACCATTGAAATGTGAAATATGTATTATTTAAGCAAAGAAACCGAATGCCTACATGGGGCAGGGGTAAGAATTTCCCTGAGCAGTTATTTCAATTATCCATCTGTTTAATCAGAGCACTGCCACTCTGCTGGAGCACAGACAGACACGCCACAGACCCATTCCCCTGTGCTGGGGTGAATGCAGAGCATTCCACTCCTCTGAGTGCACCTGCTCTGTGGGGTACTGGCAGAATTCTGAGCGTTCAATGGAAGGAACAAACAAAGCAGCTACCAAAATCTATGGGACCTTTAAGACAGGATGAGGCTGAAACTGCCATAACAGTTCAAGAGGATTCAAAATCACATTTAAAGTTGACAGTAACAGAGCACAGATGGAAAAGTACTTCTGCCACAAGCTACGTGTGGTCAAGACAAAGGGCTGATATATCAAGATCATGTGGAATAAGCAGTGACTAACTACCACACTAATCTTACTTCAACAGGCCTCCCAGCTTAGGAGTTTGGGTTCTCTTAATCAGAGATCAGAGTAGTTGTGGCTTGGCTGCCTCATCACTTTAGTGTTTATACCACCTTAGCAGCTTTAAACATATTCTGGGCACCTAGAACTGCCTGAGCTGTGCTGTTGTCACCCTGCCTCCAGCTTCAGGTGTTCAGGCTGTCTGCTTCCCGCAGCTCACTGCAGTCCTGGTGACAGTGGCATGATGGTGGGATGTGCAGCTCTTGAGAAGAGAGCAAGAGCCCCAGGAGTGCCAGGGCTTGTACCTATCATTTCATAAGACACTTTTCCAACAAAGGAATGCTTCCTTGGCAATAGGGCATCACACAGCTGCCCTACTGAAGGAATAAAAGCCTCTGGAGTCTTGCATCCCACCCTCCCTGTTTGGTAGCTCAGCACCCCCTGAATCTCACTGGAGTCACACATGAGATCCCAGTCAGGAGCCAATCCCTCAGCCAAAGGTCCTTGGAGACAGCAGCACTCCAGAGAAGCAGAGTGAGGATCCCAGTTCAGGCAGGAAAACATAACAAAGTTCTTGCAGAAGACAGCAGGAAGTTAGGTGAAGCAGGATTTGGAGAAGGCATTAGAAAAGCAAAGGATCCAATGTCAAAGTGGGGTCGGTGGCCACAAGGATCCTACAGTGAGGCCTGACAGGTGAGAGGAGCAGAGCTAAGCTGATGGGTGACAAGTAAAGCAAAGAGATGGCATGACATGTGGCACTGAGCCACTGCTGTCAGTGATGGGGCTGTAAGGAGCTCTCTGGAAAGACATCCCAACAGGTGCCTGCACTGAACACAGGCTGGCTGGGCTGCAGACAAGCAGACCCCTGGCTAAGCAGCACAGAGGGCAGTGCTGTGTGCCAGAGATGGAACGGGAGACCAGCAAGGGACAAAGCAAGGAAATTACAAAACCTGAGAGGAAGTGAAGGCAGAGAGTATTCATAGTTCTGGAAGAGTGAGGCTCTAGTGAGTAATAAGAACAGGTACAGAGAACAGCATTAAATAAATGTTCATCAGGAATAGTTTGTCATTGCATACGTCACAGAGAAGGGAGGAGGAAAGAAAAAACATTGTCATGAGCCACTTCAGCAAGTTAAGGGAAACTCATATACATCAGTTTCCTATTGCTCTGAAAAAGTATTGTAAAGAGGAACAGTTAAATACCCTGTGCCAGAGCCTCAATCACATTAGTGGATCAACAGCGTTTTTGTGGTAAGTCTTTCAAATCTAGTTTTACTTGTCTCTAAAGGATCCTTAAAAGGACTTTTTAAGTTAGCTCTGCTGGGTTTGGCTAACTATACAGAGCAAAGAATTGATTGCATTCCTACAGAAATGCCCCTAATAACTCCTTAGAATGAGTTGTGGCACTTTTCCACTAATTGTAGACATAACTAATGGGCACCTTGAGCATGTGTTATTAATCTGTCTGCCAATTTTGAGAGATTTCAGTTGTTGAAAACTACAAGGCAGTATTTACTCTAGAGCACACATTCTGCACCAGTAAAAATAAAATGCACATTGTGAACTGGAAAAAGAAGAAGGACTTTTTGTCACACAACTGTATTATGAATGAAGATACAGAATCCTGCATCAGCTCCTCAAAGAACAGGGGTTTAACCCGAGTTCAGTTTCCTTGCACAAGCTCTCAGAAAAGTGATAGGAGCCATCAGACATCGTGTTCCAAGGTCTATAACTCTCCAAGGGAGAGATATTACCCAAGTGGATTTGGGTTGTAGTTTCACATTTTATTCGTTTCAATGACCAAAAAAGAAGGAACAGCTGTAATTATGCTTTTCTGCTGAGTCACCCTACAGCAAAAATATTGTAGGCAAGATTCAGAACATCAAAGCAAAGTAAAGCACAAGACCTTGAACAAAATTACAAATCCCAGATGGAAATGCAGCTCTTCAGTGACTATGCATTTCTGAAAAACTCTGTCCTATCTCACACACTTATTCTTCATTTTCCCTACACAGTTCTTGGCTCCCCACATTCTCATTGTAAGGAGTTTTCCTACAATGAGTAAATTTGGTATTTCAAAAATGATGGCAGTAACCTGGAACAAAACAAAGACATTTCCTGTTTTTCACAGGTGTTATAAAGCCCTTTTCTCCACATAACTGGGTGGCTGGGACATCCAGTATAGGTGTGACAGAGCAGCTTCAGCTTCCTGCTCTCAACCATTTGCCCACATTCCAGATTCACTGTCTTTATTTCCAGAATGACAACAACTGTGTTGAGATGACTAACTTCCAAAATTTCTTATTGGAATTCTTCCATTACATAGAAATAAAAGTGGACAAACCAGACCTTGAACCTAGATATGCTACCTGTGAAAATTAATGACTGAAAAATTGAGCAGTGGGTAGCAAAAGTTTTATCTAAACTTAGGTGTTCTCAAGTCCAATTTTTCCAAACCAGCATTGTATAATTAAAAAATGCTATTGTCAAATTTACGTGAGGCTTTCTCCATCACATTACCCTCACTCATCTCTAAGTTCTGCTGGAGCTGAAATGACTCCAGAATCAGCATAAGAAGAACTGGGATTGACATGAAGCCTAGTTAAAAAGAAAAATGAAAGAGGAAAATAAAAGCAGAAAACCTTATTGCTATGTTTACAACCCCTCCACAGCTTCTGTGCCAACTTCAACTGGGCCCCCATGAAAAACAGTTGTTTTTCAATCTGGGAAAATGCTTTTCCACAGGGAAGAATATTCCCATACAGTCTCCTTGTAGAATTTCTGTTAAAAAAATAAAAAATAAGAATCAAAAAGAACATAAAATAAAACAAACCCCCCCAAAACTGGGGGAGTGGGGAGGAGTGGGGCTGAATGGGGGACTGTACTGCTGCGTGATGGATGTTCAGGTACCATATTTCTTCCTCTGCTTTCCCGAGTGTGGTTCCATAATGGGTGTTAACAGGCCAGCTTTAAACACTAAGGAGTGCATTTGCAGTGTAATGTGCAGAGATTTGTCCAGACAATTTCCCATTAACACTAACGTGCACTGCATGGTTAAATCCCTAAACACCACGTGGAAAATTTAGTTTCAAAAGTGCCCATTACGTTTGGGTGTTGAATTCTTTTGAAACAGTTGTTAGACTGTTAAACACTGATTGCTCTCACACTAGGCAGACAGAACTTTTCATTTTAGTTTAGACAGTTAATCAGAAGATATATTTTTGCAAGAAGTCCACATACTAAATGAAATTTTTTAAATTGCTCTTTAGAGATGACATTGATTAACATCTTCAGAACGCCTCATCTAAAGATTACTCAGAAATACCAGAAGCTTCAGATAAATCTATGATATAACTACAAATTTTGTTCACAAAGGGCGATGCTCACTTGTTTACAAGCACAGTAGGGACCACATCAAACATAATTTTTGTCACAATTTTTTCTATCATTAAGACAAAATGAATGTACGCATATTTGTCTTGGTTTTGTTTTTTTCTTTTTCTAGCTAGGCATATAAAGCATTGGCAAGAAAAAAGGAATTTCACACTCAAGATGTGAATGCACATAAAATCAGGTAGAATATGGGGGGAGAAATGGAAGCAACAAGCAAGATTATGATTATAATCAAGTTCTGAGTGACAGCAATGCAAGCATTAAAAAACAAAATATGAAAACAAGTTGGTCCCCACCTTTCCTACTGCCCAATTTAAGCATGAGTCTGGTTTGTAAATCATGAGATGCTAAATGAGATGTCTATGCATGAAAGGGATAATCTAATTTTATTGTGAAAAGGCACACACCATTGGCCCAGGCTTTCTGCTAATTACATTTGTTAAGGAAAGCAAAGAAGAGTTATCTGGGTGTTTGCCTGGGGAGGGGAGATGAGCGATAGAAATACATATTTTACAGAGGAAACTGATGTGAAATGCCACGAACAATCAGCAGGTGAGCTTGGATTTATAGATACATACTCTGGCTGGGATTTATGAGTGGACATGAACACATGAAGCCCACTACATTTACAACAATTTGCTTGTTCTTTCCAGTGGCTTTCAGAAGTGGAAGCTTGCCATTAAGCACACGCATTTAATTCTCAAAAAAACCCAGTTCCTTCTTACGAGACAATAAAGTACTTCCCCTTGTAACAGCAGGTAAGTGCTGAAGGCATCCTTAAAAATCTAACCCCAGTGTGCTAAAGAAACTTAATAATCTTTAAACTACACACAATACTTCCTCCCTGGTACCAGGACATTGTAAAACGTCTGATTAGTCCTTATAATAGTGCTGACACCTCCTCAGCACATAAAAGAGGACTTTTAATTTACAAAAGACAACTCTGGTTGTCCTGATTTTTACTTTTAATTAGACCATAAGACATAGATCCATTTGGCTGTTAACCAACATATGAGGTATAGGCTCAGTGTACAAGGTAGATTTGTGAGGCTTTTTCAAAAGCAATATTGTAATATTTTGAATAGATTTTTAATACATACTATCTCATGGATTATTTAACTCTCTAATGAGGTAGAAAGAAATATTAAAGACAATATTTTAAATGTCAGGTAAATGACTCAGTTTAAGGCAAAAAAAAGAGGACTTTTCTGTTGATTTTCTTGCAATGGTTCCAACAACTGCCTAGATTTTGGAAATGATCTTGTGATGTTTAGATTTTATATTGGTGCAATAATTGTGCACAGTAGGGTGCTGCACCTAGCCACAAAATTAATTTAAAAATGAAATAAGAGACATGACGAAAAATACAGAAAAGTCAGCTGCCCCAAAGAAATTATAAATAATTTTGAAAATAAAAGTGTTCCTGTGTCAACATGAACTTTAATAAGTCAAAATTTGCAATATTGGTAAGCTGTGCCCCAATGACAGGTAAGTGCCTGTGTCTGAGTAAGGGGACCAGTGAAGCTTATAGTCATGGATCTGTCAGAGGAAATCAGAGGAAGTCAGCAATACATGTCTGAGCACATAATAAAAATCACCATCCAGCTCACGACACGTGACACAAACCCTAAAATGAGGGGAAATCTGCACTGTGATATGTGAGGGACTCAGCATGTTGTTTGACATGTGCACTTGCCTCAACTGTCATCCACTTTGAACAGGACAAAGAAGAGGGGCAGCCCAACAGGTATTTCTTTTTTTTCAGCATATCTTGAAGAGGAAACGAGTTGGCTTCTCCCTCCCTGTAATTCTCTTAACCAAAGAGAAGCTTCAAGAAAGCTGTGAATGCATCCCCCTGTAATGAACACAACAACACACAGGAGACAGTCAAGCTTCTGGTGAAGCTGTACACCATAGCAGAACTACAAACAACACATCCATCAAAAGCTACCTGAGTACAAATTCAGCCACAGTAAGTAAGTAAAACAGTAAGTAAAACAAACTGCCTGTTTTGTAGGAAGTGGATATGTTTAGGAAACAGAATGTCTGCCCTTCAAGCGGAAAGAAAAACACCCATAAATTTAAATTCAAAAATTTCAGATGGAATAACGAACAGGATGCTGCACAGTGGGGGATCATGCACAACTCTACCTCAGCCACAGCCATCTCCCCTCGAGTATTCCTATCTTGACCTGCAGCATTTCAAAGGGAAGTTCTGGTTCATAGCAGTGACCAGCCCCTTTACCATCAGTACAGGCAGAGCTGTTCAGCTCCAGCTGTGGACTGGCACAGCCCAGTCTGGACTAGGGAGGGTGCTGAACACTGAGTGTGCCTGGCCTTGTATTCCAGTGTACACAGTTTCAGTGTGCTGCCTGGGTAACGCGTCCTGGGCAATTGTTGTTCCAGAAGTCAAGAAAAAATGTCGTGTTTTTAATAATTGAAAAACACACTTATCTAGTCTAAAAGGACTATTTAAAAATTTAGAAACTCATCATGATCACCTATTCATTTCAGGGGAGAAGGCTGGAAAAGAGACAGGAGAGAATTAAATATAAATAAATAAAAATAACAACAAAAGCCCTATTTGAGCATGAAGACTGTGTTTGCAGCTAACACCAGAATTTTAGTACGTGTCATAACCTACGAGGATAAACATAAAACATTCTTCATCCCATTTCCAGACACAAGATTCATTCTAGTACTAATCTGTGCTTTGGTTCCATGTAGAGACACCTTCAGCGTGGTGGTAAGCCTAGTTTTAAAGTTCATGGCCAGACTAAGGGGCTCAAGAAGAAAAATGGAAATAATCCAAGGGAATGCTTCAAATATGAGACTGACAAATACAGGAGTGATTTCTGTGAACATGAGAGGACTCAGCAAAGCCTAAAAGAAGTACAGAAAGGTAAAGCATGGTATAGAAAAGATTTCTGGGGAATGGCTGTGTTGCCTACATCATTACAGAATAGTGTTAAGTGAAAATAAAAAGTTGAGAAACTTGGTTAATAAGCTTTCATGTTCATTGCACATCATGTTACAGAGGTCACCAATATCAAAACCTAAAGATTAAAAGTATATTTCCAAAAGCATTCACAAGACATCAGTAAATATATTGAGGAAAAATTAATGACAGTTATTAATGACAGTTCACACTTATAGAGTAAACAAGTTCTCCAACTGTTGAACACCAGAATGAGAACGTTGTAAAGATAAATCATTCTATTAAAAATGAGTGGCTCCTACAGATGATTTGACATTTGACATATTTAAGACATGTGAAGAAAAGCTTTAGAATGGGACATTCGTAATTCATAGCTGGGAGTAGTGGGTCAGGCTTTGGCAATTCAGATGGACCAGCAAAAGATGTTCCCACAGGGGCAAAACAAAATAACTATTGGTCTTAAAAAACAGGTTCTATCAAAAAAGAATTGAGGTTGTTTAAGCTGCAGAAAAGAAACCCAGTAGACATGACCACATTCTTCAACACATAAGTTGTTGTAAAGGGGATACTGTTTATATTTGGTAGACAGGATGAGCAAAAATGAGTTTGAATTGCTGCAAGAAATAAGAAAATCCTTGTCTATATAGAAAGTTAGATGCTGGAATAAATTTCCAAGGAAGTTGCAGTGTCTCTTTTATCAAAATCTTGAAAATTACTTGAGAAGTATTTACAAGAGATGAGATAGATGGAGTTATCTCAGGAAAATCTCAAAACTTCACTTATTTTCTCTGATTTTATATAGTCTGAATTTAAACAATAAAGATGGTGATTTGTTTGAGAAATGTCAGTATTCATCTCACATGACTAAACCCCTTACAGCCAGTCTGTGCCTAGGCTTCTAACCCACTTAGTAAGTCCTGAGGCAAATAACCAGCACCCTTTCTACTTCTGCTACTTCAATTTACAATGTGATTGTCTCTGAGTAATGGAAATACTTATTCCAGACAGTTTTCACACCAGACAGACTCTTCTTTTCACAAAGAGGAACATGGCTATCTAGTTTTCTTTCCTAAAGCTGCCTTTTCCACAGAGATGTGGTCTTAAATTGGCTACAGCTACCCAGCTTTTACTTTTAAATAAAGGTAGATTGTTAACAGATGTTCTAGAGAAAAATATCTAACAAAAGATGACCTTCTCCTTCTGCCTGGCTGTCAGCTCAGCAAGGCCAGGAACAGGAAGAATGGAAGAGCCTTGGCCAAGGCAGTCTGCATGGGGCAAAACAAACAGGGCAGGTGGCAGAGCATCCCAACCCAGGCACAACTCTAATCAGAACTAAATGTCTGCCAGTCTGTACAGAAGAATGAGTTCTGTGAAAATCTCATTGCAATTCACCTGGAACAGAAGTGCCAGCATTGAGCCAACTTAAAATGAGAATCACCCTTCATCTTCCTTGTCTCGGCCATGGCATGCAGAATCCACTAACCAGCTTGCCTTCACACTCCTCCTTCTTCTCTCACACTTAAATTTGGAGTCCCAGGCTGTCCCAAACCATAACCAATTTGTTTAGTAAAAGGAGTAAGTAAGATGAGTTTCATGAGGACTCTATAATTATGACTGAATCATTCCAACAACCACAAGGCCCAGAATACAGGTTTTGTTCAATGACGATTTATGGACCATAAGCTCTGTTTTTCTCTTCCCCATCCTTTTAGATGTGGATGAACTAGTTTGTGTCGTCGGTGAAAGGACACAGGCATTGTTTGCTCTAATGCCCTGAGAGTGTTCCCTGAGGGACTGGCCTTTTTCACTCTTTTCTTCCTCCTCAAGGGCTGAGGTCTCATTTCTCATACGAGAGATCAGGGGGGCACAAACACTTGGCTCCCCAGGTGCCACAGCTCATCATCATAGAGCTCTCTGCGGAGACTTAAGGTTAGTTACCACAGCCAAAAAGAAACAAGGAGACATTTCTCTCAGAGCAAAGTGACAATCCTCAAACAAGATGTTTTCTGTAGAAGTTTCTATGTGGTCTCACATTTCATCCAGCTTGCCAGCCAGAGCACAGGATTTTTAGCAGTTCAATTCAATGTACTGGTGATATACTAAAGAATTTATTTGATTTTGGTGCTGTTGATATTTTTGTTTCACTTTTCATTTACATCTGGGCAATGCTGTTAACTCCTTCAGCCAGGGATTTTATTCTTACTATCTAAATAAAAAGACAACAAAACTATTTCAATCTCTTTTTACAGTCAGGGACTACGTCCAGAACTTTTGAAGAGGTTTAAGGGAGGAAGAGGACAAAAGGGCAAGAGCTGTTCTCTTTTTTTTTGGTTTGTTTTTAAATTTGTTGGGTAAGTACCGGATTTCCTAGGCCCTTACATAAAAACCTATTCATGTTCCCATCCATAACAGCCATGAGAATTTTTTTTGAGGTCATTTAAGTCAACATGTACATTAGCCATGGTCTGAGTGGAGTCTCCTGCTGGAGCAATCCTGCCATGCAGTCATTTCTGAATTGTGTTGCTGCAGCAAACTTCTTAGACTAGGATGTTACCAAATATGCCAAAAGTCAGAACAAGAAGCACTGACAGGATTTTTAAGACAGAAAAAATAACTGAAAAATGAGTAAAAGGTCTTCCCCAGTAAAGGCCGCTTTTAATTTATTGCTTTTTTGAGGTTTGGTTTGGGTTTTTTTTGGACCAGCCAGTTTATATTAGGAAGTAATCTCCTAATTTATGAAAGAGTCCTTTAAACTCCCAGCTTCATGATTTACTTGTTCATTAAAGAGGGGTGACTTCAATATCCTTATGTTTCTCATTGTTTTGCATAAGGCCATCCATTACAGCAGAAGAAATTACAAAAAACCTAAAAGATATTATCATTTTCATATTTAGTAAGCCTGATGAGTTTTCTCTGAGCAGGATGCATGACACAATGAGTAAGGAAACTGGATTACAGGAAAGAAATAAAAATATGGAGAAGAGAAGAGGACAAAGAAAGGTGAGGTTATTTTATGCACTGATATAAAAATGAGAGTAGAAGTGCTATTTTTATTTATGGAGGTTACAGCTCTCCTCTGAACCTGTTAGTGATTCACTGCTATGACAGGATTACAAACAAGGAACGAGTACATCAGCAAGCCCAAGCAGGTAGCCAGCCTTCTGACTCCAACAGCCAGCATTTGCAGAAGCCTCCTCTCTTGGAAAAGTCCCTGTTCTTTCCTCACAAGAAAAATCCACAACTGCTTTCGTCCCTGGTGTTCATTTCCAGCTGTGAACAGGAGGTAGCACAGAGCCCTCACCAGACAGCACAAACACCCTCTGGCTGCCTTGGCTGCAGAACCCCGAGCTCTGCCAGGCCAAGGGAAAGGTGCTGGAGCCTGGCCCTGGCTCCTGGGGACAGGTAATCCCGTCCCAACACTGCAGCTGACGGTAGCAGGGGCAGAATGGGAGCTGAGTGCTCAATGTTGACAGTACTTTACTTTAAAGAATACTCAGATGGGCCTTTGCTCATTATTTAAATGCTTCAAATTAGAGGTCTACACCTCGCTAATGTTGCCACTAGCATCAAGAGGGCATTTGTCAAAGGCTTCAGAGGGAACAAAAATTATCCCTTAATGATTTTGCCATAACAAGACTTACCTATTTTGCTATTGCAAATCATAACTCACAGTCAAATCAACAAAATGTTACAGAATTAAGGTGCAGGAACTCAGGAAGTCTTGGAAATCACCACTTTTGTCTGCCGGAAATGAAATGCCCTTCTCCAGTTTCAGTTTCTGCTGTTGCAAGCCAGATTGTGTTGCAGGACATGCTGTTAAACCAATCACACTGTAAAATACATTAACACTGTTCACCCCCAAAATGGAGGGGGGGGTTATGAATTTTAGAATGAAAATTACACAAAGCAATCAAAGCAGGACCGTTCAATACAGAGCTAACACTCCATCTCATCACGTCCTCCTTCAGAGTTCCAGCCCAAAAGGTACTCACACACTCCATTGTGTTTTGCCTCTTACACCACACCCATAAACAGGGTACCAGTGATGTACAGCCCACCCTGAACAGGATCTGTCACAGGCAGGTCAAGCTTACTCAGAGGGGCAAACCTACCTATTTTATATTTAATTTCTACTTACTGTGTTGTGAAACTGCTGTCACATGTGCTTTTATGCCAATTGCAAAACTCAAAGAAAGCATGTTTTGTTGTTCCAGTAAAAGTAGTGAGCATGGTGTTCAGAGATTTCCCCTTCAGAAAAGGGAGAAGTCCCTCAGAAAATCTTCAGTCGAGTCCAGGACAAGAAGTGGAAGCTGGTACTCAAGAGTTCAGCTCTCCAGTGTTTGGATCAGATCCCACCTGCATTCTGGAAAAGACAAACATAAAATTTTAATTGATCTCACAGGGTCTCTCCACCCCACCGAAAAACAAGATGCTCAGAGCTTGTTACTGTATAGAGTTGTCCAGGTACAGGTAAATAATTCATCATGTACCTGGTCTGTTTAATTAATTACTCAGAGCTATACAAAACTTTGATTATGTATTGCTAGATACTTGTTATTAGATCTTATTGCAAAGTAGCAAAAAAAGAGATAACTTCTATTTTTCTAAGTGAAATAAAAGGTTGATATAATCAATAGTTGTGCCTACATGTCTGGAAACTCAGTAAAACATGTACAAATTTAAAAAAAAACCCCAAAAGTAAACTTACTTGAACATATGGAAAATTTAATTAAAAACAGGATGAAGATGGATTCTGTGCATTTTTCAGGATCAAGTGACCTGGAAAAAGACAGAGAAAACGTTGAGTGGATAAAAAGTGTTTACTTTAAGAACAAATGAGAAAAAAAAATAAAGTTCAATAACAAATGTAAGTAATTAAAAATGGAAAAAGAACTTCAAGATAGATTTTAAAAGAGAAACTTTGGAAATTATATACCAAATCATATTTGACACTTTATACACAGACACACAATTTTCCCCCTATTAGTGCATAGTTTTCCTCTTCTAGAGTCAGCTGCTGCTGTATCTCAGACACGATCATTGCCTTTTCCACTTCTGCTCAGTAGTGTTTGCATGCCAGTGGCCTGTATTTGAGACAGAATGCCTGCCAAAGCCAGGAGATATTCCTGGTTCCGAGAGGCAGCAGGCAGTAAACCCTTTACCCAGCAAAGACACTCTTTTCAGAAGAAAAGGACAGTCACTGGGTAAGGGTACTCGCTGCCAGAGCTACAGGACTTTATTTTGTAGAGGCATTACAGGCCTTCTGCTGTCAGTTTTTAACAACTCTTTCAAGAATGGACTTCATGCATGTCAGTAAAGGTCTTCCTCCCTCAGGTAACCCTGTCTTTGGTCTAGCATGCACGATTCCACAGGAAAAGTTTTCCACATTTTCATCCTCATGCCATTCTGATATTACTTGGAGTGGCTCCCACGCCAATTCAAGGATCTCTGAATTTTGCCTGAGATTCTGAAAAATCTGCAGCAAACTGTAGCACTGAAAGCAAAAGAATCAGCTCCTATTTCTTTCTCACAACTACAGAGCAACATTACCCACTTCAGTTTTCCCTAATTCTGGCAGAGCAGGGCACCATGAGTCACTCACTACACTCTCTTGCCAACTACTGTTTCGAAGCACGAATCTCCATAAGGGGAAATTAAATATTTCTATAAACTCACTCTTCAAGAGCCAGGAGGACTGTGTTGCTGAGAGTGCTTCTTGACATGGCACACTGAAAAAATCCCCATTATAATCACTGCAGAGCAATCAGAGAATTTAATCATATTCTAGACCTGTCACTTCCCCTGTTTCTGAGACAGGCGGGTACATTTGTGACATTTGGGGCCTGTTTCTGGGGCCACTGAAGTCAAAGGCAAACTCTCCACTGGCTTGCACAGGCACAGAGCCACTATTATGTTATAGAGCAGAGCTGGAGCAGCAGAGTGAGGGTCTTCCTCGGGAGGACAGCTGTGCATAGCTGAACGACTGATCTCCTCCAGCTATTCTACAAGGTAACTTCTAGGGTTTCATAAAATGCAGAGAGACAAGGAGTGATAGGATCAAGAGCCACTCTTCTTGTGAGAGGGACCAAATCAAATTTTCCTGATTAATTTACCTTCCCTTGTTCCCCTAAATAAATAAATAAACAACATAACAGCAGAACAAGACAGGCTTAGTCTAGTGTTTAACTAATTAACAGTACTAATTAGTGTTTAATGGCAATGATAATTATAATCATATCCCTCTGAGTCTATTGAGGCTGCCACATCAGATGGATTGCAATGTTCTCCCTCCCTCTACAACTTTAAATCCATATCACTTCAAACCTGACAGGGTCATTTCATGAAAAGTGATTAGAGGGTCACCTTTATTTTCTGTGTTAAACTGAGAAATTCAAAAGCCTCTTTAAGTGGTGGGAGAAGAAAGGATAAAGCACCACTTTGAGTTAATGAAATCAGTAATTGAAGCTCCTTGTTGTCACACAAAGGCATCACTCTTTAGGTTTTCATTTGAGCCAATCCCAAAGCCAACATTCACAGGCTCTGTGCCACTTGCCCATTGAGTACAACAGAATACTTAGGTTGGGAAGGAGCTCTGTAGTCCAACCCACCACTCAAAGCACTGCTGCCCAGGCCAGCTTATGCATGGCTTTCTCGAGCCAAGAGACTCGAGACTTGACTATCTCCACCCTCTGGCTGCATGTTCCAGTGTTTGATCAATCACCTTCATGGTGAAAAATCATTTTCCTTATCTCAAACAGGAACCTCATTGCAACTTGTGTTGCTCAGTCAGGGAGAGGCATCAGATATCCCCTGTAGCTCAGGACCTGGATGGCAGCACCTTCTCATGGGAGTCCCATCTGGGTTCAGTCCTCTGATGTGCCAAGTCCCTTCAGCTCGTGCTGGATCATGGCCCTTGGCACGCTGACACTACCACTGGACAGTTTTAAGCAGAATTTCTGGGCCACTCTGCAGCCACCCTGCCAAGTGCTGCTACAGGCAGGACCTCTGTGCTGGCTACAGGCTGGAGCTGGGCTCTTCCACCGCCTGTGGAGCAGTGTGTGACTTCCCCTGCACAGCTGTCAGCTGGAGGCAAGAGCTGCAGCAGCTCCTAACCAGGAGACAGCCAGCAGAAGCTCTCTGTTAGAGCTGACAGAAGCAAAAGCTTCTGGAAGCTAAACCTCACCATCAGCAGTGAGCCAGGAGTTCCCAGCCGATGCAGTTATCAGATGTTCTCTGAAGCTCTCTCCAAGAGAAGGTTTGAAAATGCTGCTTTTTCTGCTACTCATCTTTGTTTGCTCTTTCAAGCCCCAAACCCTCATGGACAAATGATGTGCTTGTTCTTTAAAGAAAGGTCAATGTAGTCTTTGGGAAGTATCGTAAAAAATACACAAATATAAAGAAGATGGAAGAAAACTCTTCTGAGTTTACAGCAAAATAAAATCAGAGGGGGCCAATACAGAGTCTGGGAAGTTTCTGAACTGTGCTGGTTAATATCCAGGCTCAGCACCCAGCTAAGGCAACCACAGGGGACACAGCATATAAAGCAGATAAGAAATTCTGCTAAAGAATGGCAGAAGAACACTGCAGCAATTTACTGCTTCACACAAGGCCACACCTGACCATTGCATGAGAACAGGGAAGAAATTCAGGACAGCTATGGAGCAGCTAAACATTGACATAAGTATGGCATGGTACTGAGGTATATATTCAGATACAGGTCAGGGTTTTACACACATAACAAACATATACTCTTATAAGCATTATACTAATGAAAACAGCATGCATGAACATAAAAACCCAAGATTACAGAATTTGGAGCATCCAGAGGTCAGCATTGAGAGTTATTTGAACTGTTTTTATTTCCAGTGCCAAAAGCAGAAGCTCTCTAAAGCTGACTCTCATAGTGGCTTTTGTTGTTTGCATTAGCACTAAACATTCAGAGGAATCCCATAAGGGAGAGACAAGTACCTAGGGAACACAAGCTTTTGATCTATCTTAGCCAGTCTACCTTATTGTGATATTTTTGTGCTTTCCTTTTTGGGATAACCACTAATACTAAGAAAAAAACCTTCCTGAAGTTCAAGCCTCTCATTTTTCAAGAAAAATTGTCAGTTCAAACAGTGAGGGGCAGGGACTTGTCCCTGTTCCCTGATCACCACCCTCTCTCCATGTCTCCAACTGGGAATATATCATTCCCTATATGTTATGCTAAGTCTAGGAGGAAATCAAATATACATTTCTACTGGTGACTAAAGCTCTGATCCTACCATTAGTTAAACACAAGCTTAATTTTATGCATGTGAGTCATCCCATCAACATCCCCATATGCCAGAGACTTCATGGGATCGATGCCCAAAAATGAAACCATAATGAATGAATTCCATTTCTGAGTTGCAGAACCAGGGTTGGAAAGTACATGAAGAACCAAGATACTGGAACATAAATCCACAGTATAACATGGGCCAAGGATGTAAACACTTTAAAAAATAATAAATAAATAAAAAGAGATTAGCTAATCCTTATTCTGAAAAAAACAACAACAAAAAACTCTCAAGAGTTGATGTTATTAATTAAGAAGTTTCATTCTTGTTACCCAACAGTCAGTGCTTCTCCAACAAAAACATGGCAAAATGCCTTGTTTTAAAGAGCACATGCCAGACTTTGGATTTAGCTCTGCCTGCTTTTGGCCACCACAGCATCATAAATTTCCTACATCTTTCACTCTGCCCCCATATGTTAGGATTGTGTCTAAACTCAACAACTCCTTTTTTTTTCCACATAGGCAAAACAAAAAAACTTCAGCGATTCATAGTACCAATGAAAGCCCCTAGGACACACATTTGAAAAACTCTTTGAAACATTAACTAAATAACTAGAACTAAAAATAAGTAATTGATACACTAATGAATTATTAATATGAGTACTGTGTATGCTGTTTAAAATGGCTGCAGCACTTTAGTAATGAAAAGGCTCATTACAACAGAGGCAACTGTTTGCTCTGTTGCAGGAGCATGTGCCAGAATAAGAGTTGTGGTGTAAAAGAAGAGGGTAGAACAATATTTAACAGCTCAGAGGGAAACCTCAGCTCTTACATTGCTGGCCATGTCGAAAAGCAATGGGCCCAGAATCTTCCTGCACTGGCATTTCTGTCACCTGCTACAAGACAAATGTATTGGGAGACTGGTACTCAAAAGCAAACATGACATTACTTCAAAGTTCAGTAGAATCTTACCCTGTTAACAGAAGGAATCTTCTTCAGTCCTTTCACAAAGTACTTGATAGACTCATCTTTTCTCGTGTACTAAACCCACTTTTTAAATATATATTAAACCCACGATTTAAATATATAAATTAATATATATTAAATATCTATTAAATCCCAGGCACACTCAACATTTAATATCAGGAGTTGTACAAAGAGTTATTGTCAGAAGTGAGCAAGTAATTTCTTCACAAATATCAACACTTTACATTTCCAAACTATCCAAGGCTTCCCTTCTTCTCCAGACAGTTTGTAAACACACTGCTCACAGGCTGTGACAACAGGGGATTACTCTCATTTGAACTTGCATAGCAAAACCTGCTTAATTCTCTTTTTCCTATTAAGCAGATTAGTTGAAAAAAAAAAAAAATATATTATTTGATTTTACAAGGGAATTTTTTAATACTAAAATATGAATTTAAAACTTAGAGTGTGCAAATATTTACCACACTCTCCTCTCACAATGTTCCAGATAGCAGACTTATCCCTGACAATATTCATCTCCTGTAAACACTGGCAAAGCAATTTCAGAATTGTTATTTCATTGCATATTCACTAGCTGTTGCTGGAGGTATTTTGTTCAGCTCTAATTAGCACAGTTAATAAGATCAATATTTTCATTACTAAATGCTGCAGTAAGGCAAAACATGCTTAAAAACTTACATTTACAAAATCCCAAGACATATATTTCTTGGGAAATCCTACTTGTCTATTTCAAAAGCAAAAGCCCTCAAAAACTGGAGGAAAAACACTTTTGGTGTTTGTCATTTTGATGAGGACAGAAATTAAAGTTGAAACATCCATATTAGTTAGGGATGCTTTTAGAGGCAAGAGGAATCTTTGTTCTAATTGGTTTTTTGCTACTATTTCCAGGTGTCCAATGGCTTTTTCAGAGGAAATAAGCACTGCAGTTTGCCTCACTTGCACAGACCTTGGTGTTGACACCATCACTCTCCTTGTACTCTTGCCTGACTTCAGAAAAAAACACCACCAACAAAAACCCAGAAACCTGAAAGAAAAACAGAGGCATTATGATCTAGCAGCAGTGTTTAAAATTTGGCTTCAACTCTGGCAGATAGAGATTGAAGGAAATGAAAACAATACAGCTGCAGCAGGCAAAATGAGCCCTAGGTCTGAGGAAAGAGCACAGTCCTCAGCACCCCTGCCCTAAAAATGGAAGCACTGGGCCTTGGGGTTCTTCCATCTGCCGAGAGCATCCTTTTCTGCCACAGAACACACAATGGTCTCAGTCTTCTCTGCACCTTGTGGCAGCTACCACAGCGCCGAGAAAAAGGAAATACAAATGTCGGATGTCCTGTTTCTCAGATATCTGGGCTTCGTTTTTTAGCATTTGTCATACCTAACAATAACGGGTCAGAAACGGATCCTGACTCTACAACTCCTTTTTTCCCCCCTAAATGTCTTTCTTCTTTTTTAAAGAGAAGAGCTCAAATTTGTGCTTGGAAAGCACTCTTCCATCCATTCACTGAACTTTTTTAATGAATTAACAATTCACTGTGACTGTACATCAGCAGAGATGTCACTCAGGAAATTGTCAGTGTAAACTACTCTAAAATAATTCCATGCTCGTGTGGAGTAATTGTTTTAAAAACTGTTCCTGCAGAAAAATATGATCAAATATCAAACGGATACTGTGTGATTAAACAGCAAGACACATCAGGGAGTAGAATACAGGTCTAGGTGCTTTATTAAGCATCAGGCTGAAGGCAGGGATTGTCAAAGCAGAAAGACGTGCATCATATGGCAGAGCTTGTAACATAAAGCTGTTCCCTGGGGTAACACATCCTGCACCTGTTGAGGTTTTGCCGCCCACTGTGTCCACTCAAATTGGTTTTCTTCATTTCCATGCCCATCTTTTCTACTCAACTGGTTCTGCTTCCCCTCCAAATAACCTGCTAAACTTGTAATCTACAGCATTGGAGCTCTTAAGATATTTACAAGGCAAAACCACGAAAGACAAGCAAAATTTGGCATAATAATTCTAGGAAAGGCAAGTGAGAATGCTGATGAAACACACTAGGCAACTCCCCATGCATATTCATTTGCTATTAGCAAAATGAGCTCTCATAAAAAACCTGTTCTTTTAAGATGACAATTATAGCACCAAGGCCAGCTTGATCTACTGTCCAAATATGAAACACTTAATTTAAGAAATGGAGAAAAGCTATTTAATAGGAGGAACATAAAGAGAAACCATTTGGGGACTTATCTGATTCCTAAGCTTCACATACTCATTTTCAAACAGACACAAATGCAAGCAGTAGCTTCAGAATTATAGGAGGTAGTACATGTGCTGCTTACACACTCAAATGAGAAAATATTTGAACTGTACTGCTCTTTCTGCACTAGCAAAGAGCTGGGAGAACAGAGTGTCAGAAAACCTAAAACCAAACATGCAAATAAAGAGGGTCTCCAGTGGACATTAGATCAAGCCAATGTTACCCTGCTCATTTCTTAATTCTCCACTCTCACTTGATTGAAAAATTAGTTAGCTTCTTATCTGCAAGGAGAGGGGTTAGAAAAAATTAAATATTTGATACCTTGCCTGAACATATCACTCTGGCAAGATGCATTGTTTCTCAATATGACTGAAGAGAAGAACAACAGTTCCAGAGGTAGCCTTTTTTCTTTTTCTTTTCATGAAACACGGCTGGATTTTGGTAAAGAACAAAGACATTCATCATTAAACCCAATCCCTTGAAAACATGTGCCAGGGGTCCTGGGAATCCATCACTTACTGATGTTACCCAGGGAATTCTCATACACCACAAGTCAGTGGCCAGTTCATATTAAGACAAAGGAGAACAGTGGGTCATCCTGTTGAGGAATCTCAATCCAAAGACTGCACTGAGAATAACTCAGGTTTATACAGTACCATTTCCCATTTTCATTATGTCACACAACAGATTTAGAGACTGTTGTACTCCATTGTCTGCTCTTTTTACTGTCTCTGTCACCAGAATGAGACACCCAAAGCATAATGCCAAGTGCAGGCTGTGAAAGATAGTAATACACTGAACTCCTTCATATTTTATAAGTTAATTTGCCAGGCACTTCAGCGTGTTCTCACAGGCTGCTTCAGCTGGGGAAGAGAACAAAGGTAGTTGGCCATTCCAATCAGAGGGCAGACAGACCTTCCACAGCCCCAGCTCCTTACTGGGAACACCTCTGTGCCACAGGCTGTGCAAACCACAGAGCAAGAAAAGGCCCAGCACAACACATGATGGTCATCATTTAACACTGTATTTCTGAGACCTTTTGAAAATACAATATTTATGGGTGTGCATGTTTATATACATATGCATGCATACATATATATATATATATTTCCATACCAGAAAGCCACTAATTCCTTGATATCCTCAGGTGAGGACAAACCACATGCAGTGTTAATAGAGGAGACTCCTCTGCCAATGGACAGAGAGGGAAAGTGAGGCAAAATAAGGCTTTCTTGCGTGGGTCTGAAGTAGACAATTGCTGCTGTGGGGTAGTCTAGAGACTGTAGCTGTGGCTAAAAGGGGAATAGCATCACTCTCTTCTCACAGCGTTGCTACTCAGGGTCTCATTAAGCATGTTTTGCAAAGAAAAGCTGGAATTTTTCCTATATACACAAAACCCATGGCAACCCTACTCCAAATCTTTGGCTACAGAAACCAAAACCAGAATTACGTTCTTATGTTCTTAGAGATATTAAAGAAAACCCCAAAAAACTCAAAATCAGAAACCCAAAATGTTCAGAAATAACTGCCAGGAAATTTGTCTTTATTTGTTTGATGGTGGTCTGTGCCTAATAAACAATGCATCCTCCTAAGCCATTTAATTAAATCAGGACCAAACAAAGAACCAAAACCCATCCATCTCTCTCCTTACCCCCATTCGCAGGAAAACTTTGATCTGTCATGCTGGCAATAAAACCAAGAAAACACCCGACCAAAACATTCCTATCACTCCACTGCATTGCTTAGACTCTGCTAGTTAAACTCCACTCAAGTAATCAGTTACCATTTATTGGTTCATTTATCTCCTGGTCTCTGCAATCAAACAAGAAACTAAAATAATGCACCTCGGGAGCAGCAAAGCAAACACTGTTAGGCAGGAGCTGTGTTATTTGAAGGTCAAGTACAACAGCATTTGGAGTCAAGTGGCAGTCAAAACCCTGCCTTATTGTGTTGCCATTGCAGAGGTTTGTGCTCTCCATTACACTGAAATGCAACCAGACTTCCTCTGGAATTTCTGCTCGTTTACACCAGAGTAAATCAGCAAAGGTTTTGGATCATAGGAATTAAGCTCATTGATGACTGAGCTTAGTCACATCACAGAGGGATGCCTGCTCGGTCTTTAATCAGAAAGAGCTTAGCTCTTTCTTTATGTATAAATTCTAGATCTTCTATGATACAATTTTCTGTTCTGCCAGTGAATCATGGCTTAAAGTTTGCTTAATTCTACCACGGCATGCATCTCATGTAATGGTCTCCCCTGCAGACAAAACTTCTACCCAAAGTACTAGGCTGTTTCAGAAAGAAACCACTCTTATTTGCCTGAATTGGTTAGTGTGGTACTCAAATAGCCACATTCACCTAGTGATTTCTCTAAAGGCTTGTTTTCAAATGCTTTTATTTATTTTTGGTTCTGTTGAAGTTAGAAAAAAGTTAGGTGAGTACAGAACACAAAATTTAGAACAAATCAATCACATGTTCAAATTGGGAGCATGTAAAGCAACAGGCATATTAAAGTCTGGACCACCAACTTCTATTCCTAGGACTATGAGTAGTAGTTTAGTCAGGCATGGAGAGATCCAAGTGACAGGAAGAATAACAAGAAAAAAATAGCCAAAGGGCAGAGGGACTGTGTAAATCTTCAGATGGTTTTGACATTTAAGTGTATCAGTTTTCAGATAAGCCATGGACTTTGGATGACATGCGATAGAAGGAGAGAACTCAGCAATGGAAGAGAAGAATTAGCAGTGCATTAAGCAGCTCTGTTCCAGTCTGATGGAACTGTGTGTTTTAAAGGCCACCTGGCGTATCAGGCGTATCCCTTTTCAGCCTGTACAGGTTACAGGGCTGCAGACCTCAGACACATCTCTGCAGTCTTTAGTCATTTGGGGAAGAAAGATTGAAGTGTCTCAAATCTTTCTCTTCTCCTCCAACATGACCCATGGAGTAGACCCCAGCTGAAGGTTCGATTTTTTGTAAAAGTTGTGCTCACTACTGGCTAAAATCCTTCACTACATTTTGCCCTTAATGATCTTTAAAACTCTTTGAGTGAGTCTCAGGCTCCGAGGCCATCAGGGCATGTTTAAAGCACGTTACAGAAGCCCACGGATGCATTTCACTGGTCACTGAACCATGACTTCCACCTGAATGGGACATCAGGTGAGGAGCACTGGATCCTGCATCTTCCCTGTGGGACGAGAGCCCTGCTGAGGCCTGGCCTGTGCTGTGCAATGGGACTCATGGAGCAGCTGTGTCCTGGGCAGTCCTTGTCCCCGTGTCCCCCTTGACGCTGTGGAGCACCATGGGCTGTGTCTGAGGACTTCCTGCAATTAGGGTATTTAACAATGTGGCTGTTTGGGCACAAATGTTGATTACCTGGCCTTACATCCCTGGTCACAAACTGAAACAGCTCAAGTGACCTTCACACGCTGCACAGCCTTGCCTGATGTCACAGCAAGAGCTGACAAGCTTCACTTAAACAGGAGTCAGGCCTGATATTTCCAAAAGCAGGTCCCTGCCCTCTGACCGTGCTCCTTGCACTGGGAAAATTCAATCTGTTATTTTATGGGGAAAGAAAGCTCTTACCGACCTTTTTTCTTACATCACAGGCCTTTGAGCAACCTGGTCTAGTGAAAGGTGTCTCTGCCCATGGTGGGGGAGTGGACGAGAGGATCTTTAAAGTTCCCTTCCAAGCCAAGCCAGTCTGTGATTCCCTCAGCATCCAGCCTTCAGGTCAGCTGTGCAAAATCAAACATGAGAAGAATTTAACGAGTTTGCTAATGACACTGACCTGGTTTTCCTTCTGACTTTTTCTTTATTTTCCAGTGAATGCCTTTCTTCATAGCCCTTAATGACATTTAGAACCAGATTTTTAATTAATGTGCCTAAGAAGCAGATAGTCAATTAGGATTTTAACAAATACCTCATAGGCTAGGCATATCAACTCTACAGATAAGGTAGGCACATAAATGCTTTTGAAAATCAGTCAGACATCTATCAGCATCTTAGAGCACCTAATAACCTCTAAAAAATAATCTAACCTTCAAATTCTAGATATTCTAAAAAGCTTTTGTTTTTTATGATATATGTCATGCATATATACAGAGGGAATATTTCTCAGTCTCTTTCAAGCAAGAATAGCAAACATTGAAAAAAAAATACAAACCCCAATCCTTTGAGCCTCATAAAATTTCTAAGGAAATTAACTGTCCTGTAATCCTGCTGGTAGAAAATGAGTGCAAGTTGCCAACAGTATTCCAAAGCACAGTAGCAAGAGTAATTGGCTTCCCCCTCCATCCCAAAGTCCTTGACCTTTTGTTCCTCATTAGGGACATAAAACATGGGGAAAACAGTTACATTTGCCATATTTCTTGTAAAATTATACAAGTAGAAATTGAAATAGTTTGGAGTCAATAAAGTGAATTTGAAAAGCTGCCTGTAGGAAATTGCTAAGAATAGAATTCCTCAAATCCCCTTTAAGTGATTCTCGCAATAGTTATGCCACGTGCACTTGTACGATGCACTTCAAAGCATTAAAACTTTAACAGAGTGAAATTATAAACAAAGCTGTAAAATTTAAAGATGCTAAGACATCTGCTACTGTTCTGGTATTTAAACCACAGATCTTGGTGAAATAACAGCCATCATACAAACACCTGAATTTAGAGACTTTCTGGTCCCTACTTTTCTTCATATAATTCATTACTGGCATTAAGGGTCTCATTGAGAGAGCAGCAGAATTGAAACATACTGTCACCTACACATTGTTGCTCCTTCTGATTTTAGTGGTATTTTTAATTTAAACCCCAGACCCCATGAAGGAGAAGATCATCCCAGGTAGGTTCTACTACTATTGACAAAAGTTTGTAACTTACTGCTAAAACAGAGCAATTGCCTTAACTTCAGTCCCTAGGATTTAAGAAGTAAATAACTTTAGGCAACATCTGACAGCATATTTCAGGCACTCATATTAATGTGTACATTAATAGAGGCACTAATGTTGCCTCAGACAGAAGCGAAGGAAAGCAATATTGATAATAACAAATTACTTAAATAAGGAACATTTAAATAACTGATGTATCAGCACAGAAACGTTGCGCTTCCAAAATTGCAGTAGAACATCTCTTGATGTGAATTTTCATGCTGTGAATTAACAATGAAAGAAACACATGAAGAAGTTGCTGTAAAGGAGCAGGAGAGAGAATTCCAGTCAAGGGTGTAAGAGTAATTGCCACTTCAAGCTACCACTCCTGAGTAATTTGCAACAGTCAGCCAGTTTCTCTGTCTTCAGAAGTTAAAGCAATAAGGCAAGCAAAAATAATTGAACCTGCAGGTTTTTGCACATATCTGCTAGTTCTACATATAGCATTGTTCTATAATATATATATATGTGTGTATATATATATATAAATAAAATTTTCATCGTTCTAGAAATACCAGCTCTACAAACAAAATTTTAATTGCAATGAAGAATAACACCCAGATACCCAGCAGGGTATGTGGGAGACAAACACGCCCTGCTAGGTATCTGTGTGTTAATGAAAAGATAAATTACCAGTAATGCCACCTCATGCAAAGTATCAAAATATTTAGGAACCCCACAGAAAAGACCTGAGCCCAGTTTTGACCTGTAAAGCATCAGGGTACTCAAACTCAATTTTCTTTCATTCTTTTTGTTTATTTGCTATGTGTTGCTCTATGATTTCAGCACAGAAAATATCTGTATTCTTGTGCTATGTTTCTTCATATAATGGCCCATTTCTCTCTCTTGCCCACTGACACAAGTAAAATAACTCATATAATCAATTAGCAGCACAAATTTGCTCTTTAAAAATCTGACATATTTGAAATTTCACAATTAAATTCCAGCAATATTCCATTTATCATAATCCATAAGTAGCAGACACTTTTCTAATTATGATATAGGAATAAAACCTGAGAAACAGATATTATATCATTTCATTGAAACTTGTTCTCTGATTCACACATAAAGCAATCTATTTATTTTCAACAACAAAAAAATAAGTTTAATCCTTATAGTCAAAATCTGGCTTACGAAAACTTACCTCCATTTCATCGGCGAACAAATATTCACCGACAGAAAGACCTATTAAAGGTTTTTACAAAAATGTTTGTTGAACAAACTTTGATATTCAGGTACATAACAAGTTTTGTAAAATCTGCCAGTTTCAATGTACAGAAATCTTTCCAGAATACCTCCTGACATTTATTTATTTATTCATTTATTTATTCCCAACCAACCTGCTTATTAAACAACTTCTTTAACTATTATGAAGCCAGGGGTTTACACATCAAAGGTTAATTGAGAGTTTCATGATTTATTTCAATATTCCATGCTGAAACACATTGACAAAGCTCTCTTGTGCAGAGGTTTTCAAACATAAATTTACAAATCTTTTTTTCCAGGCAAGGAAGAAGTGTCCATAAGAGCTGCTGTGGTATGGCCAGGGCTCGGGGCTCCTAGAGACTGTGGTTACAGACCTCCAGCGTAGCCACATTCTTCTTGTCTAGCCTTGTAATTTTTTGCCAGGTACTCTGTACATTAAGTTGTTTCATTTCAATTGCCCTGAGGGTTTCTTCCTCACTAACTAATGGGGAGCTTGATGCATCATTACTTTAACATAGAACAATGTGATAAAGCTGTAGGATTCCCCAGTAAAAAAATTAGTGGTTCTGCTCTTAATAAATTAGTTCTCAAAATATTCAGCTGTACTTCAGCAAGGCCTTTGTATTTAGAATGGTATTTAGGAGAAATACTTTACCGGGCTCAACAGATTTGTATAAAACAAAGGATAATTTCAAACGGTTTACCTGCACACACAAAAATAGATGAAGAAAGGGTGAAGATATGAACTTGCTTCACACAAAAAAACCCAGAACACTGCATATTCAAAAATGTCAAGAACAGGTTTGTTTTCTTTTAATAGCCTAATTAAACTGAAGCAACATAAGAGACCTTCGGGGGCTGCAGTGGTTATAGCTTACCAAACCTAGGCTTGTTTGTAGATGCAGAGGTTGTGTTTTGCTGTTCATTCTGTAAGACCCTGATCTGAAGCCTCAAAATTTCTTAGGAATCATTTCCCAGACACCTAAACAGAGCTGAGGCAGTTCAGAGAAAAGCTGCCAGGCAGTAGACAAATCTCATTCTGTCTACATTCCCATTGACTCAGTTCCCAGACTTGCATTTCTCTGTATTTTGCATATTCTTTGTTTAAAGTTTTTAATTACCACATTCAGGTTTTCCCCTCACAGCAATCTCAGTGGGGAGAGACCATCTGAAAATATGTTTTACTGGTAGTTCTTTTCCTCTTTGGTGCTGTACTTTGGGATAACAGGTATCTCCTGTTAACTTAAGCTACCATACACCTTCATCTGTTCGAATTTCTCCTAGCATCCTCCAGCAGTTTCCTTATTGACTCCTGTGCACCTCTGCCTATGACCTTCTGTCTAAAGATTAAAGGCTCCCAAATGCTTTTAGAGACATCACTGATGGGGTTTAGAACAGTTGTTGCTATTGTCAAATCCTACCACTGCTCTAGAGCTGAATACCAGAAGGTCATGGCACAGACACCTTAAACAAACCCTCATTTCTTTATCATATTGAGTCCAAGATGACTCTGGATGTACAGTGCATTCAACAACACAGACAGTACAATAATTTCCACTTCTTGGCAAAAAGGGTGATGGTTCTCCTACTAAATTACAGTGCCTCCCAAAAATACTTGGTCTATAACATATTTGATTTCTTCTTCCCAGCCCTTATCTATTCCTCGGAAAGAAAAATTAGTCATTTAAGTAGTGGAAAGGAATAATTATCAAGTATATTAATAGCATATTGATAATCTACCTCTTCATGCCACATGTTCAGAGTGGAGCCCTCCTACATTCTGTGGTTCAGTGGATTGGAAATCCTGGCTGTGTTTTTGACCTGCCACAGCTCTTTGGAGAGGTCAGCTGCCTTCTGAACTTCCTTTTACACAGTGTATCAGGATCTGTGCTAGGACAAAAACATGGGTTAATATTTCAGCAATTTTCCAGGAAAATTATGATGCTATAAGGTCTCACTCATGTGTAAAGGGGCTGACCTGGTCTCAGGAAAATCAATAAAGTTTTGTTATTGACTTTGCCTGGAGCAGCATTGATCTCTAAAGGCAACAAATGCACTGAATTAGGTTAGTAAACTGCTATTCCCACGACCAAGTTAAAAGACAAATGAGTAGTTAAGTGAGAGTCTGGTTACAATATCACATCACAGGGCTTCCTGGTTATTTTCTCGTGGAATTCAGACAGAATTTCAAAGAAAATATTCTCCAATCAGTACGCATGGGAGCTTTATATATATATAAAAAAAATAATTTACAAATAAAAAGATTTTAAATCTGTCTCACACCAAAAGGAACATAAAAATCAAAGTTAGACATCCTTTTAGAAGGCTGAATGAAGATCAGCTGATTTCTTGAATGAGAGTTTCACACAGTTCTAGCTAAATACATTAGAAAATACATTATGTCAGGACTGAGCATTTAATTTAAATATGTTTTCAAAAATTCAGACTATATCTTGATTAATGAAGCTTTTCTTGATTAATGAACCATTGCAGAAAGTCTCTGTGGGAGAATGCCGTGTTAAAATGAAGAAGCTTTTAATACAGGCTTTTAAAACTTTTCGAAGTGGATATTCACACAGGTCTTAAGACTTGCATGATCCATTTATATGCACAGATTAGAAAGGATGGCATTTCCTTTTTGCAGGGGCCTCACGTGTCTGCTCCCAGTGATTACATGGCACAGTCTGGCCGTTCTCAGAATGAAACACTCCCCAGAAACCATGATCTATACTGTAATAGGTTATGTGCCACAGAAGACAGCCTATAAATATTTTAAAATGTTGAATACATGAAAAAGCATATTTACTTTTATTTGCTGTCTCATTCCAAGGGCAGAAGCACCTTCATTGTTAAAAATACCAACTCTGCATTGCTCAAATATACATAGATATATAGATAGATATTAATACATAGTAATGCAACGAAATGAAATTATTCCTGTGTTTATAAAATTCCTCTTGTAGCGAACTCATTGGCAAGCAAGGACTTGGCCAATAAGAGCTCTTCAGTGAATAAACTCTTAATGATGGAAAGTAGGCTAACACTTTGAAATTCTGTTTGCATATGACCTTATTTTCTTTCTCCCCTTTCCTTAAACTGAAATATTATCAATTTTTTTTTCTCCAAAATGACTAGTTAAACTTGAGTGCTACAGAGAAGACAAGCCAGTGCAAAGCACTTAAATTCCTGAACAAACAGCCGGACTCAATGTTAAACTGACCTTTTTGATTCGAGAACTTTTTCTGAAAATTCAACATGACACACATAAAATCTTTATTGTCAGCAGCAAAGCAGTTCAGAGCTAGTTCTGTAATCCCAGTGTGGGACCTAAAGTGCACACAGGAAGCTGGATTCAATTTTTCACTTAATTCCAGAAGTTACCCATTATCCTTCCTTACTAAGTAAAAGGGTTACTTTTCCTTGGCAAGCTCCTTGGTATGCAGAGCTAAAATTGGGTCTCAGTCACAAAAGACCTGTCAGTAGACATTAAATTATCTAATTACTACTGAACGTGTTATTGAACAAGTCGTATTTAAAGTAGGAATGACACAAATCAAAATCCATCCTTTAAATAGCCCTAAGTGAAACACATACCCCAATATAGCTTCAGCATTCTGCTACTGCCTCATCCACGCAGTGTCCAGTGTGAGTCACAGCTGGGACTTGGGAACTGATACATTCTCAACACTATTGGCAGTTGTGGTGAGAAGCAATGCAAGGAAAATAAAGCCATCCAATCAAGATTATAGTTATTAAAAGACAACAATTTCAGCCCACGGGGGTTTTATTCATCAATAACAATTGCAGTGAGACCCAACACAGAAAGTAGATCTTTAATATCAATAACACAAAATGCTACCTTGCTAATGAAGACATACGAGTTTATTGATTGGTTGTGCAGGAATGTTTATGTTGGTTTTGCTTCTAGTTGCTCATTTATGGATGAGCTCTTCAATTTTACTGCATCTGCAAGCAAGGACTTGTTGAAATGGTACTAAGGGTTTTATTATAGCCTGTCTTCCTCCTCCCATCCTTCTCACAGCCTACATTTCCCCCTAGCTGGGTTCTGCTGTGCTCGGTGTGCACCACAAGCAGAGTAAATTAGGATCATGTTCAGCCTATGGAAATGCAGCTCACTTTAATCAGGAGTGGGTTTAGCCAACACTGACCAGACTCTGCTGCCACTGTGCTGCCAGGAACCTGCAGGACCCACAAACACCTCCACAGCTGCAGGCACCAGCAGATGCCAAGAGAATGCAAATCCATCAAATCATACAGAGGTCCCCAAAAGCGTTCCATCGGGACAGCCCCTTGAAGGATATGATCCACAGCCATTTACCTGTCATGGCAAAACTACCTGCCCCAAAAGCCTGAAGCTTAAGAGTCCTCACAGCAACTTCTCAGAGAGAAAGCTGCACAATCTTAGGCTCTTGCAATAGGGAGGAATGCATAACCGTCAAAGAGCATGAATGAAATGAGGTTTAATGTACATATTACTTCTAAAACTGCTTTGATTTTTCTTTCTTTTTGCTTGGTTTCTTATATTGATATGGACCAGATGCAAAGTTCACAGCCTGATTCATCTCTAAACCTATGAAGTTTCAGAGGTGGGCAGATTCAGCATTTGGTTTTGCCTGACTTCTAGAAGAAAATATCAGGAGAGATTTTCTTCAATTAAAACCAGCTGCTTCTACTATGACTGCCAATGGCAAATTAAGATTTTTGTACCTTTAGAGATGGAAAAACTCATAAAAAATCAGTTTTGCTTAAGAGTTTATTCTTAACATTTTTCTTGCTGAGATCTGTAGAGGAAAGCGAGAGGGAACAGCTTTTAATTACAGTATGCCTTCTTGCTTGTTGGACACTTCTAATTTTACTGCCTGTGGGCTATCGGGGAACTAACAAGGGAGAATAACCTACATTCCAAACCAAAACCAAAAATACCTAGAGCTCAGTGCAAAACTGCATTGTACAAAACATACAGCATTTTTCAGCATATAAGCAGAGTTTTTTCTGCCTTTATTTTGAAGCATGTGCCCTTCTCCACAAGGATGCACAGAACTACTCTAGGAAAATATGGCCTGCTCATTGCTCACTGCTTCTGCCTACATCAGGACTTTGGAGCAAACAGGACATTTCAGCCACTTACAGATGACTCCAAAGCTCTCCTCTCTCAGTTTGTCAGCCAGGCTGAATAGGAGTACCCAGGGACACAGAATACAGAGATTTCTATAGGCCATGTCAGTCCTTGCCATGTTTCACAGAGCAGGACATGCTACATTTCTGTCACTGCCTTCCCACAGCTGTCTCATTTTTATTCAGATCACAGAGGAACTTACCAGGATCTTCAAAGTACACGTTGGATAACTGGAATGATTTTTCCCAAAGTATCAACTAATCTACCAATTTCATAAGTCAACACTCTTATTCAATTTTCAATTGAAAAAAAAAAAAATGGATCCAGAAAATAAGACAGAACGTGATGAAAACCCCATTAGTACTGTGACAATTAAACACCGATAATTGCCATATAGAAAATAGTTGTTTAGCCAATTTTGCTTTGATTCTATACCTGTCAGGACTCTGGTTCTCTGGCTTTTTTCAGAGAGCATCACAAGAGACCAGAATTCACCGATTACAAGATAAACTACACCTTTTTCTTTCTTATATATAAGGCATGATACCTGCAGAAAGGATTTGGCAATCTTAAATCCAATCTGATTTTGACATAACATTCTGTTTCGTTATTAGTTTTGATGTGTTTCAAGAACTGGCCATTAAGCTGAACACCCTAAAATTCCCATGAATTTTCTCCCTTTTCACATTTTAAAGATAGGCATCAAATTAGTCATTTTCAATTTCTTTGATTGAATTATCTATTCTCCATACTGAGTTTGAACAATAACTACTAGCAGCTCTGAGGGTATTTCATCAAAGTCTCCATGAAATTTAGGATCATTGCCCATTTATCTGAAAAATTGGCCTTGTATACTAAAAGGAGCTATTTATTTTTATATCCTTCAAATTCTCACCATATATTTAGTTATCTTTTAAAACTCTGACCCAGGAACTGAATCAGAACTGTTAGGACAGCGAGGACTGCTTTCCTCTTTGAAATTCACAGACACAAGCCAAGGGTGAAAGCATGGTAAATAATACTGTGGACAGCCCTGTTTTAATGTTTTAAGAGTGAAACTGGTAGACAGTCTTCTTGATTAAAGGAAATTTTAGAGAGAAATCAGTGCAGAAGTCCTGGTGTTTTCTGAAATATTTAAATGAATATAAGCAGAAAAACTTTTGCATGTATTATGCAACTTCAGTGCTAAACTATATTTGACAAGGATGGAGGCTTAGTGGGACTCTTCTGTCTAAACATCTACCTTGGTGCCTGCTTAAATAAAATTTCTCTGAATCTCATTGATAAAGAAGTAGCTGTCAGCCCTAATTTCCACAGCAGCTATTATTCTACTAACACAAAGTGTTTACATTAATAATTATGTTCTTTATATTACATGCCATCAGAATCCATAACTACTTATTTCAAACTTGTTAATAATTTATTAGCCAAAATCTGTGAGTGTTCCTCCAAGAAAACAGTGCAAGCCCTCAAGAGGCTGGCTACATTTTAGCAGCTGGTTCTATAGAAGCTACTTTGAATATCCACACAGTTTATTAGAAAATGCTGCCCGGTCTATACTACTCTAATCTAAATGTGGAGGAGCCAGGACCATCTTCTCTGCACGGTAAATATTTGGTCAAAAACTGATTTTCATTCCAGAAGAGAGCAATTAAAAAAAAAAAAAATAAACAAAAACTCATAAAATAAAGTTAGTTTTGTTTATGAAGTCACATGCTATTACAAATACTATTATACTAAAAAAAAGAGTAACTCAAAAAACTTAAAAAAATGTTTGAAACACTTTTCTCATGAATTTTCTCTGATATAGCTATGGATAAAACACACAACACGATCTCCTTAATCAAAAAGATTTTTCAAGGAAAAAATCGACAGGACCTACCAGCTAAGTTCTTTACAAAAATCCCCAAAAGACATACAGATAAGGAGCAAAAATCTAATTCTTTTACTTGTTCAATGTGATGAATAAAAACCACCATTTTCTACACGACTAAGAAGGAAACCCATCTCCTCTTATTCAGTCCCGCAGAAATCATGATAGGTAAACCTCCCCAGGGACTGGATTTCCAAACCTGTCCTCTCTTTCCTTTGAAAGTATTTCACATATTTGTACATATGTATGTATATATGAAATCATAAAAAGTGTCTCTCCTACAGGTATGGCCTAGAAGAGGCCACCATCACTGGCAGATAAATTATTAGGCCATTGCTAGAGCAGGACTGGATTTAGAGGTCCTCAAAAGAAGAAAAAAAAATAAAATTAGCAGTAAGCCATCCTTCAATGCACAGGCTATCTGGCACATTTTAGGGTCTTGCAAATGAGTGTAAAACTTTTATCCCTGACTTGTAGAGACGTTCAGTATGTTTACAATACACATATTTGTCATCAGCTACATTTCAGATATCAGTCATATTTTAAGCTCAAAAGATTTACCTTTGCAGTAGAAAATACCTCTAAATGAGAATTAGCAGTAGGAAAACCCTGAAACTCTGATCTCCTTTCTTTTAAAGATGTCAGAAATTAAAGATTTGCACCGATATCAATGGGGCATTAAATCTGTAACTAATTCCATGTGTGTGAAAGCTGCAAGGATTAAAAGTGTAGAAGGATGCTGTACAATAAATCAAAACCATAGCAAATTCTGCAAGGTTGCTAAAGTAAGCCTCTCCAGGCAATCAGGATAGGAAAATTAAATCAATTTACAGGAGGAAAAACCATACTTATCCTCTGAGTATTAATTACTTCTAGCACGGTAGCACCTGGATGATTCAATCCCTTTATTCATGAAACTATACACAGAGGAATAAAAGGAAGGTTCTAGACCCAAAGACTTTTTGGCTTAGTTTTTAAATACTCAAAAGACTGAGTCAGCCCTCAGTTCACTGGGCACATGGTCACAGAGAGGAGTGATTTATGCATCAATTTCTAACTAAAGCTCTATACAAGTGGGCTCAAATCTGGGGTGGGTTATTTCAGCTAGATCAGGTTGCACCTACTTTCCATAATGAAAGTGAGAAAACTTTATATAGATCATTGCTGCAATAAGATTACAGCTGGTAATGGCTTAAAATTAGTATGGTTTACAACTTTTATTTCTATTTAGCTCTTCAAAATGACTATCACAATGAAATGGAGTAACAGAGAAAATGGTCCAGTGGTTAATTTATCTCCTGTAAAATCTCTTTTCTATGAGCAGCAAAATTAGCTTTGATACCCACTGGCCCCCACGTAACTTTCACCGGCAAAATCTTTAAGTGATAAATCAAATTTCTTCCATCTAGCTGTTGTTTACAGATTTATCTTGCTCTAGAACAGATCTTCAGCAGTTGAGACTCCATGCCAAGGGAAGATGCACTAAAAATCAAGAGATAGACTGCTATAGACAGCAGATCAGATATGTTGTTAACCAGCCATGTGGTAAAAAATACAAATTTTGAGTTCCATGAGAAAGCTCCAGTATCCTGGTACAGAGAGGTCAGCAGAGCAGGCCCCTCTGAAAAAAAGGCCAATGAATTTCTTGAGCTGTCTTCTGGCATGCTTCAGCCCTGTGAATCAAATAACTGAGGAAAGCTCATAAAAATGAGTAAACAAACATAAAAGGGTGGCCCTGAGTGCTATTGTATTTCAGAGCTGGCTCTCTGCTCTTGTTAAAGGGCTGCTACAGACATATACAAAGAATCATATGAGTAATGCTGGAGCCATCTACCTACAGCACAGAAACGTGATCTTTTCTGTTCAAAAGTGTCTGAAATTTGTTAGAACTGGAAAAAAGATTACTCTTGCCTTAAAAGGCCATGATCTCATGCTCAGTGCCTTTTTCTGATGCAGGGCTGGGAGGTGAAAAAAGCCCAAAAAATATATTCAGCCCTTGCTGGCTTAATAACTTTAACATATTATTTCTGATGAAGATGAAAAAATCAGACTTGTAAAAACTGATCATAAAAAAGAAAAAAGAGGCTTTAACTAACAAAGGAGGAAAGGAAATTATGGGAGGCAGCTTAATGCTCCAACATCGGGTAACAATACAAAAGTCTGAAGTCTTTAATTCATTAATTTGAAAGGGTTTGGCTCCAACTCTTTATTTTGGCTTTTCATATTTGTTTGTTTGTTTTTCCCTCCCAAAGGAAATCTGGACTGTAAATGATTACTTTGAAAACAAAGCAGTACACAACTGTGGCAGAGGGACTCTCTTCAAAAGAGATAATTGGAGGAGTAAAACATGCTTTAAATTAACAGTCAGTTGCAACAGTGACGGGCCTCAGGGTTTGGTGACATGGCCTCACATTAATTACTTGCTAACGGAATGGGATTGTCTGCAATATAACACGAGGATAAATATTAGGATAAGTAGTTTCAAGAGGTTGGGCTAAAAGAAAGCCTTTTTTTGACATCAACGTTAAGAAATCTGGGGAGGTTAAAGTTGAAACTAATACACACACACAAAATACCCTTTTCTAATTAGCATGAACCTCTGGCTGGGGATCTGCTCACAGAAGAGCACTAGAGATAAGAGAGCTGGTAATGTCCACAACTGAACAGGAGAGGTTTTGGATCTATTGAGAATGATTTGTACATTCAAAGTATCAACATTAGTTGATTACTGATTTAGAGTACAAGATCTGCTAAGGTTTCCTAGAACTACAGACTGATTTCAAGTTAATCTCTGTGGGGGTTGGACCTGAACTCTTGAAGCACTGCTGATCAAACAGGATCTTTACAGACCATGAACTCCCTGTTCAACCTTTTGTGGAAGTTTGATCATTTAGAAAATGTTCAATAAGATATGGTGCGAGCTAGAACTGTGTTACTTGGGAGAGCTCTCGTGAGACACCTCAGATGATCCTGCAGGAGCACTGCTAACCACTTACACATTAGGGGCATGCCTGCAGAGCTTTGGATTCTGCAGGAGAAGAGTTATTTCGATTCAGCAGAAGCAGGATTTCAAATTCACTGCACGATCCAGATGGAGAAATGAAACTATTTTCCCTTTAGCTACTGTCTCAACCTCTAACAAGCCATGGCTTAATTATGTTATCACCTTTGGTAATGCGCCTAGTCAAAACTGTCTTACGCTATTGTGTATTTTTAATAAACTCATTACAGTTATACAGGAGGAAAATAGATTTTTCTGTGATCAGGATCTCTGCTTTACAGCAGAATGGGAATCAGTCAGAAAAGGAGTGCCAGAGGCCTGGCCCCAGTGTACCTCCTGGAAATTCCTCAGCTTGGGAAAAGCTCTTTCATTACTTAAAATACAGCTGCCTATTAAAATTTACATTTTAAAATATCACGCTTTATCTTAGTTTTCTAGTTGAAGGTTTTGGAAGGCAGATGAAACAACGCACTCTCCTGTGGATTAAGGAAATGTAATTGAAACTTGGGCTGGAGGGACAGGACCTATGCTGCAATCTGTGGCTTGAAAAACCACAGCTCAAGAAAAATCTCAGTACTTCTACATCATGTTTCAGCTGTTCTGTTTGCTGAGGCCATCACTCTTGTTCAGTTTTTGGTTTTTCTGCTGTCTCAGAGGGGACCAGCCCTAACTTGTACAAACCTCTAGGCAGTTCCAAATCTTGCACTTGCTCTCTGTGACACCAGGGGTGGAGGGGTGAAGGGGTGGTTAAGCCAAGTTTGCCAGAGAATGGAAACGCAAAACATTTCACACTCTTACCTCAGAAGTAAAAGCCCATCCTAGAAGATTTCAGATACAAAAGAGTGGAGAAGGGGCAGGCACCAAACAGTTGAAAAGCATACTCTTCAAGGCAGCAGCTGCTTGCTCTGAAAAATCCAAGTGGACACTCCCTGGGGTCACCTGGGAAGGCCAAGGACAATTCTGGAAAAATACAAACAAATAACTAAATAATTCCCAGAAAAAATGAAAGTCTACCTCCCAGAGGATATTTTCTTCTGCCAGACTAAGAAGGTGTTTAGGAACATGGACAAAAATAAACATTCCCTGGCGGTGGAGGTGGGTGCTTTGACTTCTATGGATTTTTAGAATTAGTTCAAGGAAAAATTAGTAGAGTGTTCCAAACACTCCAGGTGACCTGTGCCAAATGGAGCAGCTGGCATTAATAGAGTAAATTAGATTATTTTATTAAAGATGAATGGCACAGCTTTACAAAAATAAATATCTAACATAGTTTAGAATTCAAATCGGCTCTAGTAGGAGCAGTCCTAACAGATACAAACAAACATAAAGTGTAGAAAAGAAAATCAGAGTCTCCATTTACTTTCCCAGCATGACCAGGATTCAGACTTTGAGAGTGTGTAACAAATCTGATGTCATTTTTCCAGGTTTTCAAAAAAGCAGCCCCCATCACCGCGGCCTTGTAAGCACCTACCGACATCTTATCACCCAGGAAAGATTGTACTGAGATCAGAACAAAGGTATAGTTTGATCTTACTGGAAACCAGAATTCCTTCTGTAAAAGGACCGTGATATTTTGCTCTGCGGTAGAATGAAAGCGAAATTCTGGGGGCTTGGGGAGTGGAAAGGTGAGCAGACTTTCTCAGAATTGGAAGTATCCCAGTGCTTACAATATTTGCCCTAGATAGGGTTTCTTTTTCTGAAGTAAACATCTGAAGCTCTATCTCCACATCCCTGTGAGAATGCCTCAATCTGTGCTGCTGGCCATTCTGAGCACTAATCACTCTTCTGCTCCAGAGACTGTCTAAACTTGGTCCACAAGGACAATGTTTTTCTACAAAATATTCAAATCTTGATGTGGACAGGCAGGGACAAAAGCTTCCTGGAAAACACTTCAGCAAGTTCTAGTTGTGGGTCTGCAGCCTTTCTGTAATGGAGTATTTGTGTTGGCAATAATAGGATTACCTGCATCATTAAAGGTTGCAGGAGCTCTCCCTTGGCAGGTGCAGTAAAGGAAGAAAATGATTTTCAGAGTATTTGGTTTATAACAGAAGGGCTTAATTATAGCTGCAGTGAGGCTGAGCTGCACAGATCATGGTGATCAACATCAGCTCCGAAAAACATAATGTGCTGCATCTGAGGGGTGCTGGAAGCAGCACTGTGGGATAATGATGCATGGAAGCAGCTTTCTCAGGTTCTGACAAGGAGAGAGAAGGCAGCATCACGTTATTTCCTTCCCCATCTAAGGACAATTAGGGAAAAAAAGCATTCTAATGTGCCCACAATGCATCCCACAGTGCAGTCCAAAGCAAGTGGGGTCACGCTGCTGCTGCAGCACTCGGCTGAAAACCATCAAAAGCCTCAGGACACTGCAGAACCAAAGCCAAAACCAGGATATCTGGCTCACTGTTATGAAAGAGGCTGTGGGAAAGAAAAAACAATCAATTCCTTGCTAGTGGAAAGCATTACTATTAATTCATTCTCAATCCTGAGGCTTCAATTTGGGGTGAATTATCCTTCTACCCTCTCAATCTGAAGAACTATCTTTTTTTTCCAGTGCACAGAATGTGCCACTTAACTAAATCTATTTAATATCCCGATCCTAAAAAGTCTTCCTCTTACCATCAGTCCTATTAAAATCAGTAATTATTCAATCAAGTGAATATGATGACCCAAAGAAACATGGGTGGTCTAAGATCCAAAAGGAAAAATTGTGCCTAAAGCTACTGACTATCAGAGATTGATCTTTATTTAAGACAGCAATTGTACTTAGGCAATTGGCCAAAGGCCAAACTAATAAATCTAATCTTGAACATTTATTTATTTATTTATTTATTTATTTATTTCAGGGTTGTTTATTCAGGTATTCATTATGTTAGAAACAATGCCAGCATCAACACAGAGCAGTTACTGAAGACATGATCCTGCACAGATCTGAGGATAGTTATAAACTTTGCTAAGTCCATCTGAAAAGAAGAAATGGGGATTAACTGTACTGAATACAAGTCTGGATTTGTACTTGCAAAACTAGGTCAGTCTGCCACACAAATCCATCAGAAGAGGAGTAAGCCTTGTACAGAACTCTAGGGTAGAATTCTCTATTATTTCAGGTACTTTTGTCTGCAGAAGAGCTTACTCACAGGCAAATGCTGAAGCATCCAAGCAGCCTGGTGAGGTGGTGATAAGAAATACAGTGGGGAAGGCTCCTTTCCTCACACAGCCCCCAAGACATCTGCAGAGCCGATGTGCTGCAAGCCCTGGAGTCCAGAATATCCCTCATTGATTGCTCTGAACAACTCACACATAATACCAGGTCTGAGCCTTACACTTCCCTCTGTTCCCCTTCCTCACGTGGGTTTGCACCAGCGAATGTCTTTCACAGGGAATTTGCCTGCGGCAGAATCCATGGAACACAGCGCTCTGCAGATGCACGCTGCCCTTTTTCTTACAGATCCTCCCTCTGTGCACACATTTGAAGACGTGCCATGGAGTTATTCCTGTGTGCACAGTTAAGTACAAGAACAGTATTTCCTGTGCTGTCCCTGCCAGAGAAGCACACATGCAAAGCTGTCAACAGGGCAGGCAACAACAGCTCTGTATGAATTAAAGGAAATGTGAGAGAGACCTTATAAAAGCTACTAACAACTATTAATGACAGTACTTAAGGCAGCCCTGTGGCCCAAGGTACTTTACAGAACACTTTGCATCAAGTGAGTGGGAAGCTTTAAAGCCTGTGCTTAAAAGGCTTTGGTATTGGGATTCCAATCACTGCTCACCAAAATCAGGCAGCAGTGTCCCTCTAGCTCGAAGCGACCACCACAAAATCATTCTGGACCATACCTTCCTAATCAGAGTCTCTTGCTGAAAGACTGAGCAAGATTAGGCTCCCTTTCCAATTTTTTCAGTGATTCTTGCATTTCAGGGGTAGATTTTCCTATCAGATCCTATTCCAGCCCAAATGGCAGTCTTTTTTCAGTTGAAACACCCTGATACTATTAAAAAATAAAAAGTCTGACTCAAAAGATCTTGGAATCAGAACTCTAATTTAATCTT
Source organism: Dicrurus megarhynchus (assembly GCA_013399195.1). Taxonomy (NCBI): domain Eukaryota; kingdom Metazoa; phylum Chordata; class Aves; order Passeriformes; family Dicruridae; genus Dicrurus; species Dicrurus megarhynchus. The sequence continues at coordinate 1,282,972 of VXAD01010092.1, read as the reverse complement.
TGTGGATCAGGTGATTAGAGGAAATTATTCAGCATACACAACATTGGACTAAAAGCAAAACAAGTTTACTAAAAATTACTTCTATTTTTCACTTTTTTCCATACCCCATCTGCTTCTGAGGACTTCATTTCTGCCTCTCAAGATCTGGAGAGATCGGTATTCATTAAAGGAATCTATACCAGTGCAAGATTCTAAGACCTAATGCTATGGTACAAAAACATAGACAAATTGAATTCACATTGGTAATGGCAATTACACAATTGAATTGTTGTATATTTATAGAAGCAGGCTCCAGAAAGTCCCAGCTGAAGCAATACTGACAGCAGCCAAGATGGCCTTTATAAGAAACTGGGAGCTGCTGCCTTTTGCTTGTTGGTTCCAAGTCTGCCAGCCCTGTCCTGGGGGTACAGCAGCCACCTGCTTCCAAAGGATTCTGAGGAGTAGCACACAATTCTAGGCAAATGAGAAACATCTATGCAGCTGCATTTTTAGCTTTACTGCTTGTGGTACAGATTACTCTCCAATTAAAATGGCATAGGACAGACAGTAATTGATCCACTGTACTTCAGTGCCCTTCCACAGTGTCCATGCTGGCTGCTTGGAGAAGAGTGAGATGGACCATTCAACCCTTCTCTTATGTGTCCTTTTCTACAAATCCATTTGAAGCGGGCTCAGGGTGGGACAGTCTAATCCAAGTATGGAGTTTATGCCTTGCATGTCAAGAGTATCATTGATTTTTGGATACTGCAAAGATGTAGTGGCTGTTCCACCCATGAGGAGGAAGCTGGTATTTTATCCTTGGGGACTTTGTATCTCATTTCAGAGAAAATATATGCTTTATAGTCTCTCACTGAGCCCTGTTCAGATACTCTCTGTTTACTGTCTTCCTTAACCTAGACTACTGAAAACACACAAATATCCTTTGGGAAAGGATTAATTATTTTCTCACGTTTTTCATCTCTGCCTGAGTCCATTTATCCATGCTAAGGCCACAGCACGTTCAGAACGGGCTATTTCTAGCAGTGTTGCTGTTACAGCTCTTGCAGTACAGAAATATTATAAACCATGTCTGCACCAGGAGACTGGGGGAACTGCACAACTAACCTGTTCAGAGAGGAAACCCAAATCATACTGGAGAGTTAAAAAACTCTCACAGGTTTGCATAATTATTAGACCAAGACCTGGACAAGACATGAAGCTGGTTTCTCTGGATTCTTCTATTAGCTTTCAAATAAGAACAAAAGGATGGCAAACTTGCATTTAACACACTCTAGCATGCAGCACAACAGAACAGCTGTGTTAAACACCCTGTAAACCTCCCTCCAGAGCCCTGCCTTTAAGAAAGAAGTGAAAAAAAAAAAAAGGAGAAAATTCCCTTCAGCCTCTGAAGCATGTTCTCTTCCTTACACAATAACTATGATTGATCCATACACCACTGTTCTGTGTATCTTACCAGGCCAGGGCTTGGCTTAAGCCTTGTTTAATTTTTTAAAAACATCCTTAATGTTAGCATCCAGGTGTAAGCAACAGCAAGTAGAAGCTAGCATAACGTTTCTGCTCCTGCTCGCGTTTTAGGGATTCCTGAGATCAGCACAATATTGTTCCTAGAAGAAACAGGCAAACTCTATAGCACTAGGTTTGATTATACTCATGAATTCTGCTCTTTCTAATCTTCTTCAGTGCTCTCAACTTCCATTTAATAAATCATGCTAGACAGGCTCACCCTTCATGCTCACATAAACTTTATGGAGCGACACATAAAGTGGGCAAAATTTCAGGTTCATCATGAGTTTTTTCCTGAACTAAGACTGGTTTTCAAATGAAACTAAAACTGCACTTTTTTCATGCTACAGTTCCAAAGCTTGTTCTTGCTCCCAAAGGAGCCAATGTGCCTCACCCTTTACCTTGTAACATCAGCAGATCCACAAGACCTCAGGTTCTCCTTGCAAAGGGAATGGGACCATATCTGCATCTCTGTTCTAAGGTAACACTAGGGTGTTTCAGTCAGATTAATGGATTCATAATTTCCTTTAAATTAAGAGTGTCCAGACATGTCTTGACTAATTGAGAGACCTGCAGCTTCTCATTTTAGTCACCTTTTCCAAAGATCTCCACAATGACTCTGCCTGTTGCTCTCTTGAAAAGGAAATGCTCAAGGTTGGTCTGGGTTCCCGGTTTTGTCATGCAGACCAAACCTTTGAGGAGTAGGTGAGAGGTGGATGGGTATCTCCCCGCTTCCCCATTTTATTAGGATGGTAGGTTGATATGAATCCAGCTGGGAAACAAAACAATTTTTAGGTCCTGATCCTGTACATTGAGTGTGATTGTCAGGGACTTGGTCACTCTAGAGAATGTCACTGCCCCTGAAGACAATCAGCATTATAAGGCATTGTAAAGCATTTCAAATAATTGTTTAAACTGGAATGTGATTTTCAGTTGACATGAAAAGACAGTAAGCTGTATATTTTACAAACAACAGAAAAAAACAAGCTTATTCTTACATGTTTTAAAAGAGGCACTAGAATAGACTAAGATGAATATAAACTAGAATAATTTATCATGGCCATTCAGACGTAATTTCTATAAAGAAGAAAATGCAAATAGCTGAACTTTAAGGACTTTAAATTGCCTTGAAATGTCAATAACAATTAAAATTTACATTCCTCTCAGTATCTATTGGAATGCATGCTTCTTAAAGCCATAATCAGAAGGCAAACAAACAAACAAAAATCATCATTGTAAACCACCATGAAATTTGAGGGTTTGCATTCCTTCTAATCCAAGCTTAAGTCATGCTAATGTCTGTCCTATTCCTGCTTCAGCCCTAACAAAGCATAAGTAAAAGAACAATTAATTGTAGTCAAAAAGTGGGAACTTTTAGGTTTAGTCAGAAATATTGTATTTTAACAAGATTGTTTCTCATATTTCCTGCACACAAAGACAACAGCACACAATGAAGTGGGACAGAGCTCAGAGGATTATTGTATTTAGTAACTGGCATCCAGGAGACTATATCTATGTAAAACTGTATTCTTTTTTCTAATTAAATCATAATTGCAGTATGTTTGAGTGTTTACACAGTGTCCAGGCCTATCTCCCTTCAATTCAACTTTTGAATTCTGAGGATAAATTAATTAATTCCAGAAAACATATTATGATATGCTCACCAAAGGCAAGCAAGCAGTACCTATCATGATATCCATTAAGAAGTAAACATTATCAGGGGAGAAAGGTGCTGGACAAGAAGAATGGACTGTTACTCTGCTTCTACCACAACCAACACAGTGTGGATAGTAATCAGCATGCTGAAAGTCCCAAATTAGATTTTATTTTGGGTAGTAGTTTGAATCTGGATCATGTTCATGCTCATTCAGTTTTTCTCATGATACGAAATGAAACATTGTCCACCAGAGGAGAAATTTAAGGTATGATCCCAGGAAATTCACAAAACCTTCATGCACAAGGGCTGGTATAGGACTACAGAAAAGAATTTTAAGCCAAAATTTTAAAGGTATTAGCTTCAGTCGTTCCTAACTGGTGACCTAAAACATCCTGAGGATATAAGCCTTCATACCATTCCCCCATTTTCTTGTCTGTAAAATGATGATAAAAATATTTATTTATCCATTGGGGTTTAACTGCCTTAAAACTGCAGGAGGCTCTGATAATATGATAACCTGGGCATGTAAGAATGTAAGATTATTCATAGGTTTGACTGTAGTCCTTATCTCAGGAAAATCAGAGGGAATTTTGTGTAGAATGAATACTGATGAGACAGTAACCGTTGCCTGACATCACACAAAGGCACAAGTTTTACCAAAAAGACTACGAAACTGAGCCATGATTTAGCTGTATCACCATCCTAAAAATGCCAGGCAGTGACTTGAGCTTCTCTTTAGCAAATAGAGTTTGAAGTTGACCTGAGGTTAGGAAAGACTGAGAGTCTTGTGGAGTGTGGGAAGTCAGGGGCGGAGAATATTCTGCATTTACCACTCTGTGTATGGGCAAAAGCCCATCAAATTCCATCAACAGATAAACCATCTCCTGTCTAGATATTCTGGAGTGGTCTTGTTTTCTACTATATGTTTATCTCTTCTTTCGGATATTGAAAAGCTTTTGGTTTGAACATTTCATCCAACCAAAAGTGTCCCCATGAAAACTTGCAGGTTTTATCTCAGAGTTTGGGGGTTTTTTGCTGTTATTGGGTTTTGGTTTATCTTGGTTTTTATTTATTCCCCTTTTTCTTTTTTAAACAGAAAAGCTAAAAAAACTCTACATGAGTAAATGTTCTTAAAACCTGTCTAATATGAATAACTTCTGTAATCCTTTTTCTTCACTTTTCTAGGAGTTATGCAATGTCCAATGTTTAGGGAGGAATCCTTGTAGCCTTGAATGAGAATTCAGGCATGAACTCTATTGTTCACAGAATTTATACATTTGCTCTAGAGAGCAAGCCTGGAAACATTTCATTATAATGCTGCACATGCAATTATGTGGTGGGAACATGATAACACAAAACTGGTAAATAGCCAAAAAATCTGAGTCAAAAATGAAAAAAATTATTAAGATATGAGATCCACACTGTTGAGTTAAACACTTTTCTTTCCTTCCCCCAGTTAGGTCCCATCGTGCACAGTTCCCTCACTTCCCCCTTACTCTAAGTCATTTAAAGTCCTTGGTATCAGAGAGCAGAAACTCCATGATTTTACCCTGGTAGCTGACTACATTCCTCAAACTTAGAGTACCAACTTTGTCAAGTCAACAGCATTTAAAAAATCTGAAGGTATTTGGTGAATGACATTAATGAGTTCAGAACCTCGCCCCATGGAGAACTTCCTCCTTTCCCCCTTTGCACTATGAAGTGGAAGAGTTCCAGAAAACTCAGGATGTAAAAGTGATGGGCATTATACAACAAAATCCTTGTATAATTACAAACACTGAACCTGTCTCATGTCAGTGAAGGTTTACGCCTGAAGAAGCATGTGTCCCCTAAAGAGTGGTTTGTAAGGACAACATCTTAAAATCCAAGCCCTTACATTCTCAAGCTCTTTCCTTTGCTAACTTGGGCCCTTACCCAAAGACCATTGAACTCTAAGAAAGTTTCAGCTGATTGACTTCAAAGCTGAGGGCTTTGGATCAGAAGATCCTGGCACGTTTGCAACAGCTCCTGAGAGGGGACTGAAAAAGTCTGGCCAATACCACCATATAAAATAAGATCAGAATAGGACAAAAACGGGAGAAAGGTACTCCAGAGGTACATAGGTGCTCTTTAAATATCTGATAGCCTAGGAAACGTGAGGGATGGATAACACATACTTTCAGAAAAGTTTACAGGGACAAGGACGATGCCATTCAGTTTTAATTTTGTCTCCCTGTCAGCTACAGACCCACATGGGCCCTCAGAAAATGTTATCTTGGTTTACCTATTTTTTGAAGAAAGTGAGAATAATTGGGACTTTATCTCCAATATCCACCCAAATGGGATACAGAGGGTGTGACAACTGTCCTCACCTTTTCACTTCCAGAGACTTTTACAGTTTCTCCATCTGCCAGAAGCCTTATCCAGGCAGTGGGGAGGCCACAGCACAGTTCTCAGCCTGCAGGAAAGCTCTGCCTCTGGCAGCCAGGCTCTTTCTCTGGCCGTTTAGACCAGAAAATTCTCTCTTCTGTTCTCTCTGAACATTGTTTCCCTCAGAAAAATCCACAATCATCTGAAACTTTACCAATACCCATCGACAAGCACTTCTGACCTTCAGTCTCTCTGCTGAGAGCAGAGGCAAAATGATCTGTGTTACACCCAGGACTAAGATTCAAGTTCAGGTTTTAATACATTCTTTGCTTTTCTGAGCCTCTTTAAGGCCCTTGGCATTACCAGCATGTATTTACTGTGGTGGGGTAAACAGAGCAGAGAACACAGCACATGGAAGTGATTTAAGCTGTGTCATTAGCACATGGCAGGGGGCAGGGCTTCACTTGGATAGTTCACACATACCACACAAATTCTTTAAACAAATAAAGAGCTGTTCGGGGAGGGAGGGAGGGAAGGGGAGGGGACCTATACAACCCCCAGATTTTCCATGCCCTCCCTCTCGGGTTTGGAAAGCTGGCTTTTTTCCCCCCACAATGTGATGCCCAGTCCATCAGAAACTCCACTCACACACTGCACACACTGAGCTGTCCCACTGCCCACGTTTCAGGAAGGTTTTGGCAATGCACAAGCAGCTCTAGAACATGTACTGTGGACAGAGAAACATAATCTCATATATTTTTTAGTAGATGCAGTCACCATTTCACAGGCAGTATATTAACCCTTTGTGCTTATGAATCCTTGACAGGAACAAGTACTGTAGTGAGCAGTCCCAGGCAGAGACAGGAAGCACAGACACCACATTAGGCTGGAGAACACCTTTCCCTTTTAAAAAATTTAATGATGCATCTTTGTGTAGCTGCACAATGAAATGTGGCTCAAAAGAAGTATCTGTCAAAGCTCAAGATGACACACCAGGCCATTAATAAATCTGTGTTCTCACCTCTCTGCTGGTAGGTGGCACAAGGCAGGCTGCTGTGCTCTGATGCAAGCAGCACTCACCTTACCTGTGAGCTTAATTTCAAGGACACCAATGGAGCCAAAAGGAGAGGGACAATACTGAAAGAGGGTGACATACATAAAGATGATTTTATATTGTTTAGTAAGACATGATTTTTGATTCAATCTGTCAGTTTTTTAATATGGTGCTAGTCTACAACACATGTTTCATATGGATTAAAATTAGCAGTACTTCACATATGTTATTTAGTCACAGCTTTCTTATAGATAGGTAAATAGAATTCCCTCTCCTTTGCTTTTAGGAAACCTAAGGCAAAGTCATTCTGCATCAACTTTACTCATCAAAAAACACAAATATTTCTTTGTTGAGTTCCCCAACAGCCCCACAGTGTCCAAGACCCATTGATTTCATTGGTCCTTTTGAAATATCAGGTGTGTTATCTTGAAGTATTAAACTATTCTAAAAGCCAAAAGTGATGCCTTCATTCAGATCTGTGTCAGGAACAGGATTAAAACCTAGGGACCTGAGAAGGCCAGGTGTGCCTAGAGAAACACAGGGCAGTTTAGGTCTCTTGCTCAGCCCCTTTCTGCTTTAAAACCTTCGCTGGGCAGGCAACAACAGGCCCTGTATAAGAGCAGAAGATGGCAACTCCACAAGGATTTGGGGCAGACTCAATGGAATATCTAGACATTTATATATCACCCAGATCCGCAGCATGTAAGAGAATTGATTTACTGTCCCAGCAGCTCGTGGAGGAGGAAGAGTTATTGCTCAGACAGGGAACTGGAGCAGAAAGAGAAGTGACTTCCTTACAACCCTGCAGGAAGCACACTCTATTTAAGCAGACTGCAGCATCACATTCCATTGCCAGGTTAATTTTACAGGAAGATTAGCAGTTTAGCAGCTCCCACAACTGTTTGCAGCAGCAGCAGCAGCCTATACCTTGTTTCCAGAGTTCTGTCCCAGCTAAAAGGCAGAAAAGCATAAAGGATCTGAAGGAACTTTCCAAGGATTCAGGCATGGTCAGCTGTCAAAGCCCACCAGTGAAAACGAAGAATTTTCTGAAGTCTCATCAATACACATGGAGCTGGGGCACAAAAGCACTGGGGGAATTTAGAGTTTGGCAGATATGATGTAGATAAGGAGAAATTAAAGTATCTTAATAGATCTAATTCCTGATGGATTTTTAGAACTAGAATTCAATCCACATTTCATTACAGAATTAACACCATCCTGCACAGATAGGCAGATAATAAGTAGCTTTTCCTTCAGTATAGAAAGAAGAGAGATTACAATCAGCTTTCCATCCTCATCTCCATTCCTACCTCTGTATCTCCAGCCAATGTCAGTGAGAAGACTTGTCCATTTTTAGAAAACATCACCTGAAAAAGCCTGGAGGGGAAAGAGCTGAGAACACAACTACAGGAAGAGAATGAAGAGCACAGTGGCGTATTTAAAGACTTACTTGTGATCCCCTAGTGCCACCTTTGGTTGAAGCTCACCAAGTACGAACAAGCTTACAGTCATTCCCAGGAGAGAATGAAGTTTCATTTGCTTTATGTCGTTTGCAGGAAGACAGTCCTCCTGGATTCCTTATCTTCTTTTCAGGAGAAAACCAAACACTGAATTTTTCTGCTATAGTGACTGAACTGTATCTCCTATTCCCATGCTATTTCTGAAGTGCCCCCAGAAGTGTTGGCTGGAAAAGGCTCACCTGATTTTTGTGACAGCATTTCCGTGTACCATGGGGAAAAGGTACATGCATGGAGCCTGCTTTGAGAGCTTCACACAGTAATGTCTGAAAAAGAAGGGGAAAGGACCAAAAAACCCTTCTGCTGTTTCAGTGACCAGACATGCCCTGTGGATTTGTGTGTGTTCTAGTCCATCCTTACAGCCTTTTAGCCCATTGGGAGGGAGGTGTTAAAAGCAGAAGATGGGAGATGAGGATTATAAAACACACTGAGTGCCCTCGCAGCTTGGAGTGGCCCTTGTTAAGTCAGTGTGAAGAGCAGTGATCCTCCAGCACGGCCAAGTGGAATGGTACAGATGTCCCTGCTGTGTCTCTCTCATCTCCTCTGTCCCGGTGTGCTCTGGGATCCCCCACACAGCGAGGTGACAGAAACACCGTCACTGTCTCTGTTTTAGCCCTGGGGTTGGCTGCCAGTCCGTGCTGACTCACACAGGGCCAAACCCTCAGAGCACATAAAATGCTCCAGGAAAGTCACTGGAACGATTTTAGCAGAGTTTCAGCAATTTGCTGTTGCCAAGAATTAGGCCCAGGAGCATAACAAAGACAGTGGTTTAAACCCATTAACAAGAGTGTACTTCTACCACCTTGTGCTGTAGTGGCGACTGACTGAAAGCCATTTCAAACACACGTGTAGGTGGTCTGCTCCATGATGCAGAAAACAGAGAGGAAAGGGAATTGAAAAGAAAAATTAAATAGGTTGATATAGATCTACCTATAAACAGGAAAAATATGGTAAGCAAAAACATGGGCAGATATGTGTGTACATATATTTATGCATACCTGCAAATGCACCCATATGTATTTGTATAAATACAAATATATGTATATACATGCAAACACAAGACACAGAGGAGGTGTATGCTATTGTTTCAACAGGATATAAAGGGCTAAATTATAAAGCAAGACAAAAGCTTTATAGTCTACAAAAGTCACCCCTTGAAATATCAAGCAACACAGTCATCAAGAAGCTCACGGACCTGCCAGCTGCTCTTTCAAAGCTTCAAGTTAACAATTGCTGAAAGAGGCCCTTCAGGCTTCCTTCCCTGCTGAGAATCAGACAAACCCCAGGTCTAGAGAGCTTCGGTAGTCAAAATGTTCTTCTGTAGTGGTAGCGTTGCACCGCTGAAACAAATGGATTTACTTCACTGCTAGTACAACTGGGTATTTAGGGAGAACTCGCTTTTGCAGGGTTATTGTCCACCCTGTGTTGCCAGAAAACAATTTGTGGTTTTTGCAAGAATAGTCATATTGCACCATGGGGTTTTCAGACAGGGTTAAAGAGTCAAGAAACAGCTCCTCATCTTTCTTCTTCTGATCCTCCTCTTAGCATTTTTAATCCCATAGTGAGGAAGAGGAAGCAAAGCAGGAAAAAGAAGTATTTTTTTTACTAGTAATGCATAGCAGAATGTCATTTGCAGAATGTATTACCTGTAAATTAGCAAATATAGGGATAGTACTATTCCAGGTGTGCCTTTTCACATCCTGACAGAAACACCTTTGCCACCATTTTAGCTCCTGGCAACTTCCCTTTCCATTCCCAGACTGTTGTCCTTTGCTTTCCCTTCTCTGGAGGCAGCAGTTACATTGTCACTGGTGCCTCACACAGCTCCCATCCACTCGCTTCCATCTGTTATTCTTACACAGCACTTCTGCAGAACGTATCCTAAAGAAGCCTCAGGCTATTTTACTTGGTGCCCTAGTAAGGATGTTCTCTTATGTGAGCACTTGAGAAAGATGACAGGTTGACTCTAATCTACTCCATGCAGGTGCCATTTGAATTTTAATTATCCCCAGCAAAAAATTCTACTTTCAGGCCATCCTTCTTTATATTTGAACTTAAGATGACAAATTTCGTATGAGGAGATTCATTCCTGGTGACTGTAGACAGCTAATAGAGACATCTAAGCTAGGATCCTAATCAGCAGAAAGAGCAGAGCATTTCTCTCTCTCCAGAGACTGTGAGCAGGGCTCAGTTAAGGGCCTGAAGCTGGCTCAGATGAACCCAGGCTTTATTCTCTGCTTCTCGTTTGCTCAAGGAGAATCCTGCTCAGGAAGAGCTGTCCCCTCAGGAGGAGTTCTTGGGGAACGTGGAGCTAGCAGAGGACACTGCTGCTGTCAGTGGCACAACAGGGTGTGTTAGGTGGGATGTCACGTTTTTATGGTCAGTTGCATGGTCATCTTTATCTCACCATCCTCAAGTTACCACAAGTATGGTAACAGAGCAGGGAATACAGAGATGCACAAAGTGGAGTGCCCTAAAGCTCAGGGCAATTCAGACACCATAAAACATCTCATTTCCCTCTCAGCCACAGGCAGCCTGCTCCAAGGCACCTTGCACTGACTGCAGCCCTGCAAAATTCGTATTCAGAGCTGAAATGCAGCTGAAATGCACTATAGTAACTATTGTCTGCCTCATCTTAAGGAAGAATTTAGGAAATTTTGGGGTTTTTTAACCCTATTTTAAAGGTAATGCTATTTCTGTCAATGATTCTGGCACTCTAGTCAATATTAAGTATCCAGTTGTCACTGCTGGATCATGTATATGAAATACAAGCAGAGGGGGAGGAAAGAATTAAACTAGTTTATAATAATTGATATTTCCAGACTATAATCTTGGCATCTCCTTAAATCCATTTATAATTGTTTGCTACCTGTTCCTGAATATGAATAGGCTATTTCACCCGTGAAGGGTGAGTGCTAAGTTCCTTCCGTGGTTATGAAAGATCCATAACTCACCAAGGCTGCAAGGCCAGAGTAAGTGGCAAAGATTTGTCTTTTTTTTTCTCCATGCAAGTCAAAGAATCATAACCACCCTTCATGTATGAGACTGTCTATTTGTTCTTCTTTGTTGTATTTCTTTTAAATTAAGCTTTTTAAGAAGGGACTGAACCCTGGCATCAGACAGTAAACAGAAGGCTGGTGACTGAATAATTAGTACTTTGGGGCTTGTTGGATAAGCCAAAAACAATTAAAAATTTTTTAAAATATTGTGTTGCCAACATTATTTGGGCTTTTCTTTGGGGCATATTTTCACCACAGTGAATAACAAAAGTAATACTGAAGGAAATGTTTTGTTTGATTAGACATTAAATATATTGTTTCATTTGGCACCATATTTATCATTTAATTTTCAAAAAACCTAAATTTTAATACAACATTTTATTTCAATGACTTGGTCTACTTAAGAGATACTGAGAAATGAAGGAAAGCATTGAAAGCACAGCAATGTGAATATCAAAGGACATCTGAACACTGGCACAATCATGGAAGGAGAAGTAAGCACAGGTGCAGAAGCAGAGAGGGACAATAATGAAGAAAGAAACACAGAACAGGTTTCATGCTTGAATTTGAGGCCGTTCCTCCTACCCTGACTCCTTGGGCAGCACCACAGTAACCCAGCACAAAGCAGCCACATCACCTTACAGGAACTTACCCAGGGACACTGGCAGGAGATGCAGTCCCAGCCCAGGATACAGCACTGTCCTGTCCCCACAGTCCACTGGGAATTCACAGCAGAAATGATCTCAGATGATAGTGCAGACACCTCCCTGCACAATCCCAGTTCTCTGAAAAGATAAATATGGAAAAGCTGCCCCTGAAACAAAAATCAGAGGCAGACATTGAATTGTACTTACCAGACACTTTTGACTTTGCATTCTATGTAACAATCCATTTCTGCCAGAAGTATTTTGAACATGTCAAACATCCAAGAGCTGCAAGACACTTAAATTTATTTTGCCACTTTAACAGTTTTTGTCCTCCTCACCAACATCTCTGTTACAGCCTTTCTCTCCCCGAGTTACAGAGACCCCAAATGCTGAACCCAAAAGATTTAGTGCTGGGTTTAAAAAATCAATATTATGTCACTCTGCAGAGCTAGAAATGTGAGCCTTTCCCTCTAGTGATTAAATGGTGCCAGCTTCCCAATGGGTTTCAGTGTGTTTTTTTCCAACCGTGAAGGTCTCAGGATTTTAAAGAAGTGATATTTTAACTATCCTTACAGGAAATGCATATTTCTCATACAAACAGGTTTTAAAACCTCAGGGAGTATATCCTGAAAGGATATACATGGATTTTACAGCACAACAAAGTGGTTACTCTTAATTTCACTATCAGTTGTACACATCAACTAAGTCACCTGCTCCCTTCATCTGGCAGAGATGGGTACTGGCATTGGAAAAATCGTGGGTGATTTCCTTGCAGTGCTTTACAGACACAAAAGTATTCCCATAAAATATTAAGGTATTTGTTAAATACTTTACTTTCCAAACAGTTTATTAGATGTAGCAATGGAATATAAATTCTTTTGCCAGTAATAAGACCGAAAAGAGCATTGGCAAATCTGTAATCTGTAATTTCCCCGTTATTATTTCATCTTCAGTTGTTGGTTCATCATTAGTAACTTTAAAAACCTTTTACACTTTAGGTGAAATACTTTTGTCTAATTCTTGCTAGTAAGTAGTTTTGGAATTCAATAATAGGAGTAGAAAAACAGACAAGGTGAAATTTTAAATTATTAGAAAACATACTAAAACAGAAAAACATTAGAAATACATTTTTACTACTTTTTATGTTCAGCATACAGCAGAACATTGGTAACACAAGCAAACAGCTCTCAGCTCAGCACAGTTTTTCTATGTGCAACAGAACTAACAAAACTTAGTTTCTTATAGTAAAACAGTTTTCTATAGTAAAAGGTTGTGTCCTTTACTGCTGCCAAAGAAAATATAAAATGGCTGAATTCTTTCTGCTCTCTTATCCCTGGGCAAGGATTTGTGCTTCTTTCCTCTACCTAGCTACTGGTTTCCAAATTCTAAACCACTACTACAGCTAAATGGAATTCAAAGATGCATTACTACAAATAAAATAAAAATGTTTTCTATAAATCTCTTTCGTCTGCCTTCACCTTCAAAGGACTTGGAGTTGGACTGGTTTTACCCTCAGTTCCCAGAAGTAATTGGGATCTGTAAGTGCCCTTCGATTCCCATAATGCATTTATATTAAAATTATACTAAATCTCAGGTTGTTCTGTGGCAATGTATTAGAGCTGATATAACCACCATCGGCCCAGGCAATAAGAGCAATCTATCCATTTCTGTTGCTCACTGCTGCATCCAGCAAAAACGAGAAAATATAACCATGAAAGTAAGATATAACAAAGTTTCAAAATTCTTTCATTTAAGCAACTTTTATGCTTCTGCCTACTATTATTATTATTGCAATTAAATATTTGTCTCATCTAGATATTAAGGCTGAATTTTTCTTTATTTCTTAACCAACTCAGATTGTTAGGCTGAGCTCATTTTCTATTCATAATTACCAAAGCAAAAAAAAAAAAAGCCAAAGAACTCAAACATACCTTGCAAGATACTTTGGAAGTTTTCCCAATTAGCCAAGGACTTCCTCTAGATAAATCTTCAGCCCTTTCCAAGGGAACAAGTGTAGGATTTGTGTGTATGTATCACATATAGAATGTGCATTTCTGAATGTCTGTGCCAATATTATTTCAAAAGCCTGCTGAGATCTCCTGGAAAAAAAAAAAATTGCATCGGAATTTCTGTATTTATTTCCTTTCTTTATTTCAACAGTAATTATAAATCACAATCAAGAATTACATAACTCCTTTTTTTGTGAAAGACTCAGTCTCTAGTAAAAACTAGAGCCACTCTAGTTGTTCATTGTCAAAGCTCCTTATTTGTGTTATCTCAGCAAACTGTAGCAGAAATTATCACAAGAAAAGGTAATTATTATTTTTACTTTCTTGAAATTATAAACAGAAACGTGTTATTTCCTATGAAATAAAAATCTTGTAAGCATTTTTATTAGTAACAAACCTCCAAAGATGTAAGTACGGGTGTGAAACAAGATGTTAGACATTTACATTCTTCCCTCCAGAATGGATTTCTGAGTAGAATATTTTTCAAATTTATACCAGATATCAGTGATATCAGGCTTAGGCCCTGGAGCTGTAGGCTACCATGCCTCTTACAGAATGAAAATTTTTGTTATTTGTATGTACTAGGAAGAATTAAGAGTCTCAGTTCATTTCAGGCACTGCTTGCCAGACTTCCTGCACCCAGAGTGTAATATTTTTTAGGTGACACATTTTAAGCTTGTGGGTTTGAAGAAACACATACCTCAGGCAAACAGGCACATAAAGTAGAGCACGTCTTCCCATCTCATTAGAGGGCTATATTTCTGAATCCAACCACGTCTTCCTTCTGTCATGCCTTTTCTTAGGATAAATATCCATGCTCCAGTCATAATGAGACAAACAATTCCTAAATGTGATTTTCTTCAAGTCAAAGAAGGCCCACATCGAAGTACCAGCTACAAGCAGCACTTTTTTATGAGAATGTTTGATTCTTCAAGAGCCACCTGACACACAAATGTGATGAACAGATCACATGAGGATGTTTTTTGTTAGTATATGAACACTGATTAGGAGTTAACTACGTGTATTTTTCTTCCAAGCATTTCCAGCTAAGTTTTACTGAAAGAAGCAAATAAAGATGAAAATTTCTTCTGCAATCTTGTCAGGACTTGGCAATTCTATTTTTCTCCTTACCATTCATAAACAAAATGACATTTGTGAAAAATAATGAATTAATTTTACACTCAACATCCAAGTTCTCCAGACTGAAATCTCTCAGGCACCCTCACACCACCACACTGGGTGACACTGTGTCCAGTGGCACAGAGCAGCCAGTTGTGTCTTTAATTAGGCACTAAATACCCCTAAATCTGCTTGTGTCAGGATTAGAGGGCTGAGGTTGGACACTCAGCCCATCATGTCACACACACAGAGCTTGATTTATGTGCCACACTGCTCAGCTGTCACTGAGCTGCACCTTCATGCAGCCCAGCTGGATAAACCAATTCCATTTCAACATTACCAGGCAAGTCCATTCTCGCTGGCTTGTGCACAGCAATGAGAGTCTCAGTTAATATAAGATGTTTTTCTTATTATTTCCTAAGAATGCACATTTCTAATTATCTCAGATCATGTTTTCTGCACTGCTTTACCAAAAGGTCCTCATCTGAATTGCATCTGTCCCTCATGCATGGCATTGCTTTACTTTTGATTTATATTCACATGATTACTGTTATGATTTTATATACACATATATAAAGCACAAATGTTTTACCAGCATAAACAGCACAATTACATGCTATATTTATTACACGAAACACTTCATAATTGATTGCTAAATGCTACGTAGTTAAATTTTCCTTTCCCTGAACAGAATCATGACGTTCAAATATAGATTTAAAAATAGAGAGCTGCCAATAGTTTTAAATAAATATGGTACAGCACAAAATACTCGTTGCTAGCATCAGCTGCAGTTTACTTTTGTTTAAGGCTGTTTAAGCTTGTTTTTAAAAATATAACCAGTTTTGAAGGAATTAACCAATTTCCCAAAGATTGTTCTCATGCCAGCCATGACAACAACATGTTAAGCTTTAAACATTTTAAAAGGGTTTTACAAGAAAGTTTTATCATTGAAAAGTAATTTTTGGCTGTTATTGTGATAATCTGGTTATCAGACACGTGCACAAACACATCCGCTCACAGTGTTCATATATTAAATTTCAATAATCATCCCCTAAATTCTGCACTCTTTTCAGAACAGGCAATTGTAAAAACACAAAAGTTAATTCAATTCCAAATTGTAATTTTGCTATCACAACACAAGGCATTTTTAGACACAAACACAGAGAAGGCTATTTTTGCCTTAATTATTATTAGCATACAGTAAGATATCACCTGCTGCTGTAAGTGCTGAAGAACTTGCCATAGTGTGTACAATTGCTTAGGCATATACAATAAGGGAATGTGCATTTGATTCAAGCACCTGCTTTCTAAATTCTTTACTGTATGTTCTGTAAATCCCATACTATTGCCCATTAAAGAATGCTGTAGCCTTGCCAGAGGAGGTAGCTGTAATGAAGAATTGTTTATGTAGTGCAGGAAATTTATGTAAAATTTTTCTAAGAGAATCCTCACCACTGGACTTGTTTAGCTTGTTGGAATGATTCTAAAGGATATTGAAACAAAGAAAAGAAAGTGTTTGTTTTTTTTTTTTTTTTTTTTTTTTTGTTTTCCATTAAAAAAGGGGGAGGGATGAGAGTTACATTAATTACCTGAGATATTTGGTATATGAAATTTATTTTCTGAACTGCTGTGCACTTTTTAAACTTAATTGTGCCATAAATCAAAACCGTAATATACATTTAAAATGTCTAAATATGCTCTGAGTGCAGACTCTAAAGGAAGTTTTTCAAAATCTGTATGCTGAGCTAGATCTATGAATTGATCCCATTACTCTAGAGTTTAGTTAAAGGTATGCTTTTTAGTTTGTCTGCTAGACCTTGTCAGACAAACTAAATAAAATGTGTGTTGTACAGATCCCAATTAATGCTTCCCAGATAGAAACTATGATTAGTTTTAAATTTACTGTGTCGATTTTGCATTGCCATTTGAGTCCTTTTGCTGAAGGTTGTTGTACAGATCCTTCACTAGAATACATCCAGCTATTACCCTGTGGAAAATGTGGGGAAGTGCAGGGAGAGAAAGCAGCAAACACAAAATAATGTGGAATCAGCATGCCTGACATCTGAGAGAGCTAAACACCCAAAGCTCACTTATGGAATTAGTCTGGTCATGCAGCATGGGAATTTCTAGTGGGACATCCCAACCATTCTGATCTATTTTAAGTTTCCCTCTTAAAAAGCAGAGATCCAGTCATTAATATTCTTTCCTTTCAAAGACAAAATTCTGTCCTTGTTTCCTGAATGTTCCCCTTTGAAAAAAGAGGGAATATCCTGTCTGAGACACCCATACCAATCAATGCCTTAATTAGTTAGGATTCTTTCATTGAAAATGATTTTTCATTTTAGAAATGTCATTTCTTTAAAAATCAAAGCTTCTCTGCAGAAATGCATTGCTTTCAAATAATTAAGGTCTGGCATGAATTAACTCAGGGCCTGTGATTAGCTGAAGGCCTAATGACTCAGGCACTTCCTGAGGATGTGGAAGATCCCGGTTCAAACCCGGCCTGCCTGATTCAGAGCAGGAATTCAAACCCCACAGTCTCTCATGTCCCCAGCAAACACTTCACGTTTTGCTCTGGAAAGCCAACCTTTCTTTTATCAAAGGGCATCTCTTTATGCAGACAGAGCAGTGCCAACAGTGCATGCTTTGGGAGATTCATCCCCGGCCTGTTGTAGGCAACAGCAGTGCATGGACTGGGGCATCCATGCAGCACCTGCATATGGAAGGCTGAGACAGCTTCCAGCTGCCTCAATAGGGGACTCCAGTGCTGTTTCAAACACCTAAGTATGAGCCATCTCTTCTGCAGGTGTAACAGAGACAACTGCAGGCCTGGAAGACGACCTGTGCCCAGATGAGAGAGTTTAAGGCATCTCCAGTGGCTGTGCTCAGTCAGGTAAAGCCCTCTCATGTGACTGGGCGAGCCAAAAGCTTGAATGTGCATGGCCAAAGTCCTCTGTGAATAACGTGACTTGGCTGAATTCCAGCTGCTCTGAATGAGCCTTCTCTTAAAATCTCAGTAGGTCTCAGTTAAATTTTAGAGAGAAGTTTTGGGGTTTTGTTAACGCTGAAAATTTTCTGCGATACAAAAACTATTGGTCTGTAAAGTCAAGTAAGTCTGAGGTAGGTACTCACTGTGGTTTCCCAGTACGGTTTTGTATGGACAAGAAGGGAAGTTAATATCAACATTCTGTTTCAGAATAAGCTACTAAATAATGTCAAAGTAGTTCTAAGGGAGAAATCAATCCTATACTCTGTGGGTCTGTAAGTTTTCCAGTCTACCCAAAACCAAAACACATCTGGTTTACCAAGTCAGGCTGCATGTGTGCACTAATAATAGCTGTGTTTCATTGTCTGACTGGCATCTACACTGTTTTCTCCAGGAGAAAATTACCTAAAACAGCGTGTCCTTGAGGACAAAACTGCTGTGAGCTCGCTATGGGAATCCTATGGTATAGTTTACTACCATTTGTGTCATTCTATTTAATTTGCTATTTCTTCCTTAACGCCATGTGGGTAATAATCACAGCAAATTGATTCCCATGAGCTCCTTGGACAATTAAAGCTATTTGGTTATTGCCACCTGCCTGCTGTTTCCATTAATGCAATTTTCAAGACTTTTTTTCCTTCCTGCTTCTCACCGTAGTAAATTCTTTGCCCAGTCTTGACACATTGCTGTGCTGCAATTAGAGTTAAAAGGCTGTGGAGGGCATCTGTCCCTGAATGTGATCAGTCACACTTCCAAATATTGCTTTGTCTTATGCAAATTTAGTTTTTAGAATTTCTGAAATTTACCTTTTTTTTAAATACAGAGGCTAAGGGAAATATATATCTGCTGACATACTATTTTAAACAGATTCTGGGTAGCTTGGCTATTGTTTCTGTAACCATTTTATTCTCATTATATTTGTGATATTTACTAAATTACCTGTTGTGTTCTAACTTCTCTGTTAAATACATGTATGAGAGAGGAAAATATGTGCTGGATTTATCTTTGTGTGTGTGTGTTTTTCCTGTTTGTCATATCTTTAACCTTTTCTTTCTTGGAATGTTTTGGCTTTGCTCTTTTATTTCTCTAGTTCACTCTCAGACTTTTCAGATCTGCATTCTCAAATAAGTGTGTTGTGATCTCTCTTTCTTTCCAAGATCAAACTGACCACTGACTTTTGTGGAGAAGAAAGGCAAAAAGCAGAATAAGGTCATGGATCATAGAAGTAAAGATGAAAAAGGGGAAGAATGAAATGAAAGGTCTCAGTCCCAGTTCTTTCAAGGAAAACTGAAGTTGTGCTTTATACATCAGCTAGAACAAGAGGAAATCTGAAACTGATTTCAGCTTTTAAAAATGCAGTCAAATGGAACTAAATTTCCTCATTAACCTCCTTTAACTGCTATAGTCAGATCACAGAATATTATGGGTTGGAAGGTACACACAAGGACCACCAAGTCCAACCCTTAAGTGAATGGCCTGATGCGTTTGCTGTTTATAACCTGGATCGAGAGGTTGCAGTGGGATAAACACACTGCAAGAATCATCCTTACATCATTCTGGTGATCACAAATAGCTGATCAACTTACAGACAAGTCCTGAGGGGCTCACTGACTGGTCACTGCACAAATACAGCCTTATGGTGTTGCCCACATTGCAGGTGGCAACGAGAAAAGACAAAACTTGAAAAATAGCCTTGATTTTACCCATTGTTAGCACTCTTTTCTTTCAGTCAGTCAAGTTTGTACATGAAGGTATTTAGACCCACAGCCTAAGCACAAATGTGGATCCAAAAAAGCAAGCTACAAACTGAATGCGCGTGTAGGACATAAATTGGATCAGCAACAGAGGAACAGACATCAAGCCAATTCCAGCTTTGTTCCCCAACAAACATGGCAGAAAAATGGTAAGCAAAAGAAGCAGCAGAAGTCATCAAAAAAACCTTAATTTAGGAACCCATTTTTAAAAAAATTCCTTGGATTATCTAATGTTCCACTAGATCTTAAACTCCAGGGTAGAATTTCCAGTCTTTGCAGATCATTTAAAGGCTTAAGGGATTATCAAACCAGTCGTTTAAAATGACACTTCCACTGTACAAATATTTGTCTATTAAATAGGCTGTATGGCACAGGACCTGATCAGCCTTGGCAGTGTTACAGGTTCTTCATACACTGCAAACCCCACTGTTTCCTCATAAAGCTGTCAAGTCTCGATTTAATGAAACATATATAAATTCAATGATGTTAGCCATGTCTTGGCAAGTTAATTCATTTTGTTTTTTTCCTGTTGAGTTCTTCCTCTTAGGACTTTTATCAATTTATCATTTTAGGAGCACCACAGTAGATTTCTTGCTGGCACTGGAATACAAAATTGAAGAATAAGTTTCATTTTCAAACAGCCAAAATATTTAGATATATAAAAATACCTCTTGATTGACCATTATTATATTAACTTGCAGACAATGAAAAATCAGGGAGCTTTACTAAGTAGTCTCCAAACTGACCCTAAACCTCTACTTGAGACTTCCTGCTGTCCCACAAATTGTTCCATGCCCTATGCTACTTCATTTGTAATTAGAGCCAAGGGATTTCACTTCACATTCCCTTCCCAGACACAGGGCCTGAATGATCCAGAAGATATCAACAGTTTTTACGGAATGGTTTCAGTTGGAAAAGGCCTCTAAGATCACTGAGTCCAACAATTCCCCCAGCATTGCCAAGTCCACCACTAAACCATGTCCCCAAGTGCTGCATCCACACAGCTTTTAAACGTGTCCAGGAATGGCAACGCAACCACAGCCCCAGGCAGCCTGCTCCAGTGCCTGACAATGCTTCCTGTGAAGAACTTTTCCCCAATATCCAATCCAAACCTCCCCTGGCACAACTTGAGTCCTATCTCCTGTCACCTGGGAGAAGAGACCACCCCTCACTCCTCTACACCTGCTCGTATTCGCAAGAAAGAGTGGAAACATAAATTGAAGCAACCAAGTTGGTTCATTTCAAAAACATAAATACACAATGTTTTCAAGTGTACAATGAAAACCTGAAAAATTGCCCACTGAATTTATGATGAATGCATTAAATTTCCTTGAAGATTCTGAACAGACATTTAAACATCTGAGGTAAACAATCAGTCTGTTCCCAGAAGAATTTGTAAGAGAAGTGAAAAGCCAAAAATAACCCAATGTATTAATTCTGTCAAGTTATTTACATGGCCCCATTTACAATTCTAGTTCAGTTTCATTATCTCCATAGAGATTTTTGAACTGAAGAGAGAAATTTTGTCAAAAAAGAAGTTTGCATGTAATCACACTGAAGCTTTTTTTTTCTTTGTTGTCTCTGGTGGCCCATGTGAACAAATGACAACTACTCCACACAGAACAAAAAAAGAAGACAAAGAAGAGAAGACAAAATGGAACAGCCTGTGTGCTCCAGTGCTGCAGGTATCATGGAAGAGGGCTAGAACCAGCAGGGAGATTCAGAGAGAAAGCTGCTAGAAATGATCTTATTTTTCTGCCAGAGCATGACTGAGTGGGGGAAAAAAAAAAAAAAAAATCAGAGTTAGCAATAAACCTTCCCTCATTTGCCATTACCCTTCAGGAGATTTCTTTGATGGGAATTAGACAGCCCCCTGCAGGAAGCTCTTTAGTTCTTGTTAAGTCTTTGCACAGCATGTTTGTTGGAAAGGAAAGCTTGTGTTTGATGCTGTTCATCACTGTTGCTGCTGATTTTCTGAGGTTAGGAAACATCAGTCTGTTTGCACCCCTTTTGAGGGCTGCCAATGTGAAGATCTCACATGAGTTCCAAGCTTCTGGCTGCTGTGTTACAGCACATCCCCTTAGGCAAGCCTTCATGCCAGGCTGAACAAGTTTCACATATCAAATGCATGTTTAAGGATCTTCAGTAGGTGAATCTGCTCTTCCTCAAAGTGATAGCACGTGCTTGTGCTAACATTGGTCTAAATTGCATTTCTAGACTGTGTTTGAAAATCATCAATGAAATCTTTGCCCCTTTTGGACCTGCTGTTATGACAACTATTACAATATCTGCACCCTAAGGGGAATTCTTGCCCTCCAATAGAGGCAGAATAGGTTTGTGGATTGTTGTTTGTTTGGGTTTTTTATTGTTTCCAGTGTCTACAAAGCATATGTGTGGGGGTACTCCTGTTACACAGAATAATAATTTGCTACTATAATACAGTGCTTCACTAAAAATTGAGATGCACTTCACATTCTCTTCTCCTCTTTTATTTAACGGTGCACCAGGGTTTTGTTCCCCTAAAATTTGCTGAGGTAGAAGCACAAAGCAAGAATCCACACTGCAATTCCCCTGCCTTTTTCAGTAAGTCACACTTTTTCCTGCTGGAACCATAACTGTGTTTACCTTTCAGTTCTTCCCTCCAACTTTTCGTGTGTGGAGTCAACCGAGTTTTGTTCCCTGACCTCTTCTCTATTTGCTCTTTGGTTATAAGTGTGTTCAAATAAAATGGGTCTCTCCAAGACTGTCATTACAAAACCAACCTTTGCCTCTTTGCTACTTTTACTTCCTTTCACAGTTCTGAAAATTACAGAGAGCTGATAAAGTCTGAATCCCTTTTATCACTTATCAGAGGTTAAAAAAAAATGCACACTTAATAAGGCTCCACCACCTCCTTTGGTTTCCTATTTCTCTCCCTTTACTCAAGCTGTCTTTGTATTAAGTGAAAAACTGCTCTAAAGCTGTCCTTTATGTCTACCAGATCCTATTATGTCTACGCACAAGGGCAAAACTTCAGTGATTCTGGATCTCTTCCCTTCCTGTCAGGGTCTGCTCTACTGTTGTTACCAAATTTGGTAGCTC
Organism: Dicrurus megarhynchus; assembly: GCA_013399195.1. Lineage (NCBI taxonomy): Eukaryota > Metazoa > Chordata > Aves > Passeriformes > Dicruridae > Dicrurus > Dicrurus megarhynchus. The sequence continues at coordinate 1,260,297 of VXAD01010092.1, read as the reverse complement.
ACCGTTGTACACAAAGGTACAGGAGTGATTTCCAGCTGGGAAAGGCTTAGCACACCTCCTCCTGGCACAGGCAGAGGAAGGCTTTTCTTTAGCACACCTTTATGGAGGCTTTGCCTGCCAGGCCCCAGAATCCTGGCTGCACATGGAGTTAATTAGGGCGGTGACATCTGTACCGTGTCCAGCCACTCTCCTGCCAGAAACACGTGAGCAAAACCCACTGAACATCACCAGCACCTTCAGCTCCATGCCAAGGAAAGTCTGGCTCTCCTCGTGGCTAGTGGCAGATTTTCCTATCCCTTAACCTTCCCTGTGGGTGAATTCATACAACATACCCTGTTAACAGATAAGCTTTCATCTCTCTGCTCATCCCTTCTCACAGGCACTGCAATTTCCCTTTTAGCAGCTGTGAATTCAGCACCTCTTTGATCCACAGTCATCTTTAGCACCTAAATGTTAAGTGGCATGAAGGGTTTTGAGTCAAAAACATCAGTCTTTGGTGGTTTTGTGACCAGCTTTTCTCAGGTGTCTGATATTTTTCCACAGAGGAGTTTTAGTTTTTAGCTCTTCCTACTTGTTCTGATCAACTGGAAAAAAACAAACCAGGACATGACTTATTATGCAGGTGCAGGTTACTGTGATTCACCAGATCTATTTATGTGATCACTCCTTTCTATGCATACCTGGGAAATAAAAGCATTTGTGATCAGATAGGTACTACCACCATTATTTATATTAACACAAATAAAATGCTACACACAACACCGCAGACCCCCCATGGACACACACTGATTTCACACACATTTTCCACACATTTCTATTGGCTCTGCTTGAGACCACATATTAAAACCCACCAATCTTCCCAGCAGACTGATGAAAGCCTCAGTAAAAACAGCTGCATTTCACATGTGGTTTAAGTTAATGTCTCATCCTGAATGTTTAACTCTAGCTGGCAATGCTACTTTTTAATATTCACAGTCCTCTTTATCTTCACATTAGAAGCAAGGCATTCAGCGTTGAAAAGCACAGGAGAATACAATGAGGCTGGTAGCACTTCATTTCTGGAGTGTCCAAAATCACTTTTTTTATTGCAAGGAACATGAAGAGAAATTCATGTTTGATAACCTGTGAGCACATAAACCAGTTGCATAGCACCGTTAAACAGCGTAAACAAACACCGCTCTGTCCACACAGTAATATTTCCTTGCAATAAAAATGAAGCATTACTAAAAGTAAGTAACACTGCATGTTTTTCTCAGCTTGAGTCTAGTATCAAAAAGAAAAAACAAAAAGTGATTTAAAATGCATCTCTCCTCCTGGTTGGACCAGAAGAAAAAAAGTTACAAAGCTATTTACTAGAAGTTGGAACATGCCTAAAAACCAATAGACATAGATAAATTAGAAAGTCCCTTAGGTGGGTAACATGAATTTAGAAGACCCTTCTTTTTTTCCCCTTGATCCTGGGATAAGGTTCAAGGTCAGGAATGATCTTACACAAGCAAGCCCACAGTCAGTCACATGTCCTTCCTGCATGAGTGACTGTCCCAGACAGAGACATCAATGCCACCTTTCTTTTTTTTCCTGGAAATACACACTTCAGGCCAGGGAAGCCTTCTCTGCAGGTGACTTCACTGCAAGTTGTGCCAGAACCCCATGGATTGAAAGGTAACATCTTAGTGATGACACAGGTTCACGTACCTGGTAATACATGACACGCTTTGGTTTGGCCTTCGCTTCGAGTAAATCAGCGAGATCAGAGGAAAAGTATCACCTACTTGAACATGCTAATTGTTAAGGCTATATGGCACTGTTGCATGGGCTCTCAGGACAATCCATCCTTCACCAAAAGCAGTGGCAAGAGTCCTTGTGTCAGGATTACTGACTCCAGCTTCTTCAGCTCTAAGACAATAATAACTTCAGCCCCTTAGCAGAACACCCTCCTACTCTCTATTTAGGAGGAGGAATAGAAACCATCAAATTCCTTTCATGATTCCAGCTATTTTCTCTTCAATCTGAAATGACAGGCCTTATCACCCGAGAGGTTCACTTTGCAGGGAGCAGTACATGCCCATTACACCTAATGCATAAGAGCCTTTCATTTCAAGATGCTGCAAAATGTCTTTTCCCTAATATTGCCAAGAACAACAGTAAGCCATAAATGTCTAGACTGTGTGCAGATGAGAGGAGTGTAGAATAAGAGGATAAGGAAGAACTTTCCAAAGTTACAAATCCAGCAGAAGATAGTGACACCAGCTCACAGCACTGACGTCAAAGACATTCCACAGAGCAGGGCCTGTTAACAAAAATGTGTTTAATTGCACATTTCTCTATGGCAGTTATGACATTGGCAGCCATTATTTCTGGAGGTTTTCTAGCCTGGTGTTTGTAGATAGTCACCCATCTTACAGGAGTAGCTCACAAATCCAAAGTAAGACAGAAGCAGCTCCAAAATAAACGTTTTACTAACTGATAACAGCAAGCAGGTGGTGAGAGCACAGAGGAAGCCTCATTTTGAAGCTTTTCTACTATAGCCCCACTGAGTAGGGAGTGATGCCCGCTCACTGAGGTTTGGTTCTCTATCCTTTCTCATGAACTGGTGTGAGCCATACCAGCAAAACCCCATTTGCTGGGGCATGCAGTGCACCCACTGGCAAAGTCTGGCACTGCAGGGATTCAGAGAGCCTCTCACAGTGCATCCTGAGCCACTCACAAGGGCAAAAGCCACTCCAAGAAGCAGGATTCCTCATTCATTTTCACCCACGCCCTTCTCATGCCACAGGCAGCAGTGGCCACTCACGTTCCAATGGCTGTCCATCTGCACAAGTCTCCAGGCATGGATGCAGGGAAGGGCAGGAGGACTGGACAGTGTTTTCCCAGGACACTCCATAAACTCCTGAAGTTACAGCTTGACAATTTCTTGGTCAAGCGCCAACTGCCTTTGATAGCCTCAAAGGTTTTTTATTCCATTAATTTGCCTAATTGTTTTTGAATGTGCTGTAATTAATAAAGTGAATGGACAGCAGGATTGGCAAAAGGTCACTGCTGACAACTGCCCAAATCCTTGATGGGCAAAGGGAAAGAATTTAAGAACATTTTTCTCTCTGTCCCTACTCCCCATGTGGAAGAATGGATTAGGTCAGGCTCACTGCATCTTCTCCTTCTCTCTTCCTGTGAAGGCACATAATAACTAAAGGCAGTCAACCTTAAAGCCCAGGAAAAGGCCGTGCCTGATTCTCAGCTGATGCATTCTTATGCATACTAAAACTAACTCTTGTGCACAGTGGAATTATACAAGGATTGAACCATCCGCATCCCAAGGTCAGAGTTGCCAGCCAGTACCATCAAACCATGAAACCCAATTCCCTGGAAACCAAAAATGGGACAGATCACCCCCTAAACTGTCAAAATGTACTTTAGTGCTGTTTCAACAGCAAAAAACAAAAAAAAAAAGTGGCAAAGAACAAAGGGGAAAAAGAAAGAAGTAATGTGACTAAGTGCTCCCAATGGACCTTTGCAAGCAAAAGAAGAAAGACAAAAAGAGCAAGAGGTCACCAAAGTGCATGTGATTAACATAATCAGTGTAAGAGTGGTGTCAGTAAATTAAAAATAGAGTCCATAACCCCCAGAAAGTGTGCTTAGGGCAATACCAGGAAGAGCCACGAGGTATGAGATGTGAGACTTTGGAAGGAAGCCGAGGCAACAGGACTTTTAGTAACCGGAGAATGCGTGCAAGCAAAGTATGGGCAAATCCTTCAGCTGGGTTTCAGTCACTTGTAGTCAAACTAAGCATGTGGCAGACACTTGTGGTATGCAAAGACAGATTCTAAAGCCTGTCAAAGTCCCTCCCTCTCCCATCACCTTTCCTGCACACTTCCATTGACAGCAGAACTCACTCATGGACATGAGTGTTCCAAGGAACTCTTGAAGGACAGGGACTAAATTCCCACTTCAGTTGGAGCAGGGCTGGATTCTCTCAATCCTTCAGGCATTCAGTGAAGCAAAGCTTTGGGATGAAGAGCAATTCTAGGCTTGGAAATGAGGCAAACTGTTTATCAGCTACAGGAGCACACAGATATATCATGTGAAGTAAGGTTTACCATGAAAAACATTTAGAATCAAGCAGGACTGTCCACTGAGTTACTTTCCTTTCTTACCAGTTTCTACCTAGCTACCACTGAGCTATCTGAGGAACACTGTAGTGTATTCTGGGTTTTTTCAAAGTCTTCATAGCATTTACTTTGTAAACTAGAGTTACTTTAATATTTTAAGGTTTTATTATCCTCTATTATAACCATTAATTACATTATACTGCAAATCATGTTTCCATTCTTTGAAAAGAATCCTTGAAAATTACCAAAAAAGAATCCTTCAGAAAAACTTAACCTCCCCAGTAATCAATTGCAAAGACAAATTCTAAGGATGGTATGTGGAACAACCTCATCTCTGGTACCATTCTCCCTCATCGTTCCTTGGGTAGCAAATGAAAAATCTTTGTGCAAGAGGGAAACAAGTTATCAGATGCCATCAATGAACTAATAAAGATCAAGGGTCGCTGAGAAAAGACAGTTTCAGGCAACTTCATATTTTCCAAAAGCTGGCAATAAGAATATTTTTTTATTCAACAGGGAAGAAGTATTGGAGCATTTTGATTCGGCTTCCTTGAGTTTCAGCTGTGGGGCTGACTCCATCTGCACACCCTCCACGTGTTGGTCCAGGAGCCCCACCGAGCTCAGGGCTGGGCCCCAGTTCCTGCCTGCTCTTGCATTCAGGAATATATCCCTTAAATTTGGGTCCATCATGTGCCAGGCCCTGAGAGGGCAAAGATGGATCAAGCTGAGAAGCCTGAGTCACTGTCTGTTCCCTGGAACGTGCGAGCTCCACAGTAGGATGGCTGCGTAGGATGTAAAATCACCCCTGAAGACTGTTGGCTTGGTTTGCCATATTAAAAATAAATTAAATTAGCAGCTCAATAAACTCAGCTGTAAGCTGCAGTTGTTAAACCATTCTTGCCATAGGGGCAGCAGCCTCAGGGAAATCCAGCCAAGCAGTGCTTCAGCACTCTTCACTGAATCCATGGCACCCAGGGAACATGGGAGGCATTCCCTTCCCTTCCCTCTGTCCACTTTACTCCATAAGAAGGGCAGAGAAAACTGTCCTCATTCTTTCCAAGTCTGTCAATCCCCTAAACCTTCACCTCTGCATTTTCAGCTGTTTCTTATTCAAAATATATTTTCGTAATATTGGAGGAGTGCTACTTAATATTTCTATTGTTTTTACCCGAAAGTCGGCTTTTCCCTTCAGTCAAAGAGAAAGGCTTCTGAAAGAAGCTACCCAAAAGCTTTCTATTCCATCTTGTAATACATGCCTAACCTGCTAACAAACCACAAAAATCAAAACCCAAACATACAGCCTTAAACCACCGCATTTTGGATTTTTGAATTTCCCAGTATGGGGAAATAAGCCAGCCTTTGTTCCTATCTCAGAGGCAAAGTACAGGAGACAGAGATTTAAAAGAGAGCCTGGTTCCTGTATTCTCCTGACTTTCGAACCAAAGAGGACATGTCCTGTGCTGCCAGGTACCCCGTGCCAGGAGGGGAGCCCTGCCTGGCACAGCTCCCTGCCTTCCTTCCTGCTCCCAGCTGGGGATGAGCCACTTTCTCCCATCTCCCTGCACAGCAAAGACAACAAACAACTCCCTCCCACTTTGCATATTCCAATCTAGCATTTCAAACAGAGCCCTTTGCTTTTTATCCTAAAGTGGTACTTGTTAAAGGAGCTGTGACCACTCAGGCTATTTCCTCTGAGGATGATAACGCTGCTGCAGAAGCTTCATTATTATGCTAATGGAGCACAGGCTGAGCAGCTTTCATAACTGCCACATTAAATCATCTACCAAGGGGAGGCCTCAAGAGCCATTTACTTTGCACTGGATGCATATTAATGAAGCCAGGAGCAGCAGAATTGTTTTTGAAGCAAATAGTCAGGTAAGATGAAAAAAAAAAAAGACATTATATTGAAAGTTGGAAAAACTAGAGATGGTTAAACTTCATAAAGGATCAGTCCTGAGGCTCAGTTCTGCTGTCTGTAATTAGGACTGAATAACAGAACCAAGCAGAAACCTGCAGCAGCCCAGTTATGATGGAGGTCTCTGTGACAGACTGCAGTGGCTCCACAGTGTCCCTGCTGTACAACACAGCCTCACCCCCAGACAAACCTACAGAAGAGCACTTCTTCCCTCCTCCTGTCCTCCTCATGCCCTCGCTCCCTCCCTCTTGCCCCTGGACACCCACTTGTGCTGCACCTAAAGCAGATAATGCTACCACAAAATGAGATAAATACCTAACAGCGTGCCTTCAGAGGAATTCAGACACATCCATCAAGACCAAGGACATAAAAGCAAACAAGTGACATTTAGAGTGATCTTGGGCTGACAGCTGAATATAGATATACTTTTCCCCAAAGATAAACCACGTGGAAGTCACCACAGATGAAGGGGGATGATACAGACAGGTTAGGTGGAAGGAAGAGCAGGAGCGATAATCACGGCAGCTCACCTGCCCAGACAGTGTCACACTGCTTTATTTCACATATGTACTAGAAAATGTCTATCGTCAAGAGGGAGTTTAAGGGCAGAGCAGTGGCGTTATTGACAGGAACTGGGAGCTTTTCCCACTCTCATGACAAAATTGCATAAAGAAGAGAGCTCTCTGGAAAATGAGGATGATGTTGGCATTGTTATTGAAGCAAAGTCAGGACCTTTTTATCAGATCACAGGTTTGTTTAGACAGTTAGGCATATTTTAAAATGATTTATAGGTGAATATTAGTGCACTGTGGAAAGAAAACACACTTTAGAAACCTGGAATCCAAGGAAATGTTTTATTTTATGATTCAAGCCATGCACTCTCTTCCATCACCATGTTCTGTAATATCAACAATACACTTCCCTATCTTGCTCCTGCTACTCTCCTCCCTGGACATCTCCCCTCCAGACCCAAACAATGCTTGACAGCAATCCTTCATGTCCCCAGGACATCACCTTCTAGTGCTCCCTCCTTGCCCACACCTCTTGACTCCAAAGGGATCCGATAAGAGAAAGCCAGTGTTTACAAGAGCAAGAATTCACCTGGAACCAGCAAAGAATTACTTTTCTTTGTGGTTAAGAAGCATTTAGCCACAATCTCATTTGAAACCCAAGAACATATCATCATCAAAATATGTATGTTCATTATGAACGAAGAGACTTTTTGCACACTGTCACTGCAAACGTCACGGGGAACCTTGCATATTACACATGTGCAAAATTTTGATGAAAAGTCAGTCACACAACCTTCCAAGTAAACATTTGCAAGCCTTTACCTGCCAAGGAAAGTCTGCAATAGCTTTCTCCATCTTATGAGCAAAGAATGACTGGGGATAGTGTGGACCTTCAGAATAATGACCCCAGCCCAAGGGAAAAGCTCTGTACCAACTGAGCACAGTGCTGAAAAAAAGCAGACACTGCAGCAAGCTGGCTTACCCCATCTTCCCCAGCCTAAGAGAAGTTATTCTCCACTTCAGCCTTTAACTGACTTTTGAAGATCCACAAATTGACTTTTAAAGCAATTCTTAAAAATAGTCTTGTTTTTCAGTTGTTTAAAAATGTTTCCTGCCCCACTGATTTTTTTTTACAACACCTCACTAAACAACTAATGTTCATGTTCTCACAATAACTGCCCTCCCTACTGAAAGCAACAAAGTTTGTTTGCCATTTTTGAGACTTTTCCTTCAAACACTGCCTTTTCTATCTCAGTTGTCTTGCCAGCAGTAAAGGATACCCTATCAGCAGATTAGCTGGCATGTATAAATGTTGTAATGCCCATCATTCATGTCTCACATATTCCAAAATACCTAACTTTAGAGGGAATCTAGTATATACTGCCCTTGAAAGGGAAAGAAAATATTAGAGTAATTTGCAATTCAACAAGTAATATTAATCTGATAATAAATAAATGACAGAACAACGTAACACAGTTACATAAATACTCCCACAAACAAGAGGCAATATAATGGATATATATATATATATGTAAATAGATAGCTGTACTTCTAAAATATACCAGCAAAGCATAAGAAATGTTTTGAGTGACTGCCAAAGAGCTTGGTTTAGCACATGGATAAAATATGTAACATTTCCAGTATCTAATCACAAATCCAGTACACAGTTTGATTCGCTTCTTGCACACCTTACTCCCATTTTTGCCCAATTAGCTGTTCAGCCTCAAAAGCTTTGGGACACAGACTGATTTCTTGTATATGTTCATGTAGCTTCTCTCAACAGCACCACAGGGCTCACTCCTAAATGAGGTCTTTGCATAGGGCCACGCTGCCATTATTGCTGCTGTTAAAGACCATGGGAGTGATGTGCATGGAACCAGGTAAGAGGCACAGGATAGCAGTGGATACTTGCATACCTTGCATGTATTCTGAGTGATAACTTCACAGGTTAATCTACTTTCATTATCTAAGCAAGGCAAGATAATAAAAGTAAATTACGTGTTAAAAATGTGTTTGCTTGGAAGTTCCGTGAAGGAGATTGGTTTGTGTTGTAAGCAAATTAATGAAACTTAACCTTTCAAATATGAACAGATGGTGGAAGAAACAGAAATTCCATTAGCTAATAAGACAAAAAGTGTACTCAACAAGGTAAAGTTCATAGCCAAGAATCTAGTCTTGTACACACACAGAGATCAGGAGATACCCTGTGAGCTCTGCATGGTTTTGATTTGTATTAAAGCCCCACAAGTCTTCATCCCTAATCTCTGAAACCCTGACATTAAATCAAACTTATATATGTGGTTTTTCTGGGGCGGGATGAGGATGAAACTACTCTATATATTTGCTAAATATTATCAACAGAGGGGACATTTCCCACTGCTTATACCCACGGATTCCACTTCATTGCTTGTCGGCGAATCACAGGCTCCTAAACCACTGTCTGTCTATTCCATTTTAAGCACTATTTTATCCAAACCATTTAGTGGCAGTTAGATCCCTGTAACATGCTGGTTTTGCCCTGTTTCATTCCTGTGTCTGCTTTAGAAATTATTTATTCTCTTTCACTCCCCCAGAGCTGTTCTGCACCCTATTACTGTGTGTTCCTCAAGGGATTTTTCTAGAGAGTTCTGAAAGATTTCAGCGCTGTCACTGCAGAATTGCTCTCTCGAGCACCACAGGCACTGGGGTTGACTCTGATAGCTAGAATCTCATTAGGGGGAATCAGGAGGCCTTCACACCATCATCCAGGGATGGAAGGGATGCAGCAGTGCATCAGATGTGTCTGTGGGACCAGCACTGTGACTGGCCCAAACTGGGCACTGAAGTGCAAGATAGCATCTGAGTCTGCAGGTGAGGCTGAACCATGGCTGAGTCCTGCTTTTCCTTCATGAGATGATACAAAACCAGAATGGCCAAAATGGTCTCTGGAAGCAGCTTCTGATTCTCAGATAGATTCATCACTCAGTGGTTAAGAAAACGAAAAAAAAGAACTCTTTCCTTCATTTCAGAATGACTGCCTAATCCTTCCTACAGTGCAGGTGACAATTTTGGAGCTCCAACCTCCATGAGTCCCTGTTTTGGAAATCAGCCATCCTGCCTTCCCTCTGGCAGGCAATGGCAGGGAAGAGAGGATAAACCTTCTCTTCCAGGCTGGGGACACCAGCCATCAGAAGGCACCAGTGACACCTGATAGAGGCCCTTAGAGCTGAAAATCTGCAAGCTGCTCTCCTCTGACAGGCTGCTAGGAACGCCACAGGCAGGCAGACAGCCTAGGATGGGGAATTTGCTCCCCTCCTTTCTTTCTTATCATCTGTAGCTCAAAGCCATCAACTAGACATGTTGAGAGAAATATATAGCCTCTGTTTATCTTAAAATACAACACTTCTGGTAGCTCTACTTGTTTGTTATTTCCAGTCAGAACACTTTTCAAAATGATGTAGTTCAAACTGAATATGTTTCCATGTATTGACACTTAATCATCAAATCAGCTGGCACCTAGACTGTCATATAGAAGCTGAGGTAACACATTCACAATGTTCAAAGAAAAATCTCTTTTTCTTAATGGACAGGGTAAAACATATACCCAGGTTAGGAGAATATGCATGCGTGTAACAACACTTCCCAATTTTGAAACACGAGTTAATTCTTTGCAGGAACAGCTTAATACAATAGACCTGGAGTGCACAGACCTGGACCTCTGCCAGCACCTGTCTGTTCAGAAATTTCATCCACTTTAATAAGCCGCCACTCTCTGGATCTCAATTAACATGACAAGCTGGTGCAATTGTAGGGAACTCAAAAATAAGAGCGAGAAGATTTCACAGATTCTCCATCTGTAGGCCTTCTGTAAGCATGACACATACAAATAGAACCCAATATTGTAGGTGACATCCTTAAAATTATGAATTACTGTGAGGCAATGAGAAGCTGGTAGAGAAACATCAGCAGGAGGCCCCAGAACAAATGTTATTTTTCATGGCTTACTTCAATCATTGTCATCAGAAGCCGGCATCTCTACCGAGCACCTCGTTGATACCACGGCTCGAGCAGAACCTGAGATCTGCCAGGCCTGCAAACTGCTCCATGAATTAACCCCAGCTCCAAGTAGGCAGAAGGGTTCACCAGCATGAATCTAATTACAGGATGGAAGGCCACATTTATACAATGACAACATAACTACCAGAATAGAGACACATCAAAACGCCTGAACAGCACATTAAATCATGAGAACTTAATGTTTGCATTGTAAGAGTCTCACAGGATTTAAAAGGAATGGAACCAATAGATTCCTAAAGAAATTACAGCAAAAATCCCACAATGTTTGCTAGGCAATTGTATTCTTTCCACATGTTAGCCAACCTTACTAAAGAAATCCAAAGCTGAAAAAAACTTTGCAGTAAATTATTTTTGCTTATACATCTAACCCAGGGATTCCTACTAAATGTCATTTGATTGCTCACATGCACTTTTATTTTTTAATCATGGCATAAAATGCTGCTACCCTGCCCCATAAAACAGCCTGGCTTTTTACTACAGTCATTATCTGTCTGGTCTGTTGGGACTGGATGCTTTTAGGATGGGATGTTCAGTGGAGTCTTATCCATAGACAACCACAAACCATAAAAGACAGCTGAAAGTGGGAATGGGCACGGCAGGCAAATAAGCATCAAAGCTAAACAGGAACATAACCAGAAAACCACGAAAACAAAGAGGGCTAGACAAAATATTTGCAGATTTTATACCTCAGTATGTCACTATTCAATAGGTCTACTCATAGCCCCAGTTTTTAATTATCTTCTGTGATGCCTAATACAAACTGGGTATTGAAAAGGTAATAAACATCCATCATACGACATAAAACACAGATTTGTAATTCACAAAACATTATAAACTGTTTTTCAGCAACTTGTCCAGTTCAGATCTTGGCTCAGAATTTACATTCATATCCTAAGGTGATGAATATGAAAATTCAGTCTGAGGAAGGAATTGAGCATTAAAATTTCAAGTCAACACAAATAAAAGTTAACGTTAGTTTTTAAGAAATTGACTGTGCCCCTTGAGATGGAAACCAGGGGCAAACACCTTCACAGGCAGTGAAGACACCACCCACAGATTAATACATGTTTTAAGACTCTAAAAAGACAAGGAGCAGAGCCTCTTAAACAAAGGTGAACTTTCTTAAAGAAGAGCAGTATATTAATTCTCTTTTATGGCTGTATCACTATTCTTAATATAAAAAAAACAGTTTTTCTTCACTTGCTTTCCTCTCTTTCCAAGTGTTAGAGGTGCAGCAATACATGTCTCCTGCCAATGGAATAACTCTTAGACAGAAAAATCATGTGCTTCCCAATTATCTCCTCTTGGTTGATCTTTGGACTGTTTCACATTAAACATACCTTTGTCAACATTAGCAAACCACATCCATGTAATTCCCACCCTCATCCCATGGAGGTCCAGCATGTTAGATTATCACACTCCCTGACATGACATAACCTGATTCACACTGCAGATCTTCACTGGTAGCCTGAGGCCAGGCTAAAATAAATTGCATCAGTGTTATCTGTGGGATCAATTGATTGCAGGGTCTAATATGGCTAAAGTCCAAGAGAATATGTGAATGCTCCAGACACAGGGCAATTGTTTGAAATCAATGATTGCTTGAAAGGCTTGATAACTAGGGGCTTTAGGCTATTAACACCAGCTGGTCATTAAGTCCACACAAATTGTTATAGCTTTTATAACCTTTTCTTATCTAGAGAAAACAATTAAACATTTTAATTACATTACAGGGATGACAGAAGATAATTGGAGTTATCAGGAAATTATGTAGTCCTGTTAACGTGAGTTACTATGTCATTTCCATTGCTCACAAATGTACTTGCCATCTAGATAAAGTAAAACTAACTTTCAATTAGGTCCATATTCAAACCACAAAGATGGAAGAACACCTGTAACCCAAAGCCAAATGAATTATCATATTAAGGTGGTGTTGTATAATTTTTGAACTATTGTCCTGGAGACAGGACATAGTAACGGGGCCTGAGTTGAAAAAGTACAGTTGTCACCTGTGGAAATAAATTACTTTTCATACCTACCTTTATTTTAAAATTATGAAGTCTATAGAAGAACACAAAAATTCTATGTTTATATAGCTTCTGTGAACTATCCTGCATCTTTTACTTAAAAAAACCCAGTACCATCAGTAGAGGACAACCTGCCAAAAGTTGCTCCTTGTATTACTTTATAAATTCTTAGCCCCTTTAGATCTGATCTGGGTCTTACAAAGCTCCTAATTCCGTAATACCAGGTTTGCCCTGTGTTTCAGTACATCAGTTCTTCACTGGGATTGGGTTATTATAGTGAGATTTTCAAAGGAATACAATTGTGTCTAAGTGGGGAGCTTTCACAGTATGACTTCAGCCTTTTAAATATGAAGATAATGTGTAGGAATGTACCCCTTAATTTTTTGCTGCCAATCTTCTCTTGCATAAATTGCTAAGGCTGAACAGCAGGCACAACAGCAGTTGCATTAGTTCCCAGGGAATTCCTGGTCATGATGTGCCAGCCTATTGGACTTTGAAGATTTACTGGCTTGCACTTAAGGGAAATGTATAAGAAAATATTTACAAGTGCTCATTAAGGCTAAATTGTGTCCTTATCCTGTGCAGGTCTGCTGGGAATTAAGAAAATTCTATAATGAGGATGGATAGAAGGCTGTCACACTTGTGCAGGAATAGTCACTTGGACAAGGGCAGGATGAAGAACTATATTACAAATACAGTAAAAGGCAAAGTTTAGTAGAAAGCAAAATATGAATCACCTTTATTATGGACACAGTCATAGTGGGATGCATAAACAGGAATATATTCTGAAAATATTATATTAACTAGTCTTTTCTCACCCTCCAGCCCTAGTGAGACTGCAACTGTAGCACTGTGCCCAGGTTTTGTTCTTATACTTGAAGCTGGTTGCAGAACAGAATTAAAGCAGAGGCAGCACAGAATTAAAAATGCAACAAGATTTATGTTCCACTGTGTCTAGGTGATTCACAGGGAAAGACTAGCCTGCAAGAGATTTATGCAGAGAACAGGATTACAGTTATCAATTACAGATACATAGGAGATTGCCATGTCTACAGCAGAAAAAGCTGTAGTGGAGGAGCCTCAGGTTGAACTAAAACATGGGAACAGATCACGCAGGTGTCTCACGGAGACTGTGAGCAATGGCAGGCACAGGTGACCCTGCTGGGAAAACAGGGACCACCACGTGGGACTCATCCACATGATTTAATATGATATTTTTTTAACAGAGTCCCACTTCAGTTCCTCACTGTATTGCCAGGAACTGAAAGCCTACATTAAGATGTTTCTCAAGGAAGGAAATGAGTGAAAAATCTGCACAGCTGTGTATGGGAAGCTAAAAGTCACTGTACCAACATGCAGGGCTGGCAGCTCAGAATGGGCAAAGAGCTGCAGTTCCATCCTAGCCAGCACACCAGAGCCTGAGTCAGGGCCAGTCCTGATATATCAAGACTTTTACTGCACCAAACAAAGAATCAGGTCCCCTAGCTGGGGACTTGACCACCTCTGAGGCTTTGTATATAAGCAGAAGTAGATCTGTAATACAGGATTTGGGGTTACTTATGATGCATCCTGAAAGGAATAAAAGACACTACTTTGAATTTGCACAACAGAAGAGCCACGAGATTCTGAATCTGATTCAAGTTTATGAGGTCAGGTCTTGCAAGGAAATCAGGGTTTGTGAGTCTCTGCTTGCAGGTCACACATATGAGGTTGCACGTTTCAGGACATAAATAACTGCACATAAACCTTGCAAAAGAAAACTTTGCACTCCTGAATTTTATGATGAGGACAGATTCAAACTAAATCGACAAGATTTCACTTGCAGGTGTTTTCATTTAACCACTTTATTTTGGTATAGCTTGGATTCTTAATCTAAATCTGTCTGAAGTCTACACATTGTCTACCCATGCAGAGGAATTATTTGGTTTGTCTCAGGGACAGGGCTATTGAAGGTCATGTGTGCTCCCTTATAGAGAAACACAAAAGTTTTTATAGTTTTCTATATTATCCAGTCATTTACCCCATCTTTTCCAAAGTCTGGCATCTTACACAGACAACACACTTGAGTTTGTTTCCATTGACTTTCTTGACGTTAGTACACACATAAAACCAGCTGAATTAGACTCAAAGGGCTTTATCTATTTTCCTAGATAACTGATCTGACTGTCCTTAAACATTATAGATCTATGTATGACAGCAGCATAAATTCAACTGTCCTGATATCCCAGATTTCTTCCTATCAGAAAGGCACACATGCAGCCAGATGTAATATTACATGCCAAGGAAATCCAGTTATTCTTTGGGGTGGTAGCTCACAGAAGAACCACAATCCCTGAACTGATGCTCTGCTCAAGGATGAGCCAGGAAAACCAAGGAAGTTTGGGTACAGCTACACAAAGTCTCAGATGGCTGCATGCAAAAATAGGCCCAAGCTGTTCATAAGGCAGATGCTAACTCAATCTTCACAGCAAAGGTGCTCCTCTGGAAAAAAAATCTCATGTCTATCTCAGAGTTCTACATTTACCTTCACATGCCCACCTCAGCTTACTCATAACAAGCCTCCCTTCATGTCCAGCATCATTTGACCACGATCATTCTCTCATTTGCTTTTTCAGCTCTTTTCCCCCCAGGATGTACCATCTGTAAAAGTTTCCAGTGTTTTTTCACAAGGTCTCTGTGCATATGTGGCCTTTGGGGAGCAATCCACCATATTAAACAACTGCAAATAGTTCTCCTGATCTACATGACAAGCTATACTGGATAAAATGGTGCTGTAAGAGAAGAATTATTTGAATGTGAAAAGGGTTATAGCTCACCAGGGAAAGCAGGAAAAGAGACAATGGCCACAGTACCACTGATGATATTGAGAAAGTGGCATGATATTATAATTATCTCCTTATCATGACTCTCTTTTCTTAAATGAGCCATTAAGAATATCTGATACAGATGCCTAAGCAGAAAATAAATTTTTCAGTTTCCTTTCCTTTATTTTCTTTTACCTTTTTGTGTTCATATTCTGTTCTTGGAGGGAGCTTACATGTGAGCCCACACAACTATCCAGCTTTACTAAGGATCAGAGATTCAAGAGGACTCAATGCATTTTCATCATGCAGTTTAAAGTCTGCTTAATTTAATGAAGAAACCCAGAACATATTCCCTGAATATTTTAGGAAGGTGCCTGTGCTCCATGTTGGAAGGTCAAGTCCAGTGTACATCAAGAGCCCATAGAAGTGCAGGCCAAGAATTGTGTCTTGACCTTAGACAGGTCTTTTTCCACTCACAAGGGAAAACATCCAGTATGTAAAGCATCTGCTGAGAGAACTGCTTAAATATATGGTGAGAAATCTTTCAGCTGCTAAAATGAAGATGAAATAGGGCTATCAATAGAGCAGCTATGATGATGACAAAAATCAAATCAGCAGTTTTTGCCATTTTAAAAACTATTTAAAATACCAGCTTTCAGAGTGGTATTTTTCATTTTTGGTTTTATGATGCATCTAAGGGAAATATGTGCTTCATATGAATTCATGGTTATTACACCACTGCTGCAACACCTTAGAGTGTGTCAGCATTTTCATGGTGAACCTTGGAGGGCTGGGTCTGTAACTTGTCCATAAAAATTTGCCCAAAGCAGGAACCTGACATAAAAGCTAACATAGGTGCATTATTCTAAGCTGAGTGAGATAAAACATTTTAACCTTAGATAAATTAAAAATTATTGATTAATGATTAGATTAATGATAACTGGTTTTGGTCACTTCTTGAATCAGATTGAATACATAACTCAGGGTGATAAATCAACCGTTTATAGTATCATCCTAACCTTCTAATATTGAGATATTTTCAGATCTCCTCATTATGTAAACAGGGTGTCTCAAACATTTAAGAAAGGTGGTTTTGTAGTTCTTTATCTTCCTCAGTTGCCTCTTAAGTATATGTCCAGGACATACACTTTTCATGCAGAGACATTACTGTTTCCACATTTTAGATGTGACTTCCAGCTCAGAAACATGCCAAAGGTCAGGAAGTCTGTGTCAGAGTGAAAAATCAGCCTTCCACCCTAAATCCTTAGCCTTCACACCAATCAAAAGAACAGCAGCAACATTCTGATCTCTTCATCAGAGTGAATTTGCACCAAGAGCTTATTTTTTTTTTTATTAAGATCTCTCAGTTCTAAGTCTCTCACAAGAGCAACTATCACTTCTATAACAACTGGACTAGAAGCCAATTCATAAAAAGTATTCTGAGATTAATCCTACCTCATCATGCATATCCTTTCAGCAACAAAATTACAAAATTTATATGGAGATTATTCTAAGCCCACATCTTTTGGATGACTGTGAGCACTGGTGATTGTGCTGTGAACCTACACTGAATGTTGATATGCACTGAATACATTTATGTTTTTGTCTGGGAGGGACTGTGTATCTTAATGATGATAAAAGCAGTTAGAAAATCAGCTTGCCTCCTCGTTCCACAGTTTATAGCTTTGAAAGGAAAAATATGATATCCTATGCAATTTACAAAGCACGCAACCCAAATTTGAAAAAGAGTAAGATTATTCTATCGATGAAGAGCTGCAAGCACAATGTTAGGTGACTGAGACTGGAAGGAAAAGGGAAAAACAACACCACAAGGAGCTGTTTCATTAATCTCAATAAAAGTAGAAAGTCTTTGAAATCTAATGAGTAACAATCTTGAAGGCAACACCCACATTAAAAGAGGGCTCTGGAGTCACTTGCTGGGGGCCAGATCAAGGTTGTTTTTGAAAGATAAATGTGTGCAGTCTAGGCTGTGGTACTGTTTTGACACTGGCCATTTTGATAATGCAAAAGAGAAAGCTTTAACAATAATGTACCATAATAATAACCTTGCTATAACACGCTTTAGAATATGTAACAACATATAAAATACAATAATGTGTATTGGTTAAAAAAATCTAAACAAAGTACATTATTTGGGATCTAAGTGGGTAATTCCTTAGAGCTGCAGTCTCCCAGATAATAACTTAAACATTTGGTTCCCCATTGTGTCTTGCCAGCAGTTCTTGTTTGTTTGCTTTATGTGTTAAAGCATCACTTCAGTATAATTGAGTACCACATCATATTCAATACCTACAGTACATAAATAAAAATATCCTTATTGCTAATCACCTTATAAAGTGGAAAAGGGTCCTAATTGCCTTTATCTTTCAAACATCAGAAATTTTGTATTTTAAATTAGAGTAGGCAGTGGGTATTAGCAGTCTAACAGAGAGAAGCATGAAGATCCCTCTCAAAACCCACACTCTGCATTTATGTATTAGCTTCTAACATTACGGGAAAATTACTATACAGTGTGCTGTAACAAAGAAACATATATGTTATGTACAACAATTATACACTCAGATTCCATTCACCTTGATTCATCACTTAAGCAGGATGAGGAATTGAGGCTTAATTAGAAAGGTACATCATGGGACAAGACACAGAAAGCCCCAGTCAGACCCCGAGAACAGCTGATTCATACATTTATTTTCTCAGTAGAAGGGGGTGTTTCTGTATCATTTATCATGTGAGAGGCTCAGGACGCTGTAGTTTAAAAGAGCCAAATTAATCAGTGTACTGACAGCTCTTCCTTTCTAACAAGATTTCTCCTCACTTAGGTAAGTTCATTTCCAAATATTAAAACCTAATTTTAGTTTGAAGCTAAACCTCAGACTTCTGTGATACCAAAGGCCTCTGCAGAACATCCCATCAATACTGTATTTCCAGTCCATTAATTTGGAACAAATTTCCAAAAGGAAGTGCTCTCCAGTTCAGAGGCAGGCCCTGGAGAAGGAAGGGGAGGCAGTTCACATCCTTAGCCCAGGATAGTTTTATGGGAGCATTCTGTAACTTTGGAAAGCACTCAGACCCCATTGCCCTGTATGCCACAGAACCTACATGGAAAAACTAACCAGGAGTGCACACATGCAGATATATTTATCATTTAATTCTTTCTACACACTAAAGATTTGTCACACTTTCTTTTTTTTTTTAATTTTACTTTGTATACTCTTATTGGCTTTTTGAAAGACTAATGTTCATTTTCCAAGATGTTTATGACAGTGCTTCTCAAAGAATATCCTGGGATCTGCTTCATGACACCCAAACATGGGAGAATTAGGACAAGAACCTCTACCTTCTAGGGCATTTCTGAATATAGTTCTTTCAAAGTAAGTTGTCAGTCTCTATTCTTCTACAAAACCTCTTTGCTTTGGGCAACCAGACTTTTTCTGAGGGTTTTCTGCCCTGATATCTCAAACCATGGAGCAGCAGGAGTGGAAGGAAGTCTGCCTTTGATCATTAAAAAAGATCAGCTTTGACGGATGCCTTGGGCTCACAGTTTTCTCACCAGGCTTGCCCCAGTGCTGCTTGACACATTATCTCTTGTTGAATCACTCCGATTTTCAACAGGACATTCATCTTCCTGGCTGTGCCTGACACCTCTGTGAGCACCAGGCCCCGGTGAACATTTCCACTGCACCAATGCCATAGAAATGTGAGATTCCAGGGAGCTCAGTAACCACTTCAAAGTGACCACACTGACCACACTGAGAAAACTTCTGCAGTCTCGTTGTCTCTGGAGGGTTTCACTGCCATACTGCCCTACAGTGGCCAGGTACAAATTGGGAATGGTCTGACAGGTCCTGGTTGGTGTATGGCTGGTTTGGAACAACCTGCCATGTGACTGGTATGATCCCACCTTTCAGCATAAAAGGTTCCAAATTCCATGTTTCTTTTAGTACAAATAGTCTATGAGCCTCTGCAAAGCTGTTCAAGTCAGAATGTTTCAGATAAAAATGTCTGGACATCCATGGCAAAGTTTACTTTATCATGCCAAACTGTCACAGTACTCATGTGAGGCTGACTAAAGTGGGATAGGAGAGAAACATATCCTGAAACAAACTGTGATTCTTTGTCAGAGTCAATACCCCATGTGAAGCACAGGAAAAAAGCTTTCCTGCAGCCTCAAAGGATACAACAAATAGTGTAGTGAATCATACACTGCAGCAGCCAAGCCCTCCTCTGTGTATGCAGGACCTGAGACTTTGTACAAATTGAACTGATATAAAATAAATTTTAAAGCTAGTCATTCCCTAGGTTCCGTGGGTCACTGAGATTTGGACATTTCATGTATCCATCCAGGTAACCTGTTCTGACAGAAATAACATTGCTATAATTTAACATTAGGGATTTGAAAGTGCAATTCCTTAAACAAGAATCATTCAACCTATGGTTTTCACATATATTCACTCTCCAGTGTAAACTCCTAACGATACACAGCTGGGAGGTGTTTACCTTCCTTTTACAAAGCTGAGAGCACACCTAAGGTGCACAGTGACCAAGCACACTAAAAAAGCACATCATGCAAAGGGCAGCTGAAGCAAATTATTCAAATTGCCCACTGGTTCAAAATTTCCTCCATGAAAGTCATTGAAATCTATTTGTAAAAGAATAGTGAGATTTAAAATAAGCTGACAGAAAACAAACTCTCTTGGCAGATCATCCTCACTGGACGTCTGAGGTTTGTTTCACTTCAAAGCATCTCTCAGTCTCAAAGAGCACTGCAACCCACACAGCTTTCCAATATTCAAGAAAACCCAGACTTTTAACATTTGCCTGCCAGCCAAACAGACCTCCAAGGTGTTGTGTCTCTGAATGGCTTTACCCAAAGTATGTGCAATATTGAAGGAATCCTAACTTAAATGGTTTTCAAGGCAACTTCACACACAGAGGAAGTCACAAACAGAAACCTGGGAAAATAATACTGCCTCTGGATTTGTTGGCTTGGGTTTTAATTTTGTTAGAATGCTAGTGTATGAAGGGTTAGAATAAAATATAAGCCCTGAATCAGATGCACTGGGGAGGAAATTGCATCTAGGAAGTGGAAAAATATGCTCATCAGGCCAGAGAAATGAAGCTTTTGGGGTTTCTCTGCCTGTATAAGACCTGGATTCAGTATTACATCCCAGTTTGACAAAACACCTCAGCACAGGCTTAAAGTTAAGCCTGTGCTTAACTTCCACTGAAGACAAGAAAGACTTTTTAAGATGTCAATCACTAAAGAAGCTAAAGGTTTTTAGTTCAAATACCCCAATTCTCACTTGCAGACAGCAGGACTCCTGCAAGAGAGAACATTTTTCTGCAGCACACCTCACTGTTAGAGGAAAACAGTTATTACAATTTTCAAACTCTGAAGTTAGGTATTTCAATCCCAAGCCGGATACATAAATAATAAAACTGCATGATTTTCAGACGTGCTGAGTTCCCACTGATTTTAATGAGAGCAGTACATGCTCAGATCCTCTTGAAGGCAAGATTGTTTAGATACTCAGGTATGAATGAAGAATCTTGACTTTCAGATGGAAACAGCTTTTATAAGAGCCAGTTGGGGTTTTTTATTGCTCCTTTTAGAGGACTGATTAGGGATTCTGGCTCTGAGTGATTACCAACCAGCATGTCCCACAGGAAGAGCTGCACTTTTGTTTGCAGCGGGATGGTACCCGAGGTAAAAGCAGGCTGCCATCCACCCACCATTGGTGAAGTTAAAACATGTACAATTTAAACTGAGTTTCTTCACTAAGCCCCAGGCACACCAGGATTTCCTAAAAAGGTGACAAGGAAGCTACAGCATCACAAAGAAATTTCATATCTTCAGACTTCTCAGACACGGCAGGAGCAAGATATATTTCATTGTTCTTTGTTTGTAATGCATCTTTTAGCACACATCTTACACAAATCAGCTTGGTTTAGAGGTTTTCTCCATCACAAGAAAGATATGAGCTTGAAATCTAGGAATAGTCAAGCTGTTAGACAATTTAGCCAAGCAAGTTTCAGCGGGTCATTGACAGCTGACCTTTCCAGTTTTATTTCCAAGGTGGAAGATTGAAGCCATCCATGACCTGAATGAAACCCTGGTTTTGTCAGCTTCTTGAAGCTGGGCAGGTATGAGACTCCAGCTATTAAGCACTAATCCACACAACATTGATCACCACCTCCAGTACCTTCTTTGTCAATATATTCAGTGGTGGAGGCAAAATACTGTGCAGTGCTTTGGAAGAGATTCCTCTGCAGTGTCTGGGGTAGAGCTGACAGGAGAGAACTGCTTATTGGTGCTCATACAATTAAAATCATGCATGTGGCACAATCCATCATCCATGGTAGACATTAAGCACTCTCTAATATCAATTACCAATTAAGAGCTGACAAACAAATTTTTGTGATTAGCAGACCAGTAAAATTACAGTCTGCTGGTAAGGAAGAATCTCACCTCCTTTTCTAGACTTACTGAGTCAGCCCATCCTCAAATAAAGAGAAGGAAATTCAACTGTTTGAGAGAAGCCTCTAAAAACTGGGGAAAACAATTCTTCATGTGATTTTCAGATATTTGCAGATTTTTTAGTTTAATTTACAAGTTCATCACATTTCCCAGAGCCACATTGCATTTATTAGTGTAAACAACATGATGGGTAAGATCACAGCAAATCAACGGGGAAGCAAACAATTCATAATGCTGGCAGAGTTTACATACCTGCTCATTACCTTCAGCAAATTGCTCATAAGGACACAGCTTTTTCCAGAAGCTGTTTATTTAAATGCTTAATGGATATTCTCGTTGCACTAGGCCAAGAAAAGTCACATCAAAACCTTTGACACATCATCTGATGCTATTTTATATTTTAAGAAATTTGGCACACATCACATTACCGTGCAATGCATTATTAACTGTCATTCCAGGATATGAGATAATCAATCAGAAAGATCCTTTGGGATCAAATGAAATTGAATAACTGACATTTCACCATGAACAGAAGTGTAGGGTTGACTGAAGAAGTTGCCATTTGAGGAAAAAACTGTTCAAAGATGCTTAATTATTTCTATTTCCCCTTTTTCTCTTCATAAATATTCCTAGTAGTGTTGCATTTAGGTCTCAAATCCAAGGCCCTTCCTCTGCTCAGTGCCTGGATTTCCCACTATCTACACTGTGAATCCTGGAAAGCCATAAAACACAGAGAAATTCTCTGTTAAGAATCTGATCATGTTGCTCAGACCATTTGGCCTTGTGCTTGTATTCAATTATATGAAATGGAATGCTAGGAAGTGCTATGAAAGCCAGGAACGGAGGGGATTAGGGAATCTCTTTGCGTTGCTCATTTACTTCCCACTCCCTCTGTCCTGGGTCAGGCTCCTTTCCCAGATCAGTCTCTGTGCACTCAAACAAAATGCAGACTGATGAAGAATGTTGCAGTAACTGAAACCCCCTTTGGAGAAAAAAAAGAAAAAAAAAAAAGGCAAGTGAAAATAAAGACAAATTGCTGTTTATCTGAAACAATACAAACCCATTCTGATGGGTATAAATAGTCGTTGGAAAAATGACTTTTGTGACCCAGTATATCAAATCCAGAATTTCTGTTTGGCATAGGCTTGGCTGCCTTAGTCCAGAAATAGTCCAGGCTGGGAGAAGGACATGTCTGTCACACACATAATGGCTCAGTGCTCTACATTGAAGTGATTTATAAATACCAAGAGGACTAGATTCTGCAACTAAGGTTCAGGAAAAGGCACATTACAATATATTTTATAACTTCTTTAATTCTTTCATTTTTTGGCTGTGAATGCCTCCTTTTGGTCATTTTTCATGTGTTTCACAAGCCTGCACATCTAATTCCTGGGCAAACTGTTCATGTCAAAGAGGCAGCTCTTGAGCAAGAGCAGCCAAAGAAGCACCTGTGCACTTGGGTAGAGACACGTGGTACATTCTATGAAAACAAAATGCATACACACAAGCACAAATATCCAGTGAATTTACCACATATTTAGAATATGCAGAAATTCACTAGCAGAAATTCTCAGCAGCATTTCTCCAGAATGTCTCCTGTCTCACATCTCAGAATGCAGCCTGCTGGATGATAAAAACCACATTTTAATAGGTGCCATTTACTTCAGCACTATATAAGCAATGACATGACCTCTGCTTCACAGACAGGAAAGGGATTTTTGAAACGAACTAACCTAAATTACTTGCAATTTACTAAACACATAAGCTAGCAGTAGGATGTTTAAAACTGACAAACTTAACAGCTCTCCTTTAATTATCTTCAACTAAGTAGCCAGCTAAGAAGATATCTTCAGGAGCAAATAAATGAGTTAGGCTTATAAATCCCACAGTAGGCTGGAATTTAGTAGGATGTCAATTCCTTTAGTCAGATGTCCATTCCACGTTGCAGATGCTGAAAACTATAGCCACAGATGTTGCATTTACCTGGCTGACCACGCAGAGGTGAGGTCAGAAAGGGTCTGGTATAGATGAGCAGAAGGGCTGAGCAGCAGCCCAGTCAGAGAAGCAAATGCTCATTGTGGTGAAGGAAAATCTTCCCTAGGGAAAGCTTGTCCTGGCAGAGGCCAGTGATAACTGCATGGCTTTGCTCTCAGTGTCTTGGCCTCGCTGGAGAGTTTTGAAAACTGGGATTTCCCTTGGGGAACAAATAGCACCAGTAAGTTTCCTAACAAAAGAAATACTCTGTGCCAGTTAGGCATTACAGACTGGTTTTCTCCTTTGGTTTTTCTCTTAACATCAAACCTGTGAGGAAAATCAAAGGGCTTTTTTCTCATTGGAAAAGAGTAGAGAAGTGCAGCATGCAAGCAATGGGACCATTCAAGAGTTCTATTTAATATGTTCAATTTTTATGTTAAGCTATGTGTTTGTTTATCAGAAAGTCTATGTCCTAATACAGTAACACAGGCCATCTTCCTCAAGACACACTTTGTATCTCAAGCCATACCCAGGAGTCCCTCCCTGGTGGCACATCCAATCCTACATCCATATTTCTACTGGCATCAGTCAGAATTGAAGAGAGAATACTGAAGCAGTGTTCTTCAGAACTCCCACAAAAATCGGGTGCATGACAACTCCTGAGCAGCAAGTGGTGTGGTGCTTTGGGCAGGGAGCTGCATCTTGCTCCCACACATCCAAAGGAATTCACAACTTCTAATGAGGTCCTATTTTCCCTCCTCTCAATTTCATCCCAAAAACACACAGTTCCCTTAAAGAGCCAGAGCAAAAGAGCAATTCAAGGCAAGCTCTTAAGCAGTGGTCACACCACGTAACTTGTCTGAAGGTTTTCCAGTACAGTTCAAAGGGCATAAAGGGGACCTTGATTCTTTGAAGTACAGCTCCCCATGGTCTTTCTTCCCATAAAGAGCAAAACATATGCCATAAAACTTTATGATCAAACTTACAGGAATCTGGCTAAGAGCCTGGGAGTGCAAGGAAACTAATTAGTTCAAACCACCCCCCCCCCGGTCACCCTGTTACTTCCCATCCAAACAGTAGCAAACCCAACAGAAGTTAAAAAGCTTAATAAAAAGTACAGCCAGACCACAAGACACCAGTTTCTCTTTATGCAGGCTTTTCTTCTGAAACAAGACACTACAAGAGCAAGGAAACAGGTCCTAGCCAAACTGCATATCCTTCTGATGCATGGGAAATAACCAGTGATCTATGGGGGAAAAGGAGCAGATTCCAGTTTTGCCCAGGTATCAGTAACGTGGTATTTTTATATCTGCCTGTACGTACTGTCAGAGCTAGTGCAGCATTTCAGTGCTGTTTTCCAGGGTATCCATTACACAGATTTAACTAGTAGCAGCACAAGCAATCAGTCCATTCAAGGGAAAGAAGGATACCTGCCCCTGGCAATCAAGACTTATGAGTATGTGAAAGACACGGTGGTCAGGAATTGCAAAGATAACTGATTCCAACAAGAGATGTCACAGCAACACCACGCTGTAGAGTGCTTTGCTGAGGAAGTTTGCAGCTGATGAAGGCAGGCACCAATCCAACAATCTGCCTGCCCAAACTGCAGTATCAAGTTATGATAATGCTGACATTTCCACTGAGTAAGGAACACAAAGTTAAAGAGATTGACTGGATTCTCTCACCTGAGGACATATGTCACTGTACTGCCTGAAAACTGAAATTCTCCTCTCTGTAAGCACAGAGCAGGATACTCTGGCTGCCTGTGCAGAGACTATGGCCCACTAAGCAGCAGACCAGGCAGTTTCAGGAACTGTAGCTAAGTTAGACATGGAATTTCAATATTTACTCTTTTGGTGGGAGCAGGAAGAGGAGAACAGTGACCAAGCATCATTCCCATTTTTTCCCCCAACTCTTATTTTCCCAAGCCACTTCCTGTCTTACTTTTCATTGTGTGGAAGAGCTGACAAGGCCATTTTATGTAGCTTCAAATGCATTTTTACAAAATATGATACCCACAAAAATTAGCTCCTGTTTCACTCCATAGCTTCAACTTATCTTCCAGCACTGGGCCATGAGTTTTCCCCTATATGAAGTTCCCCCACATGCCAGAAGGAGACAGCTGATTATGTGTGTGCCCTGAAGGCTCCAAGAAAAGAGACCGAGGACTGTGCCAGATCTGGGTTTGTCTCTCCTGCCCAAAGGATCCCAACTGTAATGAACAGCCTTGTGGATGAGTCCCACCTTTTCATAGGATCCTCGCAACTCCTGATCTCAGAGAACTTTTCTACACCAGCAAGAATTTAAGAGGTTGTGCTTGAACATAATCTAGCACAGTCGAGCTTTGTCCAGGCTCCTCGTCTTGGGAGAAAGCTGCTCTAGTCAAAGGAGGAAGGAAATGATGACTAAGGAGAGCTGCTAAGAGACCTGTGGACAAACCATATCCTGACATCTTTCAGTGGCAGAAAGCTTTCAGTTTTCTCTGGACAGTCACATCGAATGAAGAAGAGCCACAAGATCTGCTCAGGTAATACAGGAAACCAAAATGCCTCTGTGTATGACCTGGAGATTGTGAATAAGATCTCACAAGATGCTGTGAAATTCCCCAGTAAAGAGACAGAGGTGGCAGGGACAACCCACCATAATGTGCTTTGCTCTCTGCAGTGATGAGAGCTCTGGAGTCACTTTATAGAGGGACCAAAAACCTGATCCCACTGCTCAGTTCAAAACCCAAGCTTGTCCATGGAAATCCCCATTTTACATTAGATTCAGTTTTACACATGACTAAAGTCACAGAAACCCCTGTGACCACCTTAATTAGCAAGGGCTAGCAACACAAATGTTTGTGGGCTCAGGACCTGAGAGCACAAACACCCACATCCTCTCACACAGTCATTTCATTTTTTATATCATTTGTGGGGAAGAAAGAGCAATTTTCAAAGTAATACACTTACTGCACTGTGATTTGAATTTGCATAATAAAAGCATTTGCCTTTTAGAGCATATATTAATGCTTAGAAGGAAAAGCAAGTGAATGTTGTAATATAATTCAAGATAGCTAGACACAGTTCCATTATTTTAATTTACATTTTATTGGGTTTTTGCTTTGGTAAAGAAACACATGTTATAACTAATCACAGTTCTAATTACTGCCTGATTCCATCTTTTATTACTGCTAAAATTTCTATTAAGGGAATGAAAGAAACTAATAGGATCATTAAAAGATCAATAGGAAATATTGCTTACATAGAAGTTGCAATGTATAAACTTCAACTCAACAGTTAGGATCAAGAGAATTCCTTGGAAGCAGAGGATTATGAATTCATTCCCCTTAGGAAAGAATATGAACTGATTTAAAAGCTATCCACAAGAAGAATTCTTCTTAATTTCACTCCTCTGAGAGCAATAGGCAAACAAAACCACAACAAAATTATTATTAACTTTCCACCTCCACACTTCTAATATTCTTTGTGCAGAGTCTGAGTATCTTTAAAGGGTATCATTAGGAATCTGGAATGCACGTGATATCTCTGAATATAAACACGGGGATGTGACTTGCTTACAATTGTAGCCTCATGGTCCAGATTCTTATTCTTAAAATTATGCTCAGGTAGATCCCATTGACTACCCAGTCTATCTAAAACCTCTTCTTCACTTAGTTTTGGCAGAAAAAAAATTCTTCTACTTCAAGTTACGACTCTGCCTGAAGTGGTTCACCCAGAATTAATGTCATACATAAAAATATTAATATGGTCATAGGACAATATCTACTTTGATGCACTTTCTTACTTTGGCTGCCAGAGCAAAAAGTGTAGGTGTACTGACATCCCAGTGGTGAAACTAGAGCAGAATAACTTCTCTCTCTACTTGTTTATTAATAATTTTGACACCTTTTAAAACCTCCAGTGGCCAGTCCCAGAAAGAAAGAGAAAAATATAGGAAATGCATTTCAAAGCACAGTTCATGTAGATGCAGTACCTGGCTCATGACAGCAAGAAAAACAGAGTGGTGAGGAAGGTGCCCAAAATTAAAACCATGAAACTTCCAGATCTGTTCAGACCATTAGTTTTAGCCCAAAATATCTCTCTTTCTCTTTTCTGGTTCTGCAGGTAACTCTGCTACGTTCTCTTTCTTTAAAAGTCTGAAAAAACCACTATGTCCACAGAGAGCTGGCTCAGGTCTAAACAACATTTCCAAGGTAAAGCAGTGCCACATGGACAGTGTCTGCTTCCAATGGAGGCCGACTGAAGCCAAAAGGTGCTGGCACTGATGCTGTAGGTCTGTGTAGAGCCAATTTCCAGGGTCTTCCTGGGAGTCAGGGTATTGATAAACATCCCATAGAACCATGTAATCACACCAAAAGAGCTGGAGTCCTCCAGGGTTATAATCCCTGACGTGGCTGCAGTGGCACCTGCATTTCTGAGCATTCCTATGAACTACAACACTGCAAGAAGGAGAGGAAGATACTCCAGGGCCCTCCAGGAGCTTGGATTAAACTTTGCAAAGGCAGCCCTGAAGTGCATGCCCCAGAGCCTCCTTGGTTGTCATTTATTTGAGCTTTCTCACTACCTGAAATTGAGTATACAGATCTTGAAAAAAGAAGCAGACAAAACCCCTAGAAACTACTCAATACACGTATTACTAGACTCAGAAAGTTCAAGTACATAATGGTGAAATGGACTGAGATAGAAGCAGTGCTATCAGCAATGGGAACAGAAGCCCTTTTGTTTCTGCTACAAAGAATGTGACGATTCTGCTATTTTTAAAGACAGGATTAAAGGGATGCTGCAGTGATAGTCAACAGAGAACTTAATTTCAAGTGGGTAAAAACTGATATGAGATTAGAGTAAACTTTCTCTAATAGATGTTGTAACTCTGTTATAATTTTCAATTTCCTACAAAGAGCTATGAGAACAAAGGTCTTGCTGCTTGAAGAAGGATTAATACTTAAAGTCAAACACATCCAGTGTTCTCAAATTCTATGGCTTAGTAAACTAAATAAAGCATATTTTAGAAAAACAAGTCACAGCTATAAAGAACCGGTACACAGCAGGCGAGTCCTAAATCGTAACATCTCCAAAAGCATACACAATAAAATTCATAAGACCACAGAAAAAGGGAAAGAAGATATTCAGATCAGAAACACACCTGACTGAATGCTCAGAATGGGTGAAAATAAAAAACCCACAATACTTTTTTTTTTGCTCTTTCCTTAGAATAAAGTAAAAATATTCCAAATTACAACATAAATGCAGCACTGGAATATCTTGAATTGTGTATTTTCATTTTAAAAATTTACCTGCATGCATAGTGTAATGATGTAGATGTTTTGCTTTACACTGTGAGTCGTCTTTTTAAAAATAGACTCATTGTAAATACATACTGAATTTCAGTAAACTTCTATTTGAATTTCAAGAAAGATTGCTGCCTTCTTTCCTAAATAGTTGCCTTTTCTTAAATACTACATGACAATGTGGAAAGCAATACTTCAAATTACATTTGCAGTAAATTATGCTTTGCAGAGGTCAAGGGAACACTTTTCACAAAGCTCTGATTGGAATCATATTTTATAAAGCCTCTTTTTTACGTTATGGTCTTTCTTCTCATATCATATTTAAAAACAAATACTGTTTTCTGATTGCAGATTATCAAGCAGACCAAAAGCAATGAAAGGAGCCAATTAAAGGAAATCAGCATCAGATTAACCTGAACCCCGTAAAGAAGTTTACCAGAAAACTGGTTATTTTGAAAGCTAAGAAAACACAAGTTTGACAGTCTCTTAACATCTCTCTTGGCCAGTCACACCACCAGAAAAAGGAAACAAAAGGTTTTAACTTTAAAGTTATATACATTGCTCAACCTCTGCTCTAAAGGGACATTATATGGCTAAAAATGCAGGCTGAAGGCAACACAGTGAGATATAGTTTATAGATATTTCACAAGACTCTTCACCAAAGGAAAATAACACTCTTCTAAGGGCTTGGCAACAAGTCACCATCAGGTGGAAGTGCAATTCACTGCCCCCAAACCATTTGTTGCCCTTGTTTATGCTGTTTCTATACAGAACCTTCTCCTCCTGACACTGCCCCTTTTTTTAAGAACCAAGCAAATTATTGGCTTCTGTTTGTGACTCTGAGACATCTGTTTTCTTCTTTTGTTGCTGTATCTTTTTTCTTTTCAGGATTCAGTTGCCTAGAACCACGACAAGATCTGGTATCAATCAAAGCAGTGGATTAATTTACTCCAATAATAATTACAAGGAATTTTTGGGGGCGTGGAGAAGAACAAGAAGGGGATGGATTCAATATCATGCAGCATTTCAGGCAACACCCTATTTCACTGGTACAGTGATCTTCACCTAACATTTCATCCTTGTCTAAACTGTACTTCTATAATCATTGGTTTTCTAGCAACAAAGAATGCATGTAAGTGTGAATGAATGCAAAATGATGACAAGGATTGCACTTCAGCCTCTTTGTTTCTTGGCATTTGCAGGATAAATAACATACTGAAGGCACTATTTTACAACCAAAATTTGTTCCTCTTTCCTTGGTTTTGTTCCACATTTGGATTACCCAGGGATTTCCCCTGCTGTAGTGACTTTCATGCACTGGCAATCACTTTGCCCTTCTCTCTTTCCTGATCCCAGCATTAACTTTGTATGAAGTCCACAGGTACAAATGTGGAACCAAACACTTCACTGCCATGAAGTGGCGCCAGTTACAGATGTTGCCCTGCAGAAGGAAGCTTCGGGCTGTGTTTATATCTGTTCAGCAAAAACCTATACAAGATTACTGAGATTAAAACTGGACATGACACATTCCACAAGTCATCAGCACTAATGTCAGTAACAAGGGTTCTTATTTCTGAGGGATGCTCATGCATGGGTAGCTATTTTTAGGGCTTCTTTTGGGGGGGTTTTAAGCTTATGGGAATTGCAGAGACAATGTTTTTCTAAGAAGATGATTCAATATGGTGGGAAATGTATTTTAACTATATAAATTCTGCATGCAGAGCCTGGATGTTTTACAGGGTTTCAAGGATCCGCACAGTAACAGCTTAAACAAAGACAATCACATGGGCTTAATAAAGTCAGTGGTAATAAAAAGAAAAGCTTGACTTTAAGAGGAAAATATTTATATTGGAAGCAATAATTATATAGTACTTTTCATCCCCAGAAGTGCTTTTTAAGTGTCATCTGGTGGTTTTCTTGAGAGACTGAGAGCCAAGATTGGATTTCTTCTCCCCACTGCCACCAGCTAGCTGTGTGGTCTGGGACTCATCACTTAGTGCTGGATTTTCAGCAATTCCAAGCACCTACCTATCCTATAGGGTGCCACCGAAAAAATCAGACCAGCAATGCTCTCAGGCCTCATTTTTTCCACCTGTAAAATGAGATTAGTTACTCTGTTTTGCAAGGCTGTCATGCACATTAATCATTATTTGTAGGTCTTCTGGAGATCCTCAGATCAGAGCACGCTACAATAACCTGGCTTCATTTATGGCAATGTAAGGTAATCCCTAAGCCAGAACTGAAGTTGTTCCCTGAGGTGGAGCAGAGCTGTCTTCAAGTGTAGGAAGTAGCAAGTGGGATAACAGTGAAGGAATGGTGTTTGCCAGTCATTAGCAATGCTTATA
The DNA here is from genome assembly GCA_013399195.1 of Dicrurus megarhynchus. Taxonomy (NCBI): domain Eukaryota; kingdom Metazoa; phylum Chordata; class Aves; order Passeriformes; family Dicruridae; genus Dicrurus; species Dicrurus megarhynchus. The sequence goes on along the minus strand of VXAD01010092.1, from coordinate 1,228,766 downwards.
CCCTCCCAGCTCCATTGCAATAGCTCCTGGGAGCCACTGTGGGAAGCAGGAAGGAAATGTAACCCGTTTCTCTCTTCCTCTCACTTGCCACCTGCAGCCTCCATCCCTGTGTGATCAGCACAGAACAGCAGCAGTGGATCAGGCAGCTGCTGGTTGTGGGCACTCTGTGTTATTCTCCTTTGGAACTACCCAAAAGGAACTACCTTTTTGCTTCTTTGCTGTCTCTCACACTGGCCCATGGAGCCACCTCCTCGTCTTTATCATTTGCAAGCGCTTTGGGAGCTGGCCTGCTCCCCCACACTCTGAACATGAAGCACCTGTCGGCTCCCCGAGGCAGCAGCCTCGAGATGTTATTAAATATTAATGCCATCGGGTTTAATTAATTAATGTCTCAGCTGGACAAGGGCCCCTTTCCTCCCTGCCTTGCAGCAGGAGCTTAGGCTCCACGGAGTGTGCAGTACCTCCCACTATCCCAACACGGGTAACAGGCTGCAGGAATGGTGAGCGAGCCTCTCACTCCTGAAAAAAGCCAGAGGGAACGCAGCAGTTCATCACAGCTGAGAGAGGATACAGCAAACTGAATTGCTGCCTCATGCACTGCAGATCTGCCAGAGAGATCATCTGCTGAGAAACTGCAGCTTCGTTTCTTCAGGACCTCACAAATACACAGAGTTTAAAAAAAAAAAAAAGGAAAAATAAGAACAATATTTTTTAAAGGTCAGTACACTCTGCAAGGAAAGAAAGGGGTAAGATCTAACTCTCCAGCACAGACTCCTTCAAGAACCCCTGCTCCACAATAAGGCAGACTAGGAAGAGGACAATGGGAAAAACTTGGAGCTAATCAAAATGTACCTCACACATGAGGGCTGCTGGAATGCATGGGATCAATTTTCATTGTCATCACTATAGCAGGGCCAGAGAACTTCAAATGCTTTTTATTGGATTCTCCAACTTGCATAAGAATTAGGTTCCAAAACCACCTCTCCTAATTCCTCTATCCTCCCAGGAAAATTAGGTATCAAATTATGGACTCTGGCATAGCAAAGTTTTTATGCAGTACTTATAAAGTTTCTACTGGATCTTGCTCTCCTCTTCTTCCTCCAGGCATAAAAAGGCATCTGATTTGCTTAGGCTATTTAATCAACTTCCAACCACTATCTTCTTCCAAGTCCTAATTCCTTATTTCCTCTTCTCTAAAGTCCAAACAATTAATTCCCACATGATTAAACTGCCTAACAGTCTGTCCTGAGCTTTTATCCCATTTCAGTTCTTGGTTAGTACCCAAGTTAACTTCCTTCTTGCCCTGAGCAATTGGTAAGTCCTCTCACACCCAGCCTCTCAACATTGCAGCCTGCTCGTTTCTTTTGGCAGGAAAGGCTTCTGAGATTAGCTTCTAGTGCCTGACCTACATTTCTGGACAACTTTGGAGTGGAGAATTGGTTTCTACAGCAATTTCTGGGGATATTCAATAATCTTTTTCATGACAGTCTAATAGCCATATATACACCTCTATTATTCTGATGTCTATAAATTCTTTATTCCTCAAAAAAACCCTGCCATGTTAAATATCCCAGTTATTTAGCACAAGATTTTCTGTATACAACAAAATGTATTTAAAACCACAATGACTTGAAATGACTTTTATAAAAGGGATACTCAAGGCTTATGAGGCTTTGATTTTCATTTTCACTAAGGCCTTTACTTACTCTGGCAGAATCAAATGAGAGTAAATGGAACACAGCCATGTCTTACACCCACTTTAAAAAGCCATTACAGAAATGAGAGGAGTCCCCCCATCTGGTAAAAAGAGAAGTTGAACCATTTACCACATTATGACAAGCAGCGTTTTCTCCAGCAATGAAAGTCTATTACTGTGCTTCACCAGCACCTCTCAGCAAGTCAGTGAAATTGCTGTAGACATGATGGAAAGCTCATCTTAGAGTATACAGCATCACATATACATCTCCCTCAGAATTTATTTGTCTCTTGCAAACCCATGAACAATGTCCTCACACCTAGTTTCCTACCATTCTTCATAGGAACTAACTTGAAAAGGTCCTTTCTGGGTATTCTGGGAGATATACAGCAGCTTTTTTCTTGATATAACACCTGCCATTTCAGTTTGAGGGACATTATTGTGTTGCTAAAAAACATCAGCAATGAGGGAGTTGGTGTGACAGACATAACTGGCAAAAACTTAAAATGCAGTATTGCTCACAGGCAAGAGGTGTAGTTTAAATTATACACATAAACATCCACCACTTCTTTTTTTGTGGGCGCACAAAATAAGGGACTCAATCTTTGAGAAGTGCCATAAATCATTTCTAGTAGCCAGCAATAAATGATCATTTACAAATGAACATTTTTATAAGATCACTTATATACACAATCTAGAATATCCTCCTTATATTTGCATTCAAGCTCAGCTATGAATCACTGTATGAAAACTGGCTGTTTGTTGACTGGCAGCTTAGGAAAAGATTCATTTCTCTTTCATATCTCTGGATTTTTTAGTGGTAAACTTTGCTTAAAGAATGCATATTAAGAGTGATGTCAATATTTTTTGAAATATTTTTTAACAGAAGACCCATTTTAACAGGTACAGCCTGAAATCCCAGAGGACAATATTAGTTGTGCACTTCAAATTTCAATGTAACCTGGCAACCTCATCCCATTCCCACATGACCAATGACATTCACTTCTAGGAATTTCCTGTTCCCAAGGGATGATTATTAATCTCTGAAAAGTGCTCACCATATGATGGCACAATCCAGTCAACTGGAGTGTTGCATTCTTTCCACCACGACACATCAATGCAGCCTGAGATTACAGGGTTGCTGGTTTTTAAATCCTTTCTCTGCTTCTTGAACTTTGCACTCATGAGAGCACAACCTCACCCAACACCTCCTGGTGAAGAACTAAACCACCCTGTTTGAAGGTATCAGGAAGACCATGACTTCTTGCCCACAACATGGAATTTACTCCCTTGTGAATCAATCTTGTTCTGGTCCTTCCTGCTCCAAAGGCACAAGTGAAGGGCTGGCTTCCTTTCCCACTGCAATTCTACAGCCCCTGACTGCAGTGGAATTACACAGAAATGATACTAAGCTCCAGAAAGAAGAGAACAAAGCCCTAAAACTTCCCCTCCTCCTGACCACAAAGATGTTCAAAAATTGCATTTCCTTCCATCCCTTTGAAACATAATTCAGTTGCCTTTTTAATGTCAGGAAGATCATATTTAAACTCTTTTTTTACCAGCTCAATGCCCAGATGGGAGGTGAAAGGCTGTGATCAATATAGTAACCATACAACAGATGAGTTTCAAGTACTACACATTAGGCTTTATGGATTTTTTTAAAGTGTGCTTTAAAAAAAATAACAAGGAAAGAAATTAAAAGACCCATACTACCATTTCAGCTTTCACAACCCATTATACAATCCTCATTTTTCAGAGCTAGGAGAGAATAAAAACTCAGCCTTTCAGACCTTGGAAACAGGTGAGTGCATTAAACAGCTGGGCTAATAAATGTCATACTGCCCCTCCATTTTCCCTAAAGGCTGTGCTTAGTTCTCAAACACAGCAGGTAACTGAAATTATCTCCAAAGCAGATAAATTCAAACTTTGGTGACACTCAAGAACAGATCAGAGTGAGATGGATGCTGACAGGCCCCAGTTGTTTTACTATTTGCTTAACAGCTCTAAATTTCAAAATACAACACACCACTGAAGTCAGGAGCAAAAACAGAAGCTCTGAGTCATTTCTTTCAGAGGACAAAATTCCTCAGAACACGTGTTATTTAGAGATTTTGAAAAACTGGCTCAACGACCCTGATTTTCTTTGCAAGTGCCCCCATATTTGCATTAGTTGGTGCAGTGCAAACAGAAACTCATAATTGGATGTGTATGCTGGGACTGTATAAATATAAAAGTGTGCATGGATAAAATCCTGGCTTATTAAAGCTTCCAAAGTAACGCTGATACGTATCATGAAGTGTACTTTTGTGCAACTTCAAGTTTTCATAAGACCTTTCAGTTATTCGAGCCATAGTTGAGAATTTAATTCTGGGACACATGTGAAGGTAAAATGAATAAAACACCCAGAAAAAGAAAACCCCAAAGTATGACAATTGAACCAAATTGACAGCCAAGCCATGTGAGTGATATCAGAAACAACAGTGTGGGGGTAAATTTGATGCTGCTTTGACAGCCTGGCTCTCCACACTGAAACACAGTGTTAAAGAGCAGTTACATTCCTGTAATATTGCCCATAGAATTGCATGTTTTAACTTTTGTTTAATTTCTTTATAAAAGAGAAAAGTCTGCAAGTACCAGGTCTATGCTTTTTCAGTTTAATTGGCCACAGGATACCTGTATCGCACTGAGGAGCTCCCAAAATGCAGCACACTCAAGAAGTAGTTCATGACTATCCCAAACATTCACAGAACCCCTGTGCCAGAACAATCCATTTGGCATGATTTCTGATTGTCAGCACAGTGAACAGGCTACTTTTGGTGACAATTAATGGTTGTAGACAACCACCCTGTACCATATCAGCTGCTCTGGAGTCCTATACGTAAGGAGGGTGCAAATGGAGCAGTACCAAATGTATAGAACTTATGCTCCCTCCCATGCCATTATATGTCCATGTATCCAGAAACAAACTGAATTCATCATTGCTATAAGGAGATGCAGGTTTCTTCACCCAGTGGAAGGATTATACAGCTATGGAAGGGGAAAATGGCCTTGCTCATTTTAACTTATTCCTGCTGCCACTGATAAAACAGTTGTTTCAAGACAACTGGGTCTGAACACCATTGTAATCTGTCTCAGCCTTTCTAAAGGAAGAACTGAACCATCTACAATACGAGAAAGAGAAAAAAATCCCATCCCAGAAAGCTGTGCTGTGGATGTAGTGTCAGCAAACTGCCTGCAGCTGCAGCCTGAGCCTGCCATACACTGCTGCTCGGAGCAGCCAGCAGTGTGTGCTGAAAGAATACTGATTTAGGGCCTGAGCCTCAAAAGAGCTGCACAAATTCAGCTGCCAGACGTCAGTTTGTGGATAATGCATAGCATGTCTACGTGAAGGAGCCACTTAAGAGGCAGAACTAAATGGCAACGTTAAGTACACAGGTAAAAGATTATGCAGCAATAGTAAAATGGTCAAGAGCCTTCTTGAAATTCAGTGGAGCGTTCCTGATTTCAGTGGACTTTTTTCAATGAGCCTCCAGACCATAAGTTATTAAAATATAGACCTTAATCAAGTAATTCTGCTTTCTTGTGGATTTAATCTGCTTTATCCCCTCCGTTTCTAGGTAATGAGGAACCAAGTGTTATAAGTCGCATACCTTGCTATTAAAAGGACATATAAGCCTTAGATTTTTTTGCTAAAGAAGAAAGTGCTCTAAAGACATAATCTCCAGTGCCACTTCTGTTGATTGACCTAAATATCTTTCTTACTTTTCAGGTCTTTGGTCAGGGAATTTCATTTTTGTGCCTTCCTCTGTGATAAGGCCCTCACAGAGATGCCCTTGGTCACACAGTCCCTGTACATGGTATTCTTTAAGCATCTCCCATGCTTGTGCAGGGTCATTAGAAAATTGAGAGGACCAGTATCAATTTTAGTTACTTCTCAATTTTAGTTGCTTCTTGATTTATCTGGATATACCTAGACTTGTACTGAAACAGTGTTAGTGTGTAATTTAATTATAAAAAATAAAATCATTGTCTACCCAGTATGCTATATTTTTTTTTTCCAAACTGTATCATCCACACAGGTATGTTTCATATACCAGAGGTACTGAAAGAGATTTTCAACTCCTCTGAAAGTGAGAACATATCAGATTTCATTCTATGCAGTCTTCACTATCAAAAAGTAACTGAGGCATACAGTAAGACAATATAAAACCTGTTCTTCTCCAAGAGTTTCTACCTGTTCTCTCTTCTATTCCTGCTTTAGGTAGGATTTTCTTTGGGCACAGACACTATCTCACTCTACATATCTTCCAGACTGGCACTGTGATCTCAGTTGCATAGGCATAGGTCTTAATGTAATAAAATAAAGCCCCCACAGAGAAAACCAGTTGCTTTAGCAAAATGTTCTTGAAGATAATGTAGACCAGAATTTACCAGAGACATCTCTCCCCTTCCAAGCCCTTCAAATACGACAAAGATGTAATTGTACCTGAGATCCCCAAATGAAGAGACACATTCAATATTGACAGTAGTTACACTTGTAACTCTGGGGTGAAATTCCTGCTGGTACAAGAAAGGTCTTTTTCCAAAAACATTAATAATCCTATTAAATTCAAGATCTGTTTCTCTTTGGAGAAGACTGCAACACAATGCGTTAATGCCAAAATTCCTTTTTAGATACCTCTGCAATATTAGTAGGGGAGCCACACCATGGCTGATATCCAAAAACTTCAACCTCTGCTTGAACTTTCAGTCCTTTCTTCTCCCAGCTTCTAGCAATAATAATCACTTGCAAGATACACTGTTAGAAACAGTCATTGATTTTAAAAATATGAGTGATCAAAGATCTATGCTTTTTTAAACAGAAATTTCTTAAGCAGACAGTTGCATCAGACTGATGAATTCAAAAGCTTGGTAAACCTTATTTGCCCTAATGAAAAGCCTAGAAACTTGGCAATGTATTCTGTCCATCAAGCATAGGAACATATTTTTTCTAAGAAGGCTATTAGGTAACATGAATTTTACTAACAAAAAGAATGAATACAAATCAAGCATTTTGAGAGATACTGCTATGCATCACTGGCACATAATTCAATGTTATGATGGATTACTGGTTTTCATACTAATTTCAAGACTTTTGAACCAGTAAAATAATATAGTTGGTCAACATAAAACATTTCATAAATCAGAAGTTGATGGATTAATCCATGTGGATTTATAAATCATATCAGGGTGTTCCCTCCCAAGCAGGGCTTGCTCTCTACCTATTTTTCTTCATGGATTTGAAAACAAAATGTTATAAGCTTACATCTCCAAATGATGTGTTAGCCCTCCAGGGCTTTTCCAGAAAGCGCTGCAAGATCACAAGAGCAAAGTGTGCAGACTAGAAGAACTTGGCAAGTTCTCTCACAAACTCAGAGGGACTGGAACAAGTGCAAATATTAATGCAGTTCACATACCCTTAAAGAGTGCACAATCAGAAGTTCATCTGTCGCTGACAGTCAGCTCTCAAACCCTAAGCAGTGAAGTCACTGTCAGCAACAACCTTCCTACAGATTTGTAAAGAATTACTTATTTCTTCCATCTCTCAAGTCTACCTGTTTCTTAAAGAGGATTTTTCTTCAATAATTTTCTGTAGAAGAAAAAGAAAATGCAATTCATTTACTCTGTGCCAACAAGCTCTACAAGCAGAGCTGTGGTGAAGTGTGACTCGTGGTGCACTGGCCTCACTTTATTTGTTAAACACAAGACAAAAATAAAGACATGTTGGCTCAACACAGCCAAGGACACTGGCAGTAAACCTTTTGTGCATCTACCCCTGGAAGACACTCTCAGGCCAGGTGTAAGGGACGCTGAGCCTGGCAGAGATCAGATCCCTGGATTAATTAATGATAGCTGTTGCAATGTGACATGCAGCCACTCAGCAGGAACTGACAGAAGCCTTAACTAAGCCTTTCTTCCATCGGTATAGTTCAAGTCTTCATTTCTCCATTTAAATACCAACAAGAAAAGAATCAACAATTCTGAATTTCCTTGGGCATTTAATAGATTCCTGCCTGAGAGCAGCATCCCAAACTGTCCCTGTTTAACCCCAACAGGCTCTGCAACAGTTCTGTGAAACTTTCTGAAGTCTGTGTCACAGGTTCTCATGAACTCCTTCAAATTCTACCCCTTGAAGAACAAAAGCAGCACTATATTTCACAGGCATATTTCTTTACCTTTAAAAACCTGAGAAACATTTATGCTGACTTCTATCCTTTAAAGATATTTGAACTCCAGGTTACTGACTGTGCTGATTGCAGGTAACAGACACTGACTTACTGTGAGACTTCAATTGGGCTGTATATCTGAGGAAATGGTGTGGGGCTTCAAAGCCTGTACTGCTGTGATCATTGTGGAGAAAAGAATTGATTGAATATCCTTAAAAATTGAATATGGTAACCTTCCCAGACAAGTTCTGTAAGATTGAATTTGAGAACCTTGGTAATGGTTACGTAAAACTATTAGATCCTGAAGGCCTAATACTGAAAGACAATATCACTATATTTAATATCAGTATTCTTTAATTTCTGGCCTAACAGTGACCAACAGTAAGAATCAATGGGAATTTTAAGGCATTTTTATTAGTGGATATTAATATATCTATTCTGTTTCATGTATCTTCTCCCTCCCAGTCTCCTATAAGTGTCAAGTTTTGAACACTTTCACATATGGCATGATATGATTTTAAGAACAATAGAAATGGAAAAGAGGCCATACTTTTCAGGTGGGGAAAAGAAGGCTGGGAGTGGCAGCAAAACAATTCCCCTCACATACTGGTAAATCCAGGCTTAATATTCAAGCAAGTTTTCACTGGCCTCGTTTAATTCAAACTGGAATCCTTTATAATTACAGAAGAATTTCCTTGAGACTTCTTACATGGCCCTATTTTCAGAGTGAACATGGGCCATTCTGGCAAACAATTTTTCACTCTTGATGTGCTATCATGAGGCCTTGCTGATCTCCAAGATATGAGTTACAATGCAGATGGCAGCTTGGGGACATGCAGCACTTATTTGGAACATCCGAAAGCTCTGATCCCTCCCTCCCTTTATGCCCTTGTGAGCTAAACAGATTTGCTCTGTTCACCTGTTCCTGAAACAAGTAGCTCCTAATCAAGCAAAGCAAAGCAAAAAAGGAAGAAAAAAATAAGAGTATCATTTACCTTTGCCGTTGCCTTTAATTAAATGTATTCCACTCTGGTGCTGCCACTTAGGCTGAACCTTTTGCTATGCAAATTTCAAGGCTAACTTCTAGTCAGAGAACAAGTGTACACTTGAGAACGAGTTGACATTTTTTCAGTGCTACTTGTGTTTAAGTGCACTCTCAGGTGTTTATGTTATCTTTCACAATGGCCTCTTCCCTTTCCAATTAGAATAATTAGAGAACTGACAAGAAAAAGGTGCCTGGTTTCTTTTTATCCACAATAGATCATCTAAGACTGTGTTTCATTCTGAAAATCAACCCCCCTAATTTCCTGCTCCAGGCAGCCTCAGCACCTGTATTAGTCTGGTCTTTTTTTTAAGAGACATTCCTAATGTCACCACCAGCTCCAGTTCCTACGCCTCCAGAAGATCACCATCCCTGACGGTGCTGGTGCAGTTCTGCACAGCAGGGCATTTCAGGGCCTGTGTCCTACCAGCTTTAAAGGACAGAGGGGATTACTGTTCTACAGATGGCCCAAAATTTGCACCCAAAACTAAAAGCACTTCATGCTTGTGCCAAGTATTGGGATCGGTCTAAATCAACCTGGGGGGTTTTAGACTGTTCTGAACCAGCAGAAAAAATGACCATCAATCACTCTCCTTGCACAGCATGATACAAGTCCCTTCATAATCCTCTGCTCATTCACTCTGTCACAAATACGAGCGGAATTTCTATTTATTGTTGCTATCTAGTAACGAAGATGAGTGGTTCCCTGAGCAGATTTCATACCCAGGGAGGCAAAAGCTAAGGAACACTGTAGCTTTGCCTACCACTCAGTAAATCCAGCATACTTAAATCTGTGTTTGGACAGGAGCTAAGAGGATAATGAATGACAGAGAATTGAAAGGAAGAAAAATTAAAAACTGGTGTGTCCCTGCAGACACACTTCTACTGCTTGTAAGGATGAGGTAGAAATGGGAATTTCCATTCTGCCTCCAAACTGTGTTTCTTGCACAAACACAGCTGAGCATGCCATTGTAAACAGGAGTAAGGACTGAACTGCTGGATCAGTTGTAATTATTCAATGATTACAGAAAGTAATTCAAATTTTCATAAAGACTTCCTTTATGAAAAAGAGATCCATCTGCTAGAAACTATGAGAAGTTGTTCATATGTTTGCAACAGTTTCTCCAGTCCAGCAAATCACACCTAATTTTGTGCTCTCTGCATTCCCTAACCCATTTCAACCTTATAGTTGACTCACACCCACACCTTTAAAGAACAGCACCTTACCAAAGTTTGCTTTATGAAATAATAAAGAAAAATGCATAACAACATACACAAATTACAATTTCTTTGGTAAATGATTTTTTCCCTGAAAAGAGAAAGTAGAAAAAATTCAAAACAGACCAGGACCATTTTTCTCTCTTCAAGACTGCTGGAAAATGCCATTTGGATCAACTCAAGAATTATCCACATATTCACCTGGGATTTGCATTGGATTAAATATTCTGAGTGAAAAAAAGAATTAGATTTACATCACTGACAGAAGATACAGCAGTCCTGCATTTTGGTCAATAGGCTGGTGTTCATCCAAGTTCAAATCTAATTTTTACCTAAATAGAGAAGATCTGAATACTTTCCTTCCACTTATCAGAAAGAACAAAAAAGAACTTTGACTTACCACCTCCCTCTTGAGTGCTTCTAGCAGAACTTGAAAGAAAAAGGCACCATATCCATCATATCCTTTCATCTTACTCCCGGTGGATTCAGCAATATTTCCCCTGTCTTACAGGAGGGCTGCACATACCACACTATTTCCCATAACAGCAGCAAAGCCTGGATTTCCCTGCAAACTGTGCTATATTCAAAATGGAACCCAGAAGTCTCTACCTGCACAGTTCCAGTTTGCACTCTGGAGTAATGTGCGTGTAAAGGGACAGATGAGGCAACACAGTCCCTGAAGGATTAATGAAACTGAGCCATGTCAAAAATACTGCATCCAGGTAAAGCTTTTTCCAGCACCTGATTGTCATTCCCTGCAGCAGTTCCAAAAGTCCCAGCTGTGGCCCTGTGCAGATCCTGGAGAGTATGTTGCACTCCATTTGGTGGTGTGCATGTAGGCATGTTCCCCTGCTTGGTTTCAGCACAGAAATTAATGTCCCTGCAAAATAAAATAAGATAGAGAGGTTTCTGTGTCCCCATTGACACCAGGGCTAAGGGAAGGATTTAGAGCATAATATCACAAGTGTTTGAAGAAATGTAACTGAGACCCTTTCAGGTAATGAAACTCAGAAAACTCCTCAGCACATAAAAATTGCTTTCACAAACATCCAAGCCCACTAAATAATATAAAAATCTGAAACGAAACTAGATACTCTGGAATTACCTTGAGAGCTGCAATCTTCCACTCTGTCAGATAGCTGCAGCAGCAAATCACAGAAACATGATCTACATGTGCAAACTGTCCCATCTACAGACAAAGACTTTCATCAGCAGAGTCCCCAAAAGAGGCAACATGAGCCTTTTTCTGTCAAACCCTTCATTACTCTAACATATGAGCTAAAAGCCAAAGGAAACCATGTAGTACGCTACAAACAGGAAATGTTGCTGAAGGGATCTTGGCATGATAAATCTTTCAAGATTCAAAAGGACATGAGACTGATATCAAAGCTGGGCATTAGTAATCCAAAAGAAGTCAGAATCTTCATCTCCATTTAACTGGAGCACCGTTCTGCTGCTTGTACTCTTGTACTCTGATGAGTTCAGCTCTGGTTGTGCTTTTACTGGGCCATTTCTTCTCTGCTTTTCCCCCTAGAGCAACAATTTTTCCACTACCCAGAGGGACTGTTAGTACCTTTATTTCTGTTGGGAAAATTTCTATACTGAACACACACAAACTTTGTTAACAGCTTAAGGACTTTTCAGTTTTCAAGTATGATTAAAATATGACCCATAATTTGCCTGTGATCTTCTGCAGACATTCAAACAGATGTGAAAAGAGTACAAACATCTCAGAAAATCAGAACCAAAGCATACTCACTGTTTTGCTGATATGGATTTAGTACACAAAGCATAGGAGGATAACTGAGCTTCAGGTCTGGTAATGAAATTTTTTTTAATTAAATGCCTAAACTTGAGGAGTCTGACCATATAACACTTGCTCAAACCTCTATACTGTCCAGGAGATCATGTCTGGGCAAGCATGAAAACATTTGGTAACAAACACTTTGTCCCTTCCAACAAATGGAGAGGTATTTAAATTAGCAGAGCTATTCCTAATGCTTGCTGTATTATCAGCACAAGTAGTAAAATGGTTTTACAAGTCCAGAATAAAGCAAAAGTGACGCCTTGAGCTTACATCACAAGGATCACTGTGATCAGTATCTCCGGGTTTGATATCCTTCATGAGCAAGTAATGGTTGATCTCATTTCAGAATTAAAGCATAGTAAAATTGCTGTAAGAGAACAATTTAATTCATCACTATTATATGTTCCAATGGTTTTAAAAGAGCATGGGACTGATTATGATCTCAATTATACCAGCCATAATAACTTGGCTGCTTTTGCTTCAACTGATAGGATTGTTTTGATGCTCTGTCAGTACAACTCCAGAGTTACACCTGACTTGTGTGGGATTATCATTAATGCATGCTTCTAACAAGATGAGATGTGGTAGATTTCTAGATAGATTTATCCTCTGTATGCACAGTACTGCTTTTAGATTCACTGCAAGAGTGTGTCCTTTAAAGCTGATACCCCTTTTATTTGAAATTTGTAAGATGAAGCTGCTTTACTTGCAACTGGACATTATTCTTAATATACATGCAAACAGAAGTTCTAATAGCTTCACACACCAGATCATGAATGCTTACGAACAGCAGTATGGACTTCCAGAATGGACATAGGAATTACAGAATTATAATGCTGAACACAAGGAGCTCTCGCAGAGGGGAATAATCTCTATGCATTTGCTGCAGCTGCTTTGCTAACCTGTGTCCATCCATCACTTTCAAGGTGACTGAAATAATCAGATCATCTATTTCATGGCAGTAACAACTTCAGTGGCACCAATAGCCTAAAATTTCAGAATTTATCCAAACTTTTTAAAATAGTAATACTTCACCTTTCTTTACTTTCTATTAAGTCAAAGAAGCCTAATAGGCTTTTCAGAAAGTGTCTTTACTCAACACAATGTGCCTGTCCACGGGCTGAGGTACAGATTTTAGTTTGACTGGGTAACTGTGATTATCAGCTCCTGGTTTCTGCTGTACAGTAATTCCTCCTGACCACACATTCCAGCCTATTAAAATTATTGCTATACCAATAAGAACCAAAAATCATTGCCACTTTTTCAGACCAAGGTTCATCACACTATCTTCAAGTTTTCCATAATGGATTATAAAAGTAAGTCATAAACTTAACATGTTCTCCCAGTTTTGTCTGCAAATATTTGAGGGACTTTCTAAGCTGGCTACCATCTCTAATTTACTTCTTTAAAGAACTAAGGATGAATGTATTCTTCCCTTATGTTTTATAGTTTTAGTATTAACACCATTATAATTGAAGCTTTTCTGTGAATTTTGCCCTGGAGTCAGGACATGACCTGAGAATCAGATTAATTTGTAGATGCATTCACACATCCTACCTGTAGTTTAACAACACAAATGTCAGTTATCTGCCTCTGTGGGCAATGGAAAAGGAAAATCTATCCAGAGACAGATTTAGAAGACAAAGTTCAGCTTCTGTTACAGGTTTTCCTATGGAATTACCAGTTTTAGAGTACTTGGAGAAAGGCAGGAACAGTGTGCAAGGATCTCTTTCTGAAGAAGCCACTTTTCCATCATTCTCTGTCCCAAAAGAAAACAAGGCAATCTTCCTTTTTAAAGAAATGTCTGATACTTTTCAAACCACGTTTGTGATCATTTCCTGATTGCATGGGTCTGACAATTCGAGCTCTCTGGATTTATTCTGCTTGCATACCGTCTAGCTTAGCCTTTATTTTCTCTCATTATGATTTTTCTTCTTCTTGTGAACAACTGATAAATTGTAACAGTGTTCAGCAATTGTCTGTAAATAAAATTCACTGTTTTATCACTCCCCTCTAAAATACTTTGGAGTTCAGGATTATATCCTTCCAGGGCAATGGCCTTTCTAAAGAATATTCCCAGAGTTTAAAGATATTGATTTATAGCCAAGAGAACTCTCCTTAAAACATGACAAAAAGTATAATGTAGAAAGCACACTGTGTCAATGTATTTAGGGAGACATCTTTTTCCTCTGGTGGCATGTGCTGTGCCACTGCTGTGCCAAACCTTCAAGTCAGAAATCAGAGTCAGCTGGAAAACTTATGAAAAGTAGCTTCATTTTCTAACGTCAGTGTTATGAAACAGGCTCCCCAGAAAACCTCAGGAAAATCCTGGAAGTAATTCGGACTCTTCTTGTGGAACAGAAACTTTCAAAAAATTTTAGTGTTTCAAAGAGGTCTTCTTTTCTTTCTTCTTCTCAAAGATACATTGCATACACAGAAAAGACATAAGAATACCCTATTGGGAAGCCTACCCTGTCAAACCCTCATCACCTGTACAATAGCTTCTTGACATGAATCACCTGACACCTCATGCAACTGCAAAAAATTGTGGAATTATAGTCACTGGGAAAAAAAATCATTTAATTTTAAACTGCAAAGAAGAGAAGGCAACAAAAGAAATTATTATTACCAATATTTCTGATAGGTCATGAGTAAAGTAGCAAGTGTAGAGAGAAGGTTCACATCCAGCTCTAAAGTATGTATCCCATCAGCCTACCTACAGTTATAAAATGTCATTCCCAAGAGTCCTGATCACAATACATCACAATTCTAATATTCTCATATTTCCATTTGGCTAATTTTCTGTTCATTGAGAAAAGTATTCCATGCTCATGAGTAGACAGCATAAAACAGACTTTTCTCATGCTATTGTGAACCTGGAGTAGCTGAAATGTATTTACTGCAGCTAGTGCAAATTTATTCTCTAGTCAGCGTGGCTGCATTCCGCTGGAATTGAGCCAGAAAGAGAAGAAAAAACACTTCTGCTGCAAAGGTACAATCTTTCACCTGTCTGCTATAGAAGTGAGACCAAAAAGGGCATTCCTGAGACAAATTCCATACTCAACCGGATTCCCAACTTGATCCCTGAGGTAAGGCCCCCTTAAAACCACCAGCTTAATATGACTCCCATATTAAGCAATTCAGCACTGTTTTCACACACAACAGGATATCTCCCTTCCCCTATTTTACTAGACCCTTTGTTGAGAAAACGGTGCAGAATGAACTTCAACACCAAACCCTTTAAACTCCCAGCACTTTGACATGAGATTGGCAGTGAACAGAGAAAAGAAGTTGCTAAGAGATTAATTTTGCAGCTCTTTAACTGCCAAATATTTGGTACCCCAGGGTTAACTTCATACTACTGACAGGCTCCTTTTTCTCCAAAACTCCTGCCCTGTGGAATGTTTCTGTGTCATAAAATATGAATGCAGGTAAAACCTCTGCTGCCAAACATTTGTGGGAAAAATGATAACAGAACTGTAACACTGAGTTCTCTGATTTTTAACTCCCTGATTTTCATGTCTTCAACTTTGCTGTCAGCCCTTGGGGTGTAGATGTATGCCACTCTGCTTTCTGAAATTTTAGCCACTAAATCCCTAAAACTCTCCTAGTCTGAGTAAAGAAAGTGGAACAGAAGATGACTTTCAGTAATAAAACTTCTGATAACTACAGTTATTTTTCTGGTACACAGTGACACTCCTAACAAGAAGCCAAAAATTGATGTTTTACTAGACCTCCATACATCTGCCATTCTGACACCAGTGAGAACAGACACAGCTGACACAGGGCCCTACAACCACATAGAAGTCCTACTACTTCTTTGAACTCTGCACAAAATTCACTTCAAATAGCAATAGATTTGCTTGTCTCAGTTACCATCAGCAAATGCCTTAGGAATAGCTTGTGGACCATAAACCAGATACTGAAAACCACTTGTCTGAAATTATGTGTCATTTTTCTGTGTTACTAGGAAGCTTACAGCTAGTTTCTCCAGTAGTTAAATTATGTCCTGTATTGAACTCTAGTGCCCAGTTTCTCGCCCAGAAAACAGCAAAAAATATGTTCAGTGCAGCAATGAGACAGCCAATCAGTCCTGCAACTGCAAGCAATTTCCTTTATATTGGTAGAAAAAAATCAGGACAATCAATGAGTTCCTCTAGTTGTCACTCATGGAAGGAGGTGAGTAAACACATAGACAAGGTATGAAGAAAATTTGGTCCCATCTCTGCCACAAGTGAGATCTTGGAGAACAGAAGACCATTGAGAAACATTTCTGGTTTGTGGGGGGGGGTTTGTATCTCAAAGATATGTTCCTCACTCATTTACTTGGCATTGCATTCACCTAAGCTATTTTACAACATCTCTTTCTTTTGTTCCCATAATTACACATCATATATGTACATGGGAATGTTCAGTCTTATCAAATGTAGGACGTTTCTTTTCTTTACCCTCACAGAAAGCAGCATCCTCGCTGTGCTGAGGATAGGAAAGAGTAAATCAAACCCAAACAAAATCTTTATGAAATAGGAAACAACTGTGCTGCATGGAGGATCCAGTAAAAGAGAAAACACGAACAGCAAGGTTTTCTTAAAATCTTCACTTAAGCTGCTAAAATATTTCAATATTGAGAATAAGTTAAATGACAGAATCCTGGTCTACAGCTAGGAGGGCTGAAATCATTCCATATCAAAACTATTCAACTTCAACAAGATCTTTAAAAATCCCAGTTCTAACTGTAAAAATGGGATTTTATAACACTTAAGAATATCAATGTATTTTAATGATTAACAGAACATGTTTTCCCTTCCCTCCATAATTTTCCTGTGTTCACTTTTTTAAGTATGTGTGCCAAACATTCAGCTTGTCAGATTATATGATAATAAAAGGCATACAGTAACTGCACAGCACTCAAATTTCATCAAAACTTGGCCAGCACAACTAAAAACATCTAAACAAAGGGAACATCAAGGGACAGATCGTAAGCAGAAGCTACTTGGGATAACCTTTGAAAACAATAATGCACTACTAATTTATACCAGCTGTGAATCCACAGGGAAGGAGCCATAGTGGTGGGAATTAAAATATATAGACAAGCAACAAAACTGATGCAAGGTTTTGTGTATCCTCATGGAATCTTTCAGAAAATATGAGAAGGTGCTGATCTTCCTGTCTATGTTTTCTCAGATTCAGTGCCTGGGAGAGATCACATATAAATACATCAGTGTACAATTTTCACAGGCAAAAATACAGGTTTTTTGACTGTGCTGGGGCTTTATTAGTAAAATATGAAATGTTGAAGCCAACATGATATGAGAATACAGAAAACAAATGATTTTTTGTTTACGTTTATACCAACAGTGAAATAGTAAAAATACTCTTGAGCTGCTTTTGCCAAAGATACTTTCAGCAGCCAGTGCAATTCTGCAGTTTGTCTGGGCTGCCACATGGAAACATAACACAATACGTGCATGTGAAAGTTTTCTGTAAGTATTTATAGTTATAAAATTAAAATCTGTATTTGTGTGGCTCTCCCAGCAACTGTGTTTCCAGTTATTTGGTTTGTCTGTGTCCTCTAGCAATGACCAACAGTTCTTGGATGCATTTCCCAGCAGTATGGGAGCACGTTCTACAGGCTTTCCTTTCAGCAAGGAGGTGGCTACACCAGCTCACTGTGACGAAGAACCCCTTCTTTCCTTCTCATGAACTGCTCTACATGGTGCTTACTCCTACTGGGCATCTCCTGAAGCTTTATTTCCATCAGTGATATTGAGAAGAGCACAGACAGTGCTATTGTCTCTATTTATACTCTATTACAATCCTCCTTGGGATTGAAAGGGCCAGCCATCCTACTAAAAGCTAATGGCACTTGAGAGTCCAATTCCTGTAAGCTAGATCTACGAAAGCACCAGGGCACAGAAAAAAAAAACTGTATAAGAAACCAAACAAACATTTTTGTGCTCTTCTGGATCAATAAAAGCAAAAGAGAAAACATTTGAGTAATAGCAATGTTTCCCAAGCCTCCTTCTTCCACAGCAATAATTATCCTTCTGTTTTCTTCACAAACCCACTTTATATTTGCAAAATTCACACCAGGATAAATGTTATCTTCTTTCAGAATTACAGGTGTAGTAAGTATCTGTCTTAAACAGTTTGTCTCTACTTTTAATTTCTACTATGATTTTGACTAGACTAACAAACAGAGCAGAGCATAACAAACAAACCATAACAAAATGGTTTCCTTCTGACTTAGAAAGTACTAATATGAACTGCTGTTCAACAAAGGAGTTTTTTGAATGAAATGAACACTTTGCCTCTGTTTTCTTTGTAAAATTGCAGGGTTTGTAACTAATTATCAGATAAACATGATAAATATGTTCAAAAAATACAGGAAGAACCCATAATACTAGAATTTATAAGTGATAGACAATGGAGTTTATCCTAAGGGTCTCAGTTCTTTGGATTTAAAGCTTGTAAAAGTGTGTGGGTTTCTCAATTTTCCGTTGCAATTTCTTTGTTAGGATTGTCTCAGGTGTTTTCAGATTGAATTAACTGGAAACCAAAGATATACAATAGATGAAAGGGAATGAAATCCAACCCACCAGAGATCTTCATGCTGTGAGCACAGAGCAATCACTCACAAATTCCACCAAAGACACCGAACACTTCAGCCACACAAACCCAGCTAAGCAGAAGGGATCAGCTCTCGTTTTCTCTGCCAGCACTCACTCGCTGGACGAGGTACCCAGGAAATGTGAAGAGCTCAGCAGTCCAACTGGCCAACGAAGCAGCAGCTGTCAGACACTTTTCACACAGTTTCTGGAAGACAAAGTGACTCGTGGCTGGCTCCAGTCAGCAGGAAAACCCTGGATTAGAGGCCATTTCCTCTCCAACCAAGACGAATTCCAGCCTCTGGTATTTGCTCAGCCTCTGGCATTTGCTCCGGTCCAACTCTGGTGCTTGTAATTAAACTAATTTGTTCACAGTAAGCATCCAGCCCTGCACCAGTGAACAAGTAGGAGACACCATGAGATGCCTTCTGTTTTCACATGACAGGACTCAGGTGAGATGCTCCTTTCTAATGACAGAACACAGGTTTAGTTTCTTTTCCCCCCTTTCTTGTGAAAGACAGTCCCTTTTTTCTAAGCCATCCTAGGTGAAAAAGTCTCCAGTTTAAAGGACCATTTCACTCTTTCTGCAGAGCATCTTCTCAGGAAGGAGAAAAACATGAGACTAAAGGCAAAAGTAGTTTCAGTAAATAAGGATAACTTTAATAAATGAAAAGCAGTGTTCACTTAGAACTCTAAGTGAACTAAGTACCAAGATGGAGATGTTCAAAACCAATCGAATGAAAAAAATGAATCAGTTAGAAAGGGCCCACAGCGGCACTCAAGAATAATTTTTTTCACATCCTACAAGCTAACAATTATTTGTTGGGGTCCTTAACATACAAATCTGTTCACTACATTTTATCAGGACAGTCTTAGCAAAGAGATGGACTGCAAGCAAAATTTATTGGCTGTATCACAAAGCACAGAAGTTGAATAATACAAAGAAGTTTCCAATAATTTCCGAAAAGTAAATATATATATATATATAGATGCACATAAAAGCTGAAAATCTTGGACAGATTGAAGGAAGAGCTATAGTTATCATATAAGTCATTCAGCAATGTCAAGATCAGTCATTCCTGCTGTCAGCTTTGACAAAATTCACACTACAGGTTAAGATCAGGCAATTTATCAAAGAAGTGCCCATCAGACAACCATTATGATGGGGTCAGAAATTTCTCTGCAAACCATCATTATCACTTAGTGTATCAGTCAGCAATCTGAATACTATCTAAAGTATCAGACACTCTGATAACATGGTATGGCAGGGCCTTCAACCAGCAAACCATGGTGATAGCTTTGAGTCATCAACTATTTCGTATTTCCTTCTGCTCTCCAAATATTTATGTACCTTTACATTCCCAAGCACTCAGAGCAACCACTGCTAACAGCAGATAGACAGCATCATTTATGTAAATTTGTTACAACAACACAGAAAATGGAAATAGGAGCTAAAATAATCAGGATCAACATTTATATGCATAGTTAGGAACAAATTGTGGAATGAATGTTTAATCCCAAGTTCTTCTATCGTGGCATTAATCAGTGAATGGATGGCAGTTAAGAAATTGCTTCTGCCCATCACTCACTGCTGCTGCTTTTGAAGCAAGAATTGAACTTTTCCTTTCCTGGCAACACTTGTAGACCCTGTCATGCCAATAATTGCTCCTACTGTTTGCTTAGACATTTGACATGGCAATTCCTGCTGTTGACCAGACACAAAGAGATTTGAATTTAATTACCAGAGTGGGTGCAGGTAAAAACTACCCTGCTTCTTGTTCTCAAAGCTGCTGTGTCACCATAGTCAGATTGTTTCAAGCAGCAGGAATTCATAGCACTTTACCTAAAGATAATTGAGAATGTCACAAAACACTGGAAAAAATATTCACATGAGAGACTGCAGACACAGCTCGGAGTAAAGGAGTGGATACAGCATTTACAGACAGACTACATAAGGAATTCAAGCACACACACATCATCCTTCGATTGGAAATAGCTATGAAATATATTTTAAAAGGAACAAATGCAATCCAGTTGACCCACCCAATATTTTGTACAAAAATTTCTCATAGTAGTTAAAGGAGGTAAATACCATTTTCTTCCTTTTTACAGAGGGAGAAATGGCAGGCAATGTCACTTACCAAATAACACACAAGGTCTTAGGAGAGCCTGGAAGAAAAATGAGTGAGACTTTCTGGTCTTCAAATTAATAGGAATCTCATGGACTTAAACAGGTCCAGCCTTTCCCTGAGAACATATGAATCTTATATTCAGGGCACTATGATGTTGTAACATTACACAAAATAATCTTCCAGTGAGCTTCTAGCTTTATGTAACCATGCAAAGAAAGAAGATTAAAAATTGAATTAATACTCAAGTTTTAATCATACCAGCGGTCGCTACTGTCACATAAGAGCAGCAGCACAAAGGGTGAGAGAGGCCCAGCTGTAAGTGGCAAACAAAAGGCAAAAACTGTCTTTCTTATTCATAAGTACATTAGTGAAAAATAAACCACTTAAACACCCAAAGCCTGCTTTATGAACTCGGGCATATATTTACATAAATACTAGATGGCTGCTGGTATGAATTCTTTCCATCTGGGTTATTTAAATATCAGGATCTCTTGCATGAAGGGCAAACCACCAGGCAAAACACTGTGAGGCTCTGCTTTTAAACCCATACATGACTTACTGATTGGGAATTCACTAAATGCTTAGGTGAATCTGACAAAACTGAAGTTGTAAGAGAGAAGTACCAAAGAGTTCAGTGTCACACACAATTGATGGTCCCTGTGATACAAAAAGTTCACAGTAAAACATGGCTTCAGTCCATCCAATAAAACAATAGAATCTGTTAAGGGAAAAAGACTTTTCAACAGAAATTCAACAGAAATGACTTTAATTTTATAGTTAGTTTAAAACAGAATATTACCAGCCTTAATACTGGTCACAGTGAGAAATATAGATCTTAATTGAAGTGTTTTAGAATTGCCTTGTATATACAGAAAAGGTTGGAATTTGACCACTTTAAATACTTCCCTCACTGGAAACACAACCAAGGACCTTCCTTTCAGGGAATGTCAGGAATGATCTGAACCTGCAGGTTAGTGTTTCTGAGGATGGGAAACAGAGCTATAGTACATTCCTTACTGACTTGTGAGGAAAGGGGGAAAATGTGAAATAGATCCTAACTAGGAAGGAAAATTGGTTTTATTTCTGCAGGTGATGCCAAAGAAAGAAATAAAAAAATACTTTATCAATATTTTTACAAGAGAAGAGAACTATTTCTTTCCATTGAACGAAAGTGATGATAAGCTGTCTCATGGAAGGTGTTTGGGCAATCATATTCATGCTGAGCAACAGCAAAGAGCCTGGGAGGCCTGGGGAAATTAAAAGGCAACAATCCCAGTCCCAACACACACTTGCCTGAGTCTCTTTCAGCTGTTTCACAGTTTTTCCCTGTGTAATCAGTGCCCAGACACATCCACTCCAGCACCAGGGGAGGAAAGGATGGGAGCTGAAATACTCTTCTGGGAGTTGAAAAAAAGTCTTGGTGGTTGCACATGCCTCAGCCTCTAGATCAGAGTAAATCCAGACTAAATATCCTACACTATCCTAACCTATGCTGCTCCCTTGAGTGAGATGTGACACAGCTGTAAAGAACAAGGAAACCAGACTCTAGGAGAGGGAGGTGAGAGAATTTTAGTGTTATTTCCAACCCCTTGATTTCAGTTTCTGTTCCAAAGATTTTTTACTGTAGAAGAAAGTCCCTGCCAAAAGCCCCTTCCGGTAGAAGAATTTCAACCATTTATGAGCATCCAATAGAGCAAATTCTACACAATTCCTTCCTGTTCTTCCAAAGCCACAGGAATTCATTTTTATAATTTTGGAAGGATTGCATTTGTAAGGTTACGAATTTGGATTTTTACCCTATCATATTATCATGTAGGTCTTCTCCATAATCCAGCCATGCCAGGTATAGGATGCCCTTCATGTCTTATATAGCAGCAATGGACAGGAATATGTATTTTTCTTTACTGGAAACTAATTTGGGAGTTAATTTTGTCACAACTTTCCCTCAAACAAACATAATGTAAAGTGGGAGCAAACCACACAAAGTCATAATTTGGCCCTCTGTATTCAGAAATTGAAAGACTGACAGCAACTTCCACAAATCTAAATTACCTGTACATAAGAATGATTTTCAGCAATTTGCGATGATTCTCATTAGAGGTAAAAGTACAAGGATCAAGAGCAGATGCCATCCTTGTGCAGGAATTAAAATGGATGATCATGCATAACAAAGATTAATTCATTATTTTTTTGAGCTTGACTGATATGAACACATGGTGATCACTATTGCAAGGAACTGAACACAAACTCAAAGTCTGGGAGAACTTAGTGATGGAAGGAGGACAGATACTGCATCAACAAATGGGTAATCACACAAGAGGTTGCTTGTTTATGAGAAGACTGCAGAGGAGGCAAAACTTTATATGCTCTATTTTTTAAATACACAATTTTTAGTCACAAACCCCATTACGCCACTGACTGCCCAATGATTTTTTTCTTTATTTTTTGTACCTACACTCTATGATTCTTTAGAGATGACAAGGGAAACATTAAATTAATGATAAATTTCAGTAAACAGGTGAAATAAAAAAAAGCCCAACATTTAGAGTCATTAATGTTAGTTTTTTCCAAATCACTGTTTCATATTGTTTAAAGACACTTCAGAGAAATAACTAAATTCTCAGTATTTCTCTGTGAGGAAATGAAGTCTTCAAAAAATAGGCATTAAATCATTACCTATGCTTAACAAATACAATAAATCAACTTAATTAAACATTAGGCAAAAAGTTCTCACATATTTAGGCCCCAATCGACGCAGTATCCATTACCTTGGTGCAGCAGACTGGGTCTGCCACTGACGCTGGAAATATTCTCCTGTATTTAGTGACTCAGACTGGGAGGTATTTGTTAAGTCAAACTCTACTGTTAATTTCAGGCCAGAAACATATTTTCAACAATATATGGGTTCTGCCAAGACTAATTGTTATCAAAGATGAGAAGTAAGAGTAAAGGAGACTTAGAAGAAACAGCATTTGTCCTTGAGATGGGGAAGGATTCCAGAGGTGCTCTGATTTTTCATTCGCAGCCCTCCCTTTTCCAGAGGCCAACTGCAGCCTGATCAAAGGCACACAGAGGCTCCCACGATCTCATTCAGTCTTTTTAAATCACGGTTCAGACAAGCACCTATTAATACACAGGGGAAAAAAAAAAAAAAAAAAAAAAAAAAGGAGCAGTCACCTCCTTTTCACTTAATTAGGTCATGATTATTCAGCTTCACACAAGAAAAATCTTATTGCAGCAAAGAGAGTTTTCTATTAACCTCCTCCATTCCTTCCTAGCAGTGCATTCAAGTTGTATGTAAATGGCTTGCATTCCTCAATGTCACATGCTATTACAGAGACAGGAGAGCAGGCAGGATTAAAAGATGTCTGTGATTAGACTATCTAGAAGAATAATTTATAAGATTACCACATCAGCCTACACACTAGAAGGTGAATGCCTGACACGATATGCCTAAGGTTAGGAAAGGATATTATTGAAAGCTTGTCCATTATACAAATTTTTTCTGATGCTTTTTGTGAGGCATCAAAGATAAACCAGATAGACCAGTGGTCTAATGAAACAAAACAGTTTACATTTTCTTTTAGGAATGGGGAGAAATTATTTTGCTCTTCATCCTACTATTTCAGAGTCAAGAAGCCAAGTCTCATTTCCCTTTACAGTTATATTTATAATTCCTGCTCTTAGTTCTTTGTATTCAAAAGAAGAAATACGTTCAAGCAGTGTTTTCACACTGGCCCAATTTTCAAACACTTTGGGGTGGGAGGCTAATCTAACCTTAGAAACTAACAAAGGAGCTTTGCAACTGGTCAATTCCAGCAGAAAAGTAACCTTGGCAATTTTGAAAATAATGAATTACTGGAAAACATGCTGAAAGTCTGTCTATGAATACAGTCTGAAACAAAACTTTTTGTATTACCTCATTTTTTAAGATGATTCAAAGCCCACTAAAGTCAATAGGAAGATCCATATTGATTTTAGGAGGCTTTGAATCATGCCTAAAATTGCTCTTTCATTACACTTCCATCCAACCCAGTAAAACAAATCCTACAAATCAATATATTTCTATAAACACAGCAGTACAAGAACGAATTATAAAAAGTTATAACACAGCTAACCAGGATTTGTACACATAAGCAACAAAAAAACATTACTTCTTCCTGGGGTTAATTATCTTTTCACAGTTCAAAAAGGTAATCACCTTAAATTACATTAGTCTCGCTAATACTTTCTTGAGTAATTCTGAAATTTTAAGGTAGGAAATTTATGTAGAGTAATTAATGCATGAAATAGTTGCAGCAAAATTAAATCTACTCAACATTTTCCACTTCCTCCAAAAGACAACATTTTACACATAATTTATTACATGAATAAATATTTGGTCAAAATTGGGAATAAGACACTTTTCCCATTATTTCTGCAGAAGTTTTGCATTTCTCTATAGAACTGTTTGCAAGGAGAAATGATCTGGGCTTCAAAAATCTTTTGGTGGTAGTTGTCATATGCCTCAGGTCAGGAGAGTGTGGATTCAGCTGCCTGTGGGCTGAGTTCACTCAGTCTCATTGTGAAGATAAGTAGATGCACTTTCATGCACTTTTTTCCTGAGGGAAAGCTACATGTAGATATTTCTGGTGACCCACAGCCTAGACACCTTTCTCTGTGACATTTTTTTCATAGTTTTGTTTCTTCAAAAATTAAAGTTACTTCTTGAAAACAGAATGCTGCCCTAATGGGGAAAAAAATGAAATTTTGGAGATCTAAATGCAAAACATCGGTGGGAAAGGCAAGCAGAAATCCAGGCTATTTTGAAAATAGAGGCTACTTTTAATTTGCAATCCTTACAATTTTTTGCAAGCCATTAGGTCAAAGCAGTGCACTTCATCTCCTTTACAACTGCTCAAAGGTGTCCCTCTTCTTGCACACCCTTTCCCATTTTAAAGCATTTCTGGTGCTTGGCTTCTCTGCCAAGCTATGGCTCTGCCTATGGGACAAAAAACCAAGCTGGCAGATCATCCAAAGAATGAAAGAAACCATTGGCAGGAAGTTCTGATACCCTGGAACTACTGAAATAGCACAGAAATAAATACTACCCAAATTGCAGCTATTACATGAAAATACGTTATAAGAAATTGTCCTCTTAAACCATGTCTCAGGACGTGTTGATTCTTGGGGTACAAGAGCTATTCTGAAAAGTAATAAAAATCATAGGATACAAAATTAAAAAAACATAGAAAATAACAAGTTGAACTTGAGAAATATTAAAAAAATATCATTTCTTTAATAAACATGTCATGCAGAGCTTTCATCATCAGACTGCAGTGGCCTTCACTAACAGTTCCTTCATTAACATCAGTGTTATTGCAGAAGGAAGAAAGAGCTTCATTTACACTGACTTTTTAACTGGCATTCGAAAAGTGTTTAAGTTTCCAGTACCCAAAGGGTTCTACAGGAGAGCTGGAGAGGGACTTTTGACAAAGGCATGTGGTAATAGGACAAGGGGGAATGGCTCCAAACTGAAAGAGTAGATTTGGATTAGATATAAGGGAGAAATTCTTCACTATGAGGGTGGTGAGGCCCTGGCACAGATTGTCCAGAAAAGTTGTGGCTGCCCCATCCCTGGAAGTGTCCAAGGCCAGGCTGGACAGGGCTTGGAGCAACCTGGGATAGTGGAAGGTGTCCCTGCCCATGGCAGGGGGTCGGAATAGGAGGATCTCTAAGGTCCCTTCTGACTGAAACCATTCTATGATTCTATGAAAATTGGTTTTGACAGCCTCAGTAGGCACACATGGATTCTCAAACCATGTCTAAACTCCACATCTAAAATCCAGAAACCATTTCCCAAAACAAGTCTCAATACGGCAGAAGCAAAGCTCTTAACAAGAATCTGCATAGTTAACTATATATTTTGTTCATTTTACCACAAAATGACCCAGCCTGGTCTTTTTCACAATGATTGCTCAAATATATTCACAATCATTACAGCGGCACTCAGGTGAATATTTTCTTAAATTGATATCAATCCCCATGGAAAGACAGAATGTGTTACTCTAGTAAACTACAGTGTTGGTTATCAGAAGAATTTGTCATTCCTAAGACAAATTTTTATACTTTACTGATCTTAAGAGCACTGTGATAAGGGAGCTCTGAAGTGTTTATCATTTGGATAATATTTGTTTCATCCTATTTTAGTCATCCAGAGATAAGCTGAAGTGCCACAAAAAGAATACCTGCTCTAATTCAATGAATATTGTGATGATAATTTTTAGTATGAAATTTTTGTAATGAGACCCCATTAATTTAGTTGCAGATCCTTGGAGGAATGGATGGAATCAATTTCTAGGTGAGTCTGCGCCTATCATGGAGGGAAACTCTTGTTGGGACTTTAAATGCCACAGATCCCCTCTTGCTCTAACTCTCTAACCTACATTTGGGAGAGTCTCTTTTGGAGAACCCCTGCTCAGATAAGATACCAAAGAGGAAACTCCAAACTTTTGGCACTACCAGACCAAGTCCAGCTTCAGCAATGCTGTTTCCTCTGCAATTTCTACAACACCTCAAAATGCATTTAGAAATCCACCCTGCGGGAGCTCTCAGTATTCAAATATTTAAAGTGCCACAAACCAGCATGCTCAAAAGGAATGAAATAGCAGCGTTTAAAGCCAATAATACAGAACAGTAAGGCAAAACCTACATCCACACATGTAACCAGGAAGCTCCCCCGCTCGAAGACAGCATGGGAAAACTTAACTAGCACCAGAAAACACAAGTTCATTACCATCTGCTTGGTCTTGGTTTCTGTTTCAAGGCCCAGCTACACCAATCTCATGGATACTCCCTGATCCAGTCCACATTGCACAGCACTTCCAAGTTCTTCCTACTGGTTCCTTCCAAACCCCTCACACACAAACATGTTTCACCACATCCAGTAATGTCATTCCTCATCACGCTGCAGGAAGAAACAAACCCTCAGCTATCTCTTTATAACTCAAGAAGCAGTTATCTATAACTATGATACATCTCAGGGGTGACTTTTTGAGCAGATGTAGTGTTTTACATCTGGAAATTTATGGATAACAATTAATGCTATACAAAACAGTACAAACTTAGCCCCTTCCTATATGCTAAATAATCATAGGAAAACGACAGGGGGAAGAGAGTCACAGAACATCTCTTTCCAAGAATAGTCACCGTCTTTCCCCACACACAGCATCTTGTTATTCACTATCCACTCTCTCCTTCTGCACGATGCAGTGTGCTAAGGATTCTATTGTTGTATCTGCTCCTGAAAAGTACTACTAGAAGAAGTTTCTCAGATATTTATTACTCCCACAAGTGTATACAAAATAGATATATATTTATTTTTGCTATCTCCCAAAATGCAATGTAAAATCTGCAAGTTTTTATTACTCCTTTCCATCAAAGTCTTTTACTTTGCAAATTAATAGTGAAGACATTTTAGCATACCTCTTTCCTGTGAGTAAATTTAATTCCTTTACACATTTTTATCCCAGTTTAAAAAGGATTTCTTGATGTATAGCCTGACACAGACTGTAAAGTCATTCAACTTTACAGCTAAACCATGAGAGGGGTATGCAAGAAACTATTCCTAAACTGGTCTGTTTGGGGTTTGTGTAGCATAATCCAAAAGGTAAATTTAACGGTATATAACGCTAAGGAGATAAATGTTGAGAGTGAAGAAAAAAAGAAAAAGGAAAATAATTTTAGAAAAAAAGTAAATAGTGCAATTGCACATGTGTTCGAAAATTATCTCTGTAAGGATGAATTAAAAATTTGACTGTGCAAAATGAAGAATCATAAATGCAGCAATGGAGCAGGTGTTGCAAAGCTTATTAGGAAATCTCCTAAATGGTTCCATAAAAATTCAATCGTCCATTGTATGTAAGACAACAAAATTATATTTCATGGCGAGCTGTACTCTTGCCATTTAATTATTGGACAGTACTGCAGTCTTCTCAGAGCAGTTTTCAGACCTCAGGTTATAATGAGCAGACAAGAGCGAGGAGTTCCCTCTCCACTGTATTTAAGATATTTCATCATAGCCAAAAGAAATTAGAAAGCATGGTATTTTCATGAAAAACACTTTTCAATTACCTTTGTATCCAAATAATGTTGCATTCATATTCACAGTATTGCAAAGTCATTACCTAGACTAAGTAAAATGAACACAGTATCAGAACTTAATTGGACATAGAAAATTGGAAAGTTCCACACCACAGTTGCTGAATACGTAGAAATACATAAAATGAAGGGTGCAGCTGTTTCCTGAAAGCCACTGTAATAGCAGACAGTGCTTGTAAGGGACATGGAAGGGTCACTGAGCTCAGGACAAGGTGAGCCCTGGGCCGTGCTCACTCGGCAATCCCACCCCAGTGCAGCAGACCTGGTAGCACCAGTTCACAACAGCAGCCAAGGAAAGCAGCTCTCTCCTTAGCCCTTGCTAAAGCAGAGCTCCAGCAAAGAACTGTCTATATGTTTTTATTGAAGACAACCAGTAAAAACAAGAGTTAAAAGATGTTCTTTACCTAAGATCAAGGTGAAGGTCTAAGCACTTTTTGATTGCTGAAGTTGCTCTTTAGGGTATTGACATGCATCATTTCAGACAGGTTTTAAAAAATCATAAACCTTGTTCTGTGTGTTCTGCTTCATATTTTATGGCAGTTAAATATATGTACCATGCACACTGCATCCCATATTCTGCACAGAAATAAGCACAACAAAAGGAAACTGATGTAACCAAATAAGCCAGACTTAAGAAGATGGAGAAGAGAACAGTAAGAATCAAGAATTACTTACGTTATGCATTGATGTGGGCTAAGGTGTGAACTTCGGCAAGATTCTGTGGTTCAAAAGAACATCAGGATTTTTATGTTGGCTGTGTCAAATGCCCTCCACCTTTTTATTAAAGTTACAGAACCAGAAAGACTTTTGAATTTTGAAAGTGAAACTTTCTTCAACATTAGTTAGAACACGTTTTCTAGAGAAAATAGGAATGTTTGAAAAAGCTCTACTCCTGGACTGATACTTCCATTTCCTTTTAACTTGTTTTCTACTGTAGGAACTTCTAGGGTGACAACAGACTTTTCACAACCCACACAAACATCCTCTAAATCCAAGACCCTCAGAACTGTGGGACTATCTCCTTGCTGCTCTCAGACAAGCCCTGGTCTTCCTGTTGGTCTTCCTCACTCCTTGGTAGTTCCTGGGAAAGACAAAGTCCTTTTCCCTCCTGTTGAGTCTACTTGACCCAGCTTACGGCAACCAGCACAAGGCAAGCAGCCAGACCATCCCTTACTGCTCATCTACAGCCCAGGAAGGGAGCATCACCCAGCTGACTCTCACACGTGTGGAACTTCAACAAAATACAAGCACAGAGAGAGTTCACCGGAGTGAACATGCCGTGTACGTGGCCTTCGTGTTTATACAGGAATGTTTTATGAAGTGGAGGACATGAGACAGCTTTAGAAACAGAATTTCATTATACAAATTCTGTGTTAGTGGCAGGCTTAATAAATCTCATGGCCCAGGAAATACTTTCCACCCCCATGTACAAGAAACCATGCTGACAACTTTTCAAAGCTAGCTACAAAACCTGGGCACCCTGTCCACATTTCCCAGAAGCACAGAATAGTGGGGTTGGGAAGGGACTTCCAGAAACCATCTTGTAAAACCCTATAGCACAAACAGGGTCAGCTGCAGCAAGTTTCTCAGTTATGTTTCCAATATCTCCCCAAATGGAGTCACCACAGCCTCTCAGGGCAACCTGTCTCATGCTCAATCACCATTCCAGTTAAAAAGTGGTTTTTTTATGGGCAGAGTTTCCTGTGCTTCTGTTTGTGCCCAATGACTCTGACCTTGTCCTTGTGCAGCAGCAAGCACAGTTCAGCTCCATCTTCTACATATCCTTCCATCAGATATCTGTAAAAAATTAAGAGATTCCCCCCGAGCCTTCTCTTTTCCAGGCTAACCCATGCCAGCTATCTCAGCTCCTTCTCATATGAGAAGTTTTTTAGCCACTTGGACTTACAAAAGGACATTCGGGGAAAAAAGAAAAAAAAAAAAAAGAATCTGGGTTGGAGACCATTCATTTTGGGTAATGCAAGTGAAAACATTTTGTGCTTTTCATCACAAGAACAGCTGTACAATATTTGCTGCCTCAATTCCTTCAGTGCTCCAGTTAAATATTGCATAGATCCTGGGCTGGAATGTGTGGAAATGGGAAATGCTAGGGATATAAAAGATTACCAATCCCCTTTAATTTATGCTTTCAAATGCTTAACACAGGGCTATAATTGCAATTTTAATCACATGTGTTCTGTGTGTGCATTGAATACCGAGGTCTCCATGTGTCAACTAGCACCCAGTAAAGCTGGAGGGATTTTTTCCACTTTAATGTATTCATGTTAACATGTAAAAAGATCCATTTTAAAGGTTCTGAAAAAAAAGGAAAAAGTGACAGCTTCAACGATAACTGTCAAAAACAAGTGGATATAAAATTCCAGCTTGCCTCTAATGGCAGGGTACTTTTGTGTTTTGCCTTCAAACACTTCGAAAACAACCTGCTCAAGGTGGGTGGCAAACTGCTATTTTATGCCCTATGGATAAGTGTCACAAGTGATGCCACCAGATTAGCTAAGCAGGTCTGCTGGGAGAAGCTGAAAGTGAATGCAAATAATACCAGGGTTTTGAGAGTTTTATTCTGGATTTTATGTCTGTTTTATGTTGTCACTTTTAGTAGGAACAAGACTTAGTTTATACAGCAATTTTAGTGTTTCGTGAAGTCTTATTTTGAATGTTTAAAATCTTCAAATACCTGAAGTGTTCTGCACTTCTTGTTTCAATTTCAAACATATTTTCTTTTATTGTAGTGTGGTGGCAATTTTGTCACCACTATTTAAATAAAATGGCAGAAAACACAGGGTAAAACGCTGTTTTCTGGGACTGAGGGTTGCAGAGGCTGATCCTAAGCTGTTTCCAAACTGACACTTCCACACTTGCTGTGGAAACACTGAGCTGAACACACCCATAACCTTGAAAGCGCCTCAGTTAGGTTCAGGCTTAAAATACCAACATCCAAAATGGATACAAGTATTGTCAGGAATTAAGATATGATTAGTTGGAGAAGGTCAATAACGTTTCACCATTAACCTCCCTCTTTCCTAAAATATAACCAACAGCCTCACATATAAATAACATAAACCAGTCTGAAAGATAAGGATAGAGTCAGGATGCAAGATTCATCCCAGCCATGGCAACAAAATTTCACTGAAGATAATGAAACTGGATGATGGCAAATCCCTTTGGGAGATCAGAATCTCATCCAGTATTTCCTGGCAAGTTTTATCTTGCAGCCCAAAATGAATAAAGAATTAAGAATTAAATCAGCGGTATAAAAACCATTTAAAATAAATCACATATTGAGAAAATTTAATCATTAAAATGGAAAAAAATATTATTTTATTTTAAGACATCAATAATTTATCAAGCAATATTTTCCTGCAAGTATTAACCATGAATATTTAATATGTACATGTGAGCAATTTATAAACAGAAACAAAAATGAAAATGTTTAAACAGTCCTGGATGTGCTGCTATAAAGAACCAAACTGAATCACATCATCAAGCCAATAGTAAATTCAACAGCTAGAAGCCTACTCTTTATGAAATTGCACTCCAGCTAGTAGAGCTTGTCAGTGCATTTTTGTTCAAGTGCATAGTTTTATCTACGCAAAATATTTTGCAGTCGTATCTATTTCAATTTAAACTCTTTTGGAAATATTTTGAGAGTTCTCTTCTCCCCATACAAGAGGAAGAGAGAGAAATGAATAGCTCAGATTTGCAATCCAAAATAAACTGCTTCAACAAAATTCTGTTTTACAAAAGCATACCAGAGGCCTTTTTTCCATCCCAACAAGCAATGTCATTATCTGTCTCCTCGGGCACTGCCACCAGGCAGCAATAAAAGTATAAGTGGATCAACTAACCTGACATTTAGTTTAAAATCATTAGGAAGTATCCACACAAGGTGCTTCTCACACAGGGCATCTTCAGAGGAGCTGATCTCCAGCTGTGAGCAGTATCAGAGATGACCCCACCATCTGCCTGCCTGCTTCCGGAAAAGCTGCACTGGAATAAACTCAGAACAAGTCAAGTGTGATTAACACTATCCAGCCCATTTCATGTCACAACAGCAGCCACGTTTATTTCTTCATTAAAATCTGCTTTCAGCACCTCTGTTACCTGAAGCTCCATCCCCTCTGCCCACCGTTGCCTCCATGCTGGTCACACTCAGCTCCTCTCCTGTTCCATGCAAGGACTGACCATTCCTGACGGTTCTTTACTCGTAGCCTTGCCTCACTTGGCTCCAGCCTGTACTCCTCACATGTTCCTCCCTTCCTTCCCCTCAAGGGAACAGAAAATCTCTCTACCAACCCTGTGTAAATTATTATTTACAGATAATTCTCTGATGCTGAATTTGATGGCATTTTTATCATTAGACTATCATTAGGAACTTGAGCAAAATCTTTATCTGAGTTTCATAGCAAGTCAGTCTTTACATTACTTTAACCATAACCATAGAGCTAAAGAGAAAAGTTAATTTATACAACTGCACAGTCCTAAATTTTCTGTTCCTTTTAGCCCATGGCCAATCAATGTCAAGTCCCTCAGTCCCCAGCAATGTGGCAATGCCAGGGCACCCTCTCCAGCCAGGATCCGAGGGGTTTCATTAATATTACTGCTCCTACAACTGGCTCACATGCTCACACTTCACTGCCTGGATTTTAAGAGGACTCCTGAAGTGCTGTCAGCAGAGAATCCAGTGCCAAAAGTCATTTGGCCCATAAAACCTCTCTCAGTCACCAGGAGCAGGAAGGAAGCAGTTTGCAGAGGATGGCTTCCCAAGAGATAAAGTGAGAGTTTTCTATGTCATTACTCTCTACATCACTCCTCCTGAGTGGAGGATTATGCACTCCTTGAAACACAGATGCAAATACCACAGGTTAGGAAAGACAAAAGATGTCTCAGCCCGTGCTGGTGAGGGACTGGCAGCTCAAGAAACGACTGTGTTGAAGCCAGGAGGATTATCTGCTGTCTTTGGGGAGAGGGAGGGTAAAGGGGAGATGTAACTGTGGTATCCTGGTAGCTGAACTTCCCACCACCTCTACGTCATGCTGGCAGATGTGACTGGGAGCTAGTGTCTAAAATGTTCAGACAGTTCTGCTAGAAGAGAGATTGCTTTTATATTGCTAGAAAGATTGAAGTCATTTCTTTGTTCCCCTGCCTTTTCTTCTGGAGTTTAATTTCATTTCTAGTTTCAGGTAAAAAAGACTCATGATCACAGGATGTGCACAAATGTGTCTGTGCCTGTCTTTTGGTGCATCTGTTCAAGCCTTCGATCTCCTCTCTAAGTTTTGAGCACACTATTTCACTCCAACACTAGAACCTTCAACTGTGAGGTACAAATATTCAATGGATTAGACTTCATGAGCTCTTCTGCTCTCAAAATGACTGATTTCTCTTTGGTTTAGGGTGAATGGTAGACAGGATTTTATTTTGCCTGTGCTGTTTTTACCCACCTCGTCATACCCATCAAGAAAAGATGATGCCACCGATCTTGAGAGCAGACTGGAAGACAGAAAAGGAGCTCTCAGCTCTTCTTTTTATTGAAAGCTCAGATGCAGCAAAAATATCCAGAAGAGCACAGTTATATATCCATTTAGAAAGTGGACTGATCTTGGGACACGTTACCAATTTATCACATGGGTTTAGATTGACTTTCTTACAAAATCTGTATTCATTCTATTAATCAACTAAAAATGCACAGTAAGCCTCCCTAGATTCTAGGGCAGAATTTTAAATCAAAGACGGTATTAGCTAACAAACTCATTTTGGTACTCAAGAAAACCCCAGAGACAGTGACCAACAGTCCTGGTTTCACAAACAGAATATTTAACCTGGGAAAAATATCTGTCCTTGGAAAGCTGATCACAGGTAGCCATAGATTATGAGGACAGAAAAGAGCACCTGTAACAAAGTACAGACATGTTTGCATCCTTAATTCTGTACCAACCCTCAAAAACTGAATACAGAACACCTTTCAAAAAGACAGCCTCTCCTGATCCCAAAACATTATTTCTGTTCAAACTGTTAGTTTAGAAGGCAGTCCAGAGACAGAGATTTAGACACCAGAAAATAAACCACACAGTATTTTTGCAGAACACTTAAGACAGAGAGTGCCAAATTTTCACCTGGCTCTCACAGGGAATGTCACAGATCTTGATGCTGCATTTCTCATGACTTTAAAATCACACAGGATTTGAACTTTGTCACACACAGAGGAGCTCCCAAGTTTTAACACAGAGTTCTACAAACATTGTCAAGCCAATAGGCTGCCC
Organism: Dicrurus megarhynchus; assembly: GCA_013399195.1. Classification (NCBI taxonomy): domain Eukaryota; kingdom Metazoa; phylum Chordata; class Aves; order Passeriformes; family Dicruridae; genus Dicrurus; species Dicrurus megarhynchus. The sequence goes on along the minus strand of VXAD01010092.1, from coordinate 1,193,643 downwards.
TGTTCTATTCACTTGTAATTTTGCATCAGACAACAAGTACTAAATAGGTGAAGAAAATCCAATGTGTAAATTCATTGGAGAAACAAATTTCCCATAAGAAAGCAGAATAGCAGAATGAAACTTGGGTTTTTACCTTGTGCAATAAACCCTTTTGTCCAGCTCTGGTTAAAAAACCCAACAAACAGTTATACCTGCCCATTGCCACATCCAAATTAAGAAAAGAAATTACAATTTCTCACTGTTTTGAATACAACAATTTTTCAGAGTTGATCTCAGCAGAACAGTAGGGAGACAACTAAAACAAACCATGAAACAAATGTAAGGCTGCACACAACAAATATATTGCACCACCCACTGCATTGCTTTCTGTATCCATTATTACTTTAATTGATTTTATCCCTGCCTTCTGCCTATATTTATAACACCAGCATATATTTTTGCTTTTCACATTTCATATGTTTCTTCATTCACACTTCAGCCACATATTTATTGTACCTTACTTTTCAGACTGTTCCAAAATGATCTCCCTGTCCCATGCTGTCACCTCTCCCTACAAAATGAATTTAATTTGAAATGTTACAACCGAGGAAAATTAAAATAGAAAAGTGAGAATTTGTAGAAAAGATGCAGAGATCTCTTCCAACCCTAACAATTCTGAGGTTCTATTTTACAGCTTTAATACTGGATGTTATTTTATGACTGTACCACATAAACACTACTGAATATTTACCTTAATTTAGGGCAAGTTTGGTTTATCAGATGATACTCACAACTGCAATAGAGTTTAAGGTAAATTTTCAACACACAGTTTACTGGCTTGAGAGGCTAATACACACCCCATAGCTCTTGGTAACTAGAAAAAAAGTGTTCTATTTTTAAAGATAAAACCCAAAAGATTTTCAACAGTAGTCACAGTTAATCAGATTCTGCAATCCACCGGTCAGTTGTACTGATGTCAATGAAACTATGTTATAATTAATCAAATTATACATGTATTTTAATGTATTTATTATTGTTTAATCATAACAATTTAAGATAGCCCCATCTCTGTAGTTTTGTTGGGATTTTAAGATTGCAACAGTAATATTACCAAGAGAAAATCAGTATAGTTATTAACAAGAATGTTAAAGTTTCATCCTGGTTTTAAAGAAGCTACATTACTTTTAATGTTTGAATAACTTTTGCCTAAACTATAATTATTCTGGTTTGTTGTACCTTTTTTAATTTTCCTTGCAGTCTTTCAGTGACAAAGCAATTCAATTAACGTGAAGTTTAAATCCAATTCAAACACATTTACAAAGCTACATATTCACTTTCTAACAAAGAAAATCTGGTTTTTTAAAAGATATTTTTATGGTGCAAATAAAGGAGCCTAAAATTTATCTTTTCTGCGTGACAGTGACAACATTCATGCACGTACCTATGAAACGGGAGTAATCAGAATTACACTCCCTCTTACAGTGCTTTAAAACACATGTGTTTAAAAGATACTTCTTTTATTAATTTTTTTCCTGGATTTCAGGCAACTGATAGTCCTGCTTTTCAGTATTTTCTTTTAAGTTACCATTCACTAATGTTAGGAAGAAAATACTTTCCCACAGACGGTTAATTCCAGCTTTGAACAAGTGCAGAAATTTGGCGAAGGGAGGCAATAAGCGTGCTTCAGCTCCCGCCCTGCCCTTCTCTGGGCGCTGCAGCGCTCACAGGGATTTCCCGTGGCTCTGTCCCTCTGCCCATCCCTCTCTGGGCTGTGTCCCCACACGATGGATTCTGGCCTCAGCACTGAGCTGTGGAGGGTTCTCCACAAGGCACACGGAGAGCTCCCCTCAGCCACAACAGCCTTGAGCTGCCTCCCTGCTTCTGCCTCCCCTCCGCTTCTGGCTTTCATTCCCTGCGTGTCTCCAGCTCTTTTGGCTTCCTCTTAGGTGACATTTACTTTTAGGCAGAAAGTCCATCCCCTTTGTCCACCTTCAGGAAAGCTTTTCACAACCAGAAAGCTCACTGTGTGCTGCCGGGTATGCCAAGACTGTATTTGTCTCCCACGTGGGGTGTATCTGATCTCATCCAGAGTGAAGCTCTCGGTTCACAGATACAATCCTTTCCCACTGCTAATAATAATCACAGAGTGTCCCTTCCCAGGAGGTCAACATGTGAAACAGTGGCAAAATGGCTGGGCAGCTGCATAAAGGAGTCCAGGGAGGCGCAAGGATGTCAAGACAACCTGATGTGTGGAAAGCCCCTGAATGGCAGTGCCAGAACCTGGCAGTGTGTTGGAATCCCAGTTCCAATACAGAAACAGCCAGGGGGGCTGTGCTAGCCATGGGTTCCCGACAGAAGAGGTGCTGCTCCATGAGGACCAATGTGGAAACTTGGGAGCAACAGCCCAGGGAAGTGCAGTAAATTAGATTTACTGAAGGCACACAGTAACACAAAGTAACAGGGACATAGTCCTGAACACGCTGGCTTTGAACATCCTGTTCGCTCACAGGCTTCTGTAAGGATTTCTGCATCCCCCATGGTCAGTTCTCATGCATTCATTTAACTCGTGGCACGTCTGACAGCTCAAAGTCTTTTGTGGACGTTCTGCACCACAATCAAACCAAAACTTCCTTCCCGGTTTACTGCAGACCCAGTGTTTTGTTCTGCATGAAAGAATAACCCTTACACAATGTATTGTATATCTATAGCATATGAGTCTAAAAATATATTTCCTTCCCTGTCTGATTTTTTGCTAGATATTATTATTGTTATTATCATTATTAGCTTCTGCCAGGGAACCTTCCTCCTACCTTAATGTCCCTACAAAACAGCCTCTGTTGTTACTTCAGGAGAGTGCCCTCATCTAAAGGTACTGCGTGCCAGCATAGTTGCATCTGTCTCCTGAACAAAAAAAACCAAGACAATTAAAACAAGAGGAAGATTTCCATCCCCTGGCACAGCTGTAGCCCCATGAGGGAGTTTACAACGCTGTTCTGAGGGGTCTGAACGCTTCCCCTCCTCAGCCAACACACAGAGATATTCTACAGCATAAACCAGCCTGTAAAGTGGGGACCTTGTTTGTGGTGAAGAAAAGTTCCTCCATCCAGCTCTGAATATTTGGTGCTAATTCCCTATAATAAATTGATGTAGCTGAGTAAACCTTTAGTAAATGTTACAAATGTACCCATGATCTCTGTAAATTCCTGCTCCTCTTCTCTGTTTTTTCTCATTAATAATTTCTCGTGGTGTTGCTTCTCCTTGCCTCTGTTCCCAAGCCCTCTTTTACAGACTGGTTTGTTGTTTTACAAGACTCAGCCATCTTTCCCAAGGCTCAATCCATTTTCACATCAGCTACGCTAATTGACAACAGACCTGACACATTTCTTGATTAGAAGTTAAAACACTTAGAACAAAGCTCTAAACCTTTAAAAAAGAAAAGGAAAAATGCAGTAAAGAAAATGTCCCCAATTAAATACCCTTTAAATGGAATTCTCCGGGAAGCAAAAGAAGACGGAAAACAAATTGTGAAAGACCACCCTGTTGTAGAGTTATTTAAATCCCTGGGGGTTTTATTTAAGAATCTGAGTGTTCTGAACTATAGTCTCAAAGTACTTCAAGCTTTTAAAGATATATAATATTTGTTCTATTTCCATGTAAATAGTTTCTCTCTTCAGATAACTTCAAAACAGTACAATATTAGCTCTCTTGATAAAGATGCTGATATTTAAATATCTTCACAAGTTTTGATAAAATCTGTATCACATGAGGTAGATGTAATTTCTCTGTTGATTTGTATATCAAAAGTTAGCAAAGAAAAATACATGAGAAATCACAGTTTTGTAAATTTGGTATTGTTACATAAATGCAGCAGTACTTTGTGCTGATGCAAAACACGAATGAAGGCTGGTTCTTCCTGCAGCTGACAGAGAGTAGTAATGCTTTAGAAGTGGTGTCTGGATGGGCCACCACTTTGATCATGTTATTATCACATTTTCCAAAATTTTGTATTGTGTTATAAGATAAAGCTAAAGAAAAGAAATGAAGCACTTAAATTTTGAAGGTTGAGTTTAGTCAGCTTATAAGCATGTTTTGTGGAGGGTTTCTCTGTGGAGATTTTGCTTCTCAAAATATTTCAGGTTTTATTCTGAGTAGCAATAAACCTGGTAGGGTTTGGTTTATAATTTTTTATCGTTGTTGTTTGTGGGGTGCAGGATAGGACGTGAACAACAAAAAGCATCATAAGGAGAAAAAAAAACATGAAGTGATTGACCTAAAAAATCTTATTTTTGATGAGTTTTACAGGTTTCTTTAAGCTGTAAATGAGTGTGAATCCTGTCTATTACATCATGTTCCCATCTGAGAATCCAGACCAAAGAGCTGGCACTTGTGGATATCCCAGGAGCTGGCACAGGGTCTGAGCTGTGTGACCCTGGGGCAGTTACACCCCTGTACACACCGTAGGACTGCATATGTTTGATCTAGTCTCAAATGAAGAAGTTAATTCTTCAATTTAAATCTGATTTAAATTTGTTTCATGCATCTAAAGACAGCGGTCATGTTGGCATCTTTGCAAGCTTGGAGCCCTATTAGATTAGTTAAATGGTTTGCTGGTTTATTTACATATTTTCCATAAGTTCCAGGCTGCCAGAGGAGGGAAGTAGCCAGAGGCAATCCCATGGACGAGGACTGAAGCGATATGTACGTGTCAGTCTGACTTCTCTTGAAAAGGCAGTGCAGTACAAACACTCCCTGCTAACAAGAGCTTGCAAGTGCACAAGGTCAGGGCTTTGCAGAACAGCTCCAAGCATCTGCACCTGGCCAGGAGCTGTTTGGTAGCAGCACTGCCACAGCAAGGGCTTGGGCAGGGTCAGGGAAGGAGGGGAGGTAACAGGTAACAACTCTCCTGACTCCAGGCCTTGCAGCAAAGATCCATCCCCTGAACTGCACCCATGGAAGGTTAAAATGTTCCTCAAAAGAAAAGCAAAGAGAGCCCTCAGCACCACATGCTAAGAAACTGTAAGATTTCTTCTTGAAGAGAATTTGCTGCCTGGAGGACCTACACCAACACAGATATTTTGGACCATGACAAAAATATATATACCTTCTTTTTTCCCCAAAATTGGAAGACACCACACATGCATAATGATGAGAAATGTGTTGCAAAGTAAATTATGTGAACAAATTGCATTAGAAAATGCACTGAAATGAGCAGAAAATGGCTCAGTTAACACCTCTCCTTCCTGCTCCTTTCATTGCTCCAATCCCTAAAACGTGTCTTCAGTACTGCAGGAAAAATAGTTCTAGTTTAAGCAATGCTGAAAGGACCCTCTTAGAAAGATTTTCTGAAGTAATGCAGAAATAAATATAGTAGAGAGGAAGCTTGTTAGACTTTAGAAACAAATTTAGTAAAGATAGGCTACAAACCAGCTCCTACATTAGGAAAGGTATGATATTCTGGCAGTTTCTGCATTAGGAAAGGTGGTATATTTTCATTAATTTTACCTAGCTATTGCAGGGTGGGTTTTTCAACAATACAATGAAATGTTTTGGAAAATAGATACTTCTCTGGTAATTTTCTTCAATGCACAGCTTTCTACTCTGAGATAAACCTGAATATGTTCCTCCATGTCTCAGGAAATAGAGGAACATGATTTGGATAGATATACAGATCTGGCCACAAGGCAGTTATTCAACCTGTTCTCTGTGATAACCAGTGAGAGAACCTGAGCAAATGGCACAAACCTGAGTCAGGAGAGATGTTGGCTGGATATCAAAAAGGTTCTTCCCCCACAGGGTAGATGGGCACTGGAATAGGCTCTCCAGGAAAGTGGTCACAGCACCAAGTCTGACAGAGTCCAAGAAATGTTTGGACGATGCCCTCGGGCACACAGTGTGACTCTTGGGGATGGTCTTGTGCAGGGCCAGGAGCTGGATTTTGGTGATTCTTGGGGTCCCTTCCAACTGAGCATATTCTGTGACTCTATGATTCTACTTCCCGTAGATACAGAGCAGGAAAGCAGAAATTAAAAGTCAACAACAGGGTAACAGAGAAGCCAGATCTCTGTTCAGATGTGCATTCTCTGTGCAGAATTATTCTCACTCTCAAGCTGAATGTATATTCCCAGAGAGAGTGAGGGATATAACAATAGAGGCACTTTGACTTCCAAGATGAGGAGCCTGCCTGTTGAGTAGGGAGCAGATATTTGTGTGTTCAAAGGGACATGTTGCTGTTGTTCACTCCTCTGGTGGACGCAGCTTTGCCACAGCTCCAGTTTGCCAGGAACTTGATTTGATGGAGTACTCTCAGTTTTCTTTTGATAATCTGCCCCCCTTGACAACAAAATGGGGGCATGGAGAGAGGATAATGGCCTTGTTATTTATTATTTCTGTGGTCCTCATACTTGGACACCCTGCAGAGAACAGTTCTTACCTCACTCAGAGGTGCAAACAACAAAACAAAAAGGAAATTCTCCCCAAAACATCCAAATTTAAGTACGATTTATGCACATTTCCTGAGTGCCATAAAATCTCTTTTCCATTTCCATTGTTTTAATACACACTGCATCTCACCCATCAAGGAGACCCTTAGAGGCAGGTGCTTAGACACACCCACCACACCAGCATCCTGTGGCTGACATCATGCACTCCTAGCAGGTCTCAGGACCACCAGATCCAGCTGGTCCCAGAACACACCATGGCACAAAAGCTAGCAATGTAGAGGAACAACCATGAAAAAATCCTAAAAAAAACTACTGTAAAAGTAGTGGAAAGGTAGCAGAGTAGAAATGTAGCAAGTCCTTTCAAAAAATAATTTATAAACCTTCCATTTATTTTTGAATCCTACCTCTTTAGGTAAGAAGGTGCCAAAGAAGCATTTGAACACTAACACAGAGATGCTTGCAGTGGCTGCTGTTGCTCTTTTTTCCCCATCTTTTACTGTATATATATAAATATACATACATTCAATCAGGAAGAGGAGAGTCACATCTCATAAATGCTGCTGAGTGCCAATAAGAACTCTGCTATTTGGAAGCAGTTCTCAATTTCCTAAATCTGCAAAACTAAACCAGTAACCTCAAGAGACAGTTTGCTTTGGGGGCATTGCCAGCCCAGCAGAAATCATGCAATCCTGTGTCACGAGCCAGATTTATAGTGGTCTGGTTCAGGGTTGTTGCTGCTTTTTCCCTGCTTCTGTATCACTGGGGATGTAGAAGTGCAAAAATGGGAACAAAAATAAAGGGCAGGGAAATGGAACACTTTTTTGGAATGTTAGATGTTGGTTCACATTAGGTTTGAATTGGGGCATGAGGGACTGGGTATGATATTTCATCCAAGCCACTGAATTCTATTTTATGTAAGGATGAAAGAAATGTTTGAAACAGAAATTATCAATATGTTTTCCTTTTTATACCTGCTCAGATTGTTAATTCTATCATGAGGATTTTCTACTCGTACTTTAGTCAAAACTCTTGTCATGAGTGCTTTTCCCTCACAAATTTGGAAACAAGATATTGTAGAGGACTTGGGTTTGGCTTAGGCTTGTTCAAATTGAAGTTGGTTGAACAGTTCTTACCAATTTCTACTACAGTGTATTATTATTCCTATGTTGGACACCACAGAAGACTCTATCACTCATACACGAATTTTAAACACTGATGTTTGTCAACATTCCCTTCAATTAAGTGGTGTATTCTCTGGTTTCTGCTTTTCAAAACCTCCATTTATAATTCTACAACAGAACTGAGGAGAATTCTGGGCTTTTGTTAGAATTACACCAGATGGTTGATGTAAACCTGGAGATACAATCTCATTTGCCACAAAATTCTCTAAGAGTTTCCCATATAGATATGGGGCAAACGGTACTAAATCCTTCCAGTGCTCTTTGTGTGTGTCAGACAGCATCCAAACAGGAGCTCAAGGAATGTGCCAATTCACTCGAGAAGGAAAGAGGATCCCTTATGGTACAAGGGCCTTAACCAGGCAGGACAAAGGAGAAAGAGTGACCTCTCCTGGCACCGTGGAAAATCTAAAGCTGTTTCCTAGCAGAAACAAAAGGGGTTGGAAGGAAGAAGCGAGTTGGATTTAAACAAATAAATTTTTTTTTTCAAACATAAACATTGTTCATCTCACAGGGAAATTCAAATCCTCACCTGAGTTTAGGAGTTCCATAACAGTGAGCAGGCAATGAGCTGACAGTTTGGTAAAGTTTAGCGAGGATAATTATTAATAAAAACCAGCTAACATGCCCTGAAAAAGCTTTCTGTTGGGCTTTGCGTGATCATTTGGCCTAATTATTTTTGATGTTTTGCCCATCAAATAACGAATGTGCAGCTTGTGAAATGTCAGATATAATTAGAACAAATAAAGCTGTAGCATGAACATCCAAAAAGCCTCCAACACCTATTAGCAAAAATTCTCCTTAGGAGCCATTTACACAGCACCAGCAGCAGCATTTCACAGGTAGGAGAGTTGGCACGGAGGTAACAGACAAATTTTGAAGTCAAACAAAAGTTCTTGAGAGATTGCAGACAGGTAATATTTCTCTGTGCTTTGTTAATGGTATCCATTTACAGATCTTATCTAAGTGCCTTAATTTCACTGGGATTCAGTGATAAAACATGGCCATAATAATAAGATTTTTTTATTTCTCTTATCATCTGCCATAGAGTAACATATGTGACATCTCTGCTAAGTTAAGTAATGATTTCCTGAGCCCCTGATGGAGTCAGTTAAAGGTACAGAATACACGTGTGCAATACAGGATATTGAATTCACTGCTCCAGTCAGCCTTGCTCTGTGTGTTCTGCATTGCTCTGGGGTTACCACTCCAAGGCTCACAGGTTGCTTAGAACACTCCCCCTTCTTTCCTCTCCTCACAAGTGCTCAAGACAGCATCCCTTTCCAGTGAAGCAGAAATCATTTGCTCATTTGCCCCACCACCTGACCAGCATTGCTTTTAATTAACTGATTGCCCCACTTGTGTTCCTGACATGTAACAAAGTATTCGTTTGGAAGAGCACAGAAAGGCCAGGTTAAAGAAATAAGCATTGCTGTCATGTAACTCTGTTTTCAACCTGCAGTGGGAATATTTGGGAATTTAGATCAAACAAAATATCCAAGATATTTTTGATCTAGTCAAACTCAAGTAAGGAGACATGTGAAAAACCCTATGATGTCAAAAATGCTGGAGCTATTTAAGCAAACAAGACACCTGAGGTTCAGCCACAGAATTCTCCATTGAATACCAGGCTCCAACACCTAGACAAGAACATAGCAATGAGAACTTGATAATGGAAGAAGCTGTGCAGCTTGGAATTTAATCCTTTCCATCACAAATTACAGTGTTTAAAGATAGATTTTTGATTCAGTTCAAGAAACACCTTTTTCTTCCTTCTCCCAATGCCTGGCAAATATACATGCACATATATTATTATGGTAATGCAGCTTTTGAAGAAGCCATGGCTGCAATTCAACCTCCAGGGTTCCAATTAGCCTCTTATCCATCCTATTTTGTTCTACAGGAAATAACTTTCATACTTATTTCACCGAGTTATGAATATTTCCACAATGATCCTTCAGTATCCAGGGGAAAATTCTCTTGCCCTGTTCATCTTGCTCAGCAGGTTCAGAACTCTGTTTCCTGGTACCTCCTGTGGGTGAGCACCCTGCAGCACCCACCTTGCACTCATGTGCAGAATTTCTGAGGTGCAGAAATTCAGCTCCTGCCCAGGGTCCAAGCAAAGCAACCACAAAGACATTCAGGACAATATCTTTGGGTTCTTCAAGAACACTACCAGAAAAAAAGCTGCTATTCTGGCTAGACAGGAAGTCAAAGAATATTGCCAAAAGAAGTAAGAAATCAGACTGTTTGAAACACTAATGGATGCACTCAGATTCCTGCCATTATGGGTAGGAATCTTGTGGTCAGAATTATATTGGGGACCAGTGACTCTGATTCTTAATAGAAATGGGGAAGAGGGGCCAAGAGGAAACACGTAAAAGGGGTATGAAGGTAGAATTTTCCACTAGAGAAAAATACTTAACACTGGCCATTGGAAAAATATTATGAAACAAAATGCCAGAAATCTTTCCAACATTGTCCTGTCACATCATAAAACACAGAGTAGATCACAAAGACTCTGAAGCCTTCTGTCTGCAACTGTACCCTGAACCAGCTACAATATTTTATCATATTCTCCAGTGCTGCTAGAAATCAAAAATTGATATACCATCCAACCCAAACAAGATGCAGCAATCTGCATTCATTCAAAAATTGTTTTAAAAATTATAGAAACCAGCCATAGACGACAAGAGTTCCAGATTGATATTGCTGCCATCAGCAAGAACTACAGCTAAACCACAAGAAAGAAAATAAATTGTATTAAAAGCAATCAATCGTATGCAAAATCAAATAAAGCAAGCATATTACTCTCACGCTGCCAAATACAGCCTGTCAAGCACAGAAAGTTCTAATGCAGGGGTCTGTGCTGAAACCAGCTGTGATTCCTACGACACTGAGATCCAGGAGGGATGGGGGAAGATCATCTCTGCCATTTGCCGTTGCCAGAACAAATATTAAGCCAAGAGGAATGAAGAATGTCCAATAACCAGGGCTTATCCAGTTTTCCCATTTCTGGAATTTGCAGATACTAATCCAGTGACATTCTGTTCAGCTTTGTCTCTTCTCTGTAACTACAGGGAACTTTTTTAAGTAGCAGTGACTGTTCAGCATTGGTTTGCACTGCCAATTTAGTCTTCTGCATCCCTTTAGTTACACAAAATCAACGTATCAATATTAAATTAAGGTCATGTTCCTACGTTATTCTTGCCATTCCATACTGAGTGTTTGGGAATAAGCATTCAGGGGTTAAAGTCAACTGCTATTTAGCAATTGTGTAACTGCATAGGAGAGAGATTTGTCTTTAGCTCAACATAAATGCTTCTCCCAAAAAACAATGCTAGTCAACGTTCCCAAGAAAAAGTCGCTCTAGGGAATGATCTGAATGAGCGATCCACCTTACAGAATATCCTACATTTTGAGCCCATGTCAGAGAGAGAGAAGCAGCTGCTTTCCCAAAATAGCTGAAATCATGCTCTGGCACTGCTGCCTCTTCCAAATGTTTCTGTGATTTTTGTCTGCTTTTGATCTGAGCGATGGAATAATTTTCAGTGAAGCTGTTGTAGTAAATTTCAGCCCTCCCTTGTTTGTCTTTAAAATGTGCAATCTTTAAAACACACACACACTCTCCAATGAGATCTTTCAAAGAATGCTATTTTATTTGTTTCTTTGTGGGATTTTTTAATCCCAGCAAGGACTAAAATAGGTAACAAATTTTTAGTACATTTTATCAAAGTAGGAATGAAAGAGCTAGAGAATTATCTGTGATGTATCATAATTCTTTTCTGAGATAATTACAAAAAATTGCCAGGCATTCAGGTAATTTCAGGTTGCCTAAATGCATACAGATGGTTGTCTCTGAGCTACTGCACTTCGAATTTCAAGGAAAACAGCCTCTGTTTGCCCTGAACTGCTGCTCTGCTCACAGAATATATTAGCTATCAAATTTCAGATGCCTCTTTCTTTAATAAAATGACACAGACAGTCCAATCCAGCAAAATTCTACAATTAATGGCCTCTTAAGCTATTCAGTGCTTTACATAAATTGATCAGGTGTATGCGAGGTGATTCCCACAGCAAAAACACTCTCTCTGGCAATTTGAAAAATGTACAGCAATGAAGAACTTTCCATTTAGCAGCCAAGAAAAAACCATTTTATCATCAGCCACATCAGTCCCTGCAGCAACTGAGAGCAAAGAAAGGTAGACTCTCATCACATCTTTAGAATGGGCTACAAATGGATAACAAAGCCTAGAACCAGAGTAACACTTGTAAAAACCAATATCCCCTCAGTATTTGGAGGGCACCCATCACACACTGCAGCTGGGAAAGCAGTGACCATTACCTGGCCAGAAATGCAGAGTGCAGAGCTCGGCTGCTGCGCCAGCACGGTCCTAACGAGGATATTCAAAGGTGTGAAAATGCCACAGAGTCTGGGGGAATGTTCAGGGTCACAATCCTGATGCTGCAGGGGCAGTTACAAAGATGGATTAAATTCAGCAGTCAGTAGTCCTCAGACACGAGGGGTCACCTGGTTCAGTAAGAAACTCTCCTCCACTGCAGCACTGCACAACATTTTTCTAAGAACGCGGAGTGGTTCTGCAGGCCACAGCCAGCACGAGGACATCTGACCACTCCAACAGCTGAGAGGAGCAGGAGCACCATGATGAAGTTTCAGCAGTCAAGATAATTGGGTCTTCTGCCATGACTGACTTCGTCCCTGGATCTCTCACAAAACTGGGAGCTGCCAAGGTTCAGAAGCTGCTTACTCTCAAAACATGAATCCGTTTCATTCATGTAACACCCTGTGTATGGATATATTGTCTGTGAGAAAAAAGTTACAACCCAGCTTTTCTGTCTCCTGTAGCAGCAGGACATCATGGACCAGGCAGAGCAACCCCAGCCTTTGTGGAATTGTCTGGATTGCCAGACCACGCTCTCCCAATTCAGAAGGAGAAACCCACTTCTACTGTGTGCTGCGTTCTGGTGCCTCCCCCCAGTGCTAACTTACTTCAGCCCCTGGAAAGGGCAGATCACATCCTGCTGCACTCCATCCCTTATCTTCTCATCCCTAAGGCATGAATGTGAATGTTTGGTGGGTGGTAAGTGGCTAAATTCATTAGTGGTTACAAAATATGTTGTGATCCTCAGCTGGAAAGATCTGTGTAACTGCAAAATAATGTATTATTTGCTTTGGCAGTAGCACTCCTATTTTGAATCTGGCACCTGAATAATTGGCAATTGCTTGGCCAAAGATAGACATCCAAAAATAATAGTCACCAATGCCAAAAGAAAAGTAGAGCAAAAGAACCAATTATTTAATCACAGCAACTATTTTCATATAATGAATAAAATATTTAAATAAAGTATATGATGGAAAAGATACACATTGGAAGGCATCCGTGATATGGGATTTGGTCATAATGAAATAAATGTGAGGAATTACAAGGATTCTACTGTATTTGTTGAGCTGTGAGAGCAATCATCTCTGTTTTGCTCTGTTCGTGTTGTGCCATGCACATGCCCTCCAAACAAGGTCAGGCTTGTGGAGGATGCTCCTCACTTCCCCAGCCCAGGCTCTCAGCTTGGTTTAGACAGATGAAACTTCACTTGAGCTGTCATGAATTTATGTCTAAATCATTTGTTTGTCATCCAATTTAACTTTTATGAGGAGTCACTTTAAAAACTGAAATAATTCACTTGTAATTTGAATTTTTATGAAAGATTAATGCAGTTAAGAAAAAAAAAGTTCAAAAGATAGACTGACTCAGAACTGTCTGCTTAAGATTATACAGAAATCCAATCAGTTACATTCTCTGCTCAGACTGAACCTGCACCAAGTTTCCCAATGACTTCCTAAGAAGGTTTTATTTAATCAAGAACAAGTTCCATGGAGCCCCAAAGGTCACAGTTTAGAAGGATTATCTGACCTAGACTTTGTATAAAGCAGATGGCTCTGCTTTATGGCAATTAGTAAGCAGGAACTGTGGTATCTGGTTATATCTTCTGATTCTCTGTTTATATGAAGTTATGTGAAACTGGAACCTCTTTGAAAGTCAAGCTGTGTGGAAACCATTTAAGACTATTTCATTTCTAATTATAGGCTTGATAAAGCCATTTTCATGCAAGAGTAGGATCAATGCAGAGACTGTCAAGCTTGTGCACATCCATCCATTGGTAAGTGGTCTGACTCTTTCAAAGGCTATCATGAAGATAACCTTGACATGGGGAATTGGAATCTCACTTTAAAGAAAATGTAAACCCTATCTACAAAGTTTAACTCCATCTTTCCCTGCAGCTTCAGAGTAGCAGCAAACTTGCATATTTATTAGAAAAAATTGAGTTTGAAAATATTAATGTTTTTACTCCCTTTCATTTCCCATTCATCCACAAACACATGCATTTCCCACTGCCTAAAACAGGAGACTAAATGGAACCCTTGCTGGGTTCCCTCAGAGATGTGAGGCAGGCTGGTTTGCCAGGGCAGTCACAAACAGAAATGGGCATTTTTCTCCCCCTGACCTCTGTGGTCAGCTCTGCCACAAGTGGCATGAGCTGCCTCTGCTCCAGAGGAGTGAAACCATGCTGGAATGTCACTGGGCCTGAGCTGAGGCTGCCCGGACTTTGGGTGGGTTTTGTTAGTCCAGGCTCAGCAGTTCCATGCTGGAGGAGCTGCCCAGCTCCCACACCCGAGGGTTTCAGCTGCACAGGGGGAAGAGGTGCTCAAGTGTCTTTGGCTGATGGTGCAAGAACACCCTGGGCTAAACTGCCAGGGCTCTGAGCACAGCACCTTCCACTCCTCATCCCTGCTGCTCACAGCCTGCTACACTCTGGTGAACTTTAGCAATCACTGAGACAGCAATACCACTGCTGTGCACAGTGGGAAGCCTTTCTTGCAACAGGGAAAAAAAAATTCTATGTTTTCATATTGCAAATCTTAATTTTTTCCGCCAGAAGAAAAAAAAAAAAAACAAAAAAGTGTTAACTGCAATTTTGTGAGAGTTACGTATGAAGTAAGTGGGAGGCTTTACAAATGAAAATTGCCTTCACTCACAGGTATAGGACATGCTTTATGTAGAATTCAGATATTTTCAAGCAATCAGTTATGTTTCAAAATCTAAAGAAACAAATACTTTTAAACTCAATCACTGATTTAAAATATGTTCTTGCACCATTGTACACTTTAGAATTGATTGCAGAAAAGAAGGTGCAATACAGACAATAAATTGACTTTTACAATAAAACACATACACATCTGAAAGGGAACATAAAACACAAGTTTTAAGTCTGAAAAAGTTACAGAGAAAAGCAGTTGAAGAACTGCTACTGTCATACAGGAAAACAATTGGATGATTTTATCCCAGTGGTAACTGAAACAAATTTAAGAAAACTTATTAAAAATTCAACCCTAAAAGTGTTTCCACTAGTTAGCACTGTCCAGTGTGGTGAGGAGCTTGCACCGCCCCAGACAAAGTGTTCTCCTCATTTAGGGATGGAGATGTGCCCCAAAAACATCTGAGTAGCCCAGAACTGTTTTTACCACTGGTGCAGTAGAACTGCTGACATCTCTCAGACAATTGATGAGACTGGTCTAAAATTCAGAAATTTTAGATGAAGAAAACCCTGACAAACATCACTTTTCTAAACACTGGACATTATCATTCATGTTGCCTCTTAGGGCCAGGTTCTGCTACCTTCACAGACATGCAGAAATATTTCCTACTCGTGGATTTTCACCTATTTTGCTGTATCTGATTCTGAGCCCCACTGGGAGCTCAGTGGGAAATTCCTCTGCAAATGCAAAAAGGAGTTTTTTATCAGGTCTTGTGAGACAAGTGCAGCACCAAGGGAACCCTCTCAACAGCATCAAGGAATGTTAACTATGGACATCATTAGGATGCACAGATGAAGTGTAAACATCCTGAATGGATGGTTTCATGGTACAGTGGGAGAAAGGAACCAACAAAAAATGATGAGCAAAAGAGGTCCAGGGCAATTTATGGCCATAGAATTACATAGAATGTAAACACTTCTACAGTGTAATCAATGAAATGTATTCCTAACACATATTAGAGCCAGAAGACATTTTAGAACAGTGTTGATGGAATAAAGAAAGAGAAAAGAGGTAACCGTGGTCACAATCCATAGTAAGACTAAAATGGAAGGTGCTGATTATGAACTTCACCTAAATTTCTTGCAAAATATATCAAAGTTCCAGACTAAACCTAGAAATTACATCTGATCTTCCTGTACTTCCACATTCACATTTCCACAACATCACAGAAGACTTGGGCACAGACACAACTGAAATTGGTGGAGTATCCCTAGTTTAACATTACCATCCACATCTGAGTCATACCAGCGAGCCAAGTGGGCTCTCAACCCAAAATCTTTACAAAGAAAAACAACTTTTAAGAGTACATCTTATAATCATTTAATCTACCATAGTCTGTTTCACAAATGGGAGTTGGCTAAGGGCACATGGGAAGAGGAATTATTTGGCCTAACCTGTTGGTATCACCTTGTTAAAACACAGTAACTTAAACACTTCTCACCTTCTGACTAAAAGTTGAGTCAACGTGAGTCTTGCTTAGTTTTCCTCCAAATCAGATAATCTTATTTATAATTAGTTAGATTATTGGTTTCACCATTTGTTTCTCATATGCAACTCTCTCCTTCAGAGCTCTTTCTCCTGTATTAGCACATGTAAGCTTTCCTGACATCCTGTGTGTAATGGATTCTATCACTTTCTGCTGGCTTAAGGAGTTTCTTCAATTACTCTGAACAGGAGGAAAGGTGACACTTCCTTTGCACAATGTGTAGCAATGAAAGACCAAAAAAAAAAACAAAACAAAAAAAAAACAAAAAAAAAAAAAAAAAAAAAAAAAAAAAAAAAAAAAAAAAAAAAAAAAAAAAAACCCAAAAAAACCCCAAAAAAACCCAACAAAACCAGCTCTATCACAATATTCCCAACTATCAGAAAACAGAATCCATATTAAATAGGACACAAAAACATAGCCCTCCAACCTAAGCGTGGAACTAGGCAGTGAGCAAAAATTAAGTTTTGGGATGAGGGAAAGAGAGAAAGGAGGATATAACCTCTGGCTGGTTCAGAGGAATGAAGGTGGCTGCAATACTGCCCTGATGTCAGGTCTAAACATCTGAAGTTCATCACCTTTGCACACAGAGTTACACACATGCACTCTGTCCCTTGGCTTTACTCAGCCTAGCCCTTCCCTGCTCCTTCTGACATTTTGAGCTCTATAAAGAATTCTTGTCTGATTTTGAGAAGTACCTGAAGATGGAAACTGCTTTTGTAAGACCAGTATGGGAGTCAGGCCTCTCTAACTGCACATCCAGCCCTACCTGGAGGTACCTAAAGAACTTCACATGCTTATCATCTGTGCCTTCTAGAACAAGCAGAGTGAACTCTGACTCCATGAATTGCAGCCTGCCAGCAGCTAAACACACGAGGCCCTTCCTTGCTCCCTGAGCACTCCCACTGCAGTCCTGGTGCTCCGAGTCAGCAGTGCCCCCGGTATGATAACGATACTCAGGTGTTTAAGGGCTTACAGGCTCAGGGACAAATCTGGAAAGAGACTGAACAACTTTGATAAGGGATTTTATAAAAGGGGGAAGTTAAAAATGGAAGTTGCAATCAGGGTGCAGTTCTGAGCTGAACACTTCCCTTCTCCCAGCACTGCCTCGCGGGGTGTTGGAGACAAGGCTCGTGGGTACCTCGGGCAGCAGGTGAGTTAACACCACACCTACCGCAACCCTGCACACCACCTGATTTGGGAAGGTCCTGCTGCTGAGAGTCAGAGCATCCTGACTGAAGAAGGGATGAAAATGACAACATCCTCAACAACAGAAAGACCAACAAAAGCCAAAAGACACCACAGATCTCCATTCTCCTTCCAAAGGTTGCTATATTTAAGTCTACCTCGTTGAAACCAAATAAATATGTATCCCCAAGATTTAAGGTGAGAACATAGATCGAGATGCTCAGCTGCTGAAAATGAGTGACCAACTTCAGTGACAGTTCCATGACACAGAGCAGGTCAGCACTTGCCTTTATACCTCTTAAAGTAAATCTGACCAATATACCATTTATATTTAAAAAAAAACCCAATCAGGATTAAGTCTATTTCAAGAAAAAGTTTTCATTTCTAAAAAAAGGCAGATACTTCTTTTTACAGGAGTCTGTTAAGAAATTGAATCATTTAAACTATGTTTGAGTTTTCCTTCACCAAGACTGTGCATATGCTTTAATTATATTTCTTTGAAGAATTATGCTTTAAGGTTGGGACAGATTGGAAAATTTTAAAACCATTTTAGCATAAACTGCACTCTCCATTTTACTTGGCTCAGCCAGAACGGAGAGGTCTTTCAGCATATCTGTCCACATAAACGTTCTTTAATTCTGATGCTAAAACTGAGCCTTTAGTAGTGTTCTCAGGTGATGTCTCTGAGTTCCAATTGCCAGTGTGATAGTGTGGTAGGAAGATAAAGTCCTGGCAAAAACCTCTCTCCAGGTAATGAAAAATAAAAATCCAGAGTCCTTGACATAGTTTCAGTAATATTTAATTCGGGATTACTGAATCAAGTTAATAGCTTTAAACGATTTCCTTTAAACATGTTAAAACACACATTGTATTATTTTACAAATAACAATTCATCTAAATGCTAAAGATAAGATTTTCACCCTACTAAAGCAAAATGTTCCTTAATTTCAACTTTCCTATGCAGAATATGCACAGCTAATATGTAAGAACAAGTGACAGATTGCTCATAGCTTCTATTTTTTCCAAGCCATTTCTTTCATCTTCTCCTGAGCCAAATTTTTATTGGCTAAAATTAGTGGACCCCAAAATGAACCCATCCTAGTTAGCAACAAATACTTCATGGCAATTTCAAAAACAAGTAAAACACTACTAACTTCCCAGCATAGTTTATGTAAAAGTATGGATTTTCACCTTTTGTTTGACAGTCGTGCTCAATATCATTATTTTTTACCTTAGCTGTTTTATTATTGGTAGGAACTACACATCAAAAACCTCTGCATGTACAGAATTCCTTCTCTAAGTTTCTGAACTGACACTAAATAAGATGTGACATCAAACCTTACACAGTTTCTCTTTCCATGCAGAATGCAGTCAGAAAAATGCACTCAAAGCAGAATAAGCTTTAGGGGACTGTCAGACAAAAGACTCTCTTATATTGAGACTTCAGACACTTCTTCTCATGCCTAAAATGTGGATGCTGGTGGGTCAGGAAGCAAGAAGTCATTATTCAAACAATCCTATGCCCGTTACTCATCACTCTCAGTACATTTCTAAGTGCTGCCTCCAGAAGTACTTTTTTTTGACACTTAGAGA
Organism: Dicrurus megarhynchus; assembly: GCA_013399195.1. Classification (NCBI taxonomy): domain Eukaryota; kingdom Metazoa; phylum Chordata; class Aves; order Passeriformes; family Dicruridae; genus Dicrurus; species Dicrurus megarhynchus. Next base: position 1,174,668 of record VXAD01010092.1, on the reverse strand, counting down.
TGGCCTTAATCATTTTGATGAACACTGAGGAATTCATCTAACAAAATACACAGCAACTGAAGCAACAGCACCCTGTTATCTATGATAAAAAAAGCTAAAACCATCTCTGTATATAAATTTTAGAAATGGAAGGAAGGCCACAAAACAGAGAAGGAAAACCCTAGAAATAAAAATGAACTTTTTTTCCCAAGCCTTAAACCAGTTTGAAAACTGTCATTTGTCCAATTAACACAGTTTATTTTTGTTATTCATTTTCATACACTTCTGGGCTCTGGAAAGGATCATCAAGACAAGTATCAAAATACCTTGAAAATATTGTATATACTTCCTGATTGGGAACAAGACCCAAAAGAAAGATCTCAGATTTCTCTACCTAGCTCTGTAACTTCAAAACAAGATTTTTCTACAGTGTAAGAATTCATTTGGGCACAAGGATCTCGACCTAGATTTTCCAAGTCTTTTAGTGCTTCTCCTAGCCAAAGCTAATTGTTCTGAATATCCCCAAGTATTCATGCAATAGAGATGTAACAGTAATACTTCTTGCTTTGAAAAAAGAATTGCAATCAGGGTTTAACAGACAGTTCATAGTAACTGAACAGAAAAGAGATGAGATAATAAATTCATTGGAAATTAAATAAAATAATAATTGAAAACTGTTCCAGTATTCTAGATTGATTTTACGCCTTATAAATAATTAACAACAAAGTGCTAGTTAGCATGAGTGCAAGGAGAAATGAATGAAAAATGATTCAGAGAAAATACCTCAAAATCACCTATATTTCTTCCCATATGAATTTTCTTTTACTGTCTCTTATCATAACACGGACTAAGCCCAAATTTCTGTAGACTTACTAATATCTGACAGAACATAGCCTAAGGCGATACAAGAACAGACTGAGAGGAATTCTCTGCAGCTCTATCCACACAAGAACCTTTCCAAAAGGCAAACAGTATTTCCCAGGTTTCAATGAACCTATTCATTTTGGGGAGGTGGAGAGTGAACACAGAGAATGAGACACAGCCAGTCACCACTCCCACCTATGCTCTGCCCTCTAGGACCAAGACTTGTCCTGCCAGACACCTCTGCAAAAAGGATGCTTCCCCACATTGCCCAGACCCAAGAGGAGAAAGAATTTCTCATGGGCCCTTGGGTTAACAAGTAACTGCACACCTGACATTCCCTCTCTGGTTCTCAGCTGCCCGAGGTTAAAACAGCCCCTCCAGGAGTAAAGCAGTGCCCTCCCAGGAGCTGCACAGGACTCAGGAAGGAGTCTGTGAGCTCAGCAGGGCCAGAGCACAGCAATGCACGGTGCCCATTAGCACAGCTGCTTCCTCAGCACCGCTGTCACTCTGCCCCGGGCTGATTTCAAGTACAATATCTCTCGCAGATAGAGAGTGGAAAAACTGCAAGGACATCATTCAGCTGACAACACTCCTGCTACTTGCTTAAGTTTCTTTCCACTCCATCAGCAGAATGGGTAGCAGTTCTCCTTCCTGGCTTTACCCTCTGCCTTCCCCTCGCTGTCTGCCTCCAGCACCAACAGCAGTCCCGGGGATGGCAGGGACACGGGCTCACAAACGCTGATTGATGATACACTTCCTGAGGAAGCAGGAGCAAGTAATAAAGATGGCCTTAAGACATGATTTATGTGTGTTTGGCAATTCAGACACATCCTCACACTGCAGACCAGCTAGAGACAGGGGCAGGGAGAGTGGATGCTGGTCATCTATCAGGAAAGCTCTGGCTAAAAGGCAAGAACTGGTTAGTCAGCTCAAGTCAGAGGGAGTAGGATATGGAGCAAATGCAGCCTCAGAACTCAATGCAGAGATATATTTAATTTTATTTTGTGTTTGTTGAAACTAAAAATGTAAAATGTTTTCAAGTAACTTGGGGAAAAAAAAGCAATAAATGGAAGCAAAAATCATTCAGAAGATAAAAAATACCAATTCCAAGAAATGTTTTAGGAAATTAACTTAAAAAACACAGGATTAAAACATTAACACGAATCTGAACTCACCAACAAGACAAAAGAGGCTAAAGTCTTTGTCTTTTCTGCCATAAAGGAAGGATGAACTTGGACTCACACAGACATAGGTAAATTCTGCAAAGACTCAGGTAATGAAATAGTCGGGCACCATATGTCACTCCTTGTTTGAGGTATGGCATCCTATAGGCCCCTGGGAAACACAGCCCCAACACCAGAAGTTCTATGCCTGCTTTCCTGTTTGGTTTTTTAGGTAAAATCACTTAAGAATGTAATTTAGAGCTCCAGCTGCTTTGAATGTTAGGGGATTTTTTGAGGAAGCAAGCAGTCCCACAAAATATGGCAATTTTTTAGTAAGAGTCTTGCCACCAATGAAATCTGCTCAAGTGCCGAAAAAAACTTTCCCTATTTATTTATTCCCATTCTGAACACACTCATTTGCTCACTTTGCTTGGCCCTTACAGCAAAGAAGTTTTCCCAGCAGCAACAGAATTATAGTGATTAACCAACGCTCAACAACACTTGCAAATATCTTGTTATTTATAAAAATAGGATTTTTGCCCCAGATGTGGTTCTTGAAACGTTACCACAATGCTGCCCAAAAGGAGATTCGCACTGTGTGGGGTGTGCAACCAAAAGAGCTTGAACCTCAGAAATGGCAAACCTGAAAAATGTTCTCAGCTGAGCTACTGATTCTGAGGGAGAACTGTTTGGTGAATAATGACTAAACCAGACAGAACTGCAAGTGATTCATGGAGCAGGAAGTTGTGTCAAAGACGTTGCTGAATTATGCATGTAGTGGAGTGTCATCTTCATTTCAGTAACCTTTGCAAATCATGAGACTGGAGAATACCTGAGCCTGTAATTCTCCCTCATAGAATGAAGAAAAAATGGAACGAGCCTGAATTTCCACATCACAAAAGATATTTACAAGAAGACTAAAACTAACAGGATTTTTGCTTGTTTTGCCTTTTTTTTTTTTTCTTTTTTTTTACTGGCAATATGAGACCACAGAGCCTGGAAAACAGCACTGTCCAACCCCACATTTTAACATATTGTACAAAAACATATTTAGGGACATGAGGAAGCAGGCATGAAACTGTTTTCACCAACACTATTTATCTTTTTACTCATTTATACCATATTCTTCGCTCTTCTCCTCCAGGCTGGGGCTCACAATCACTGATCTCTTTTTTTTAGTTTGGCTTGTATATCCAAACCAACAAGAATTTAAAAAAAGAAGGAATGAAAACCACTAGGGGAATGAAGTCACTTTTGCCCCTGCACAGATACAACTCCTCTTTTTCCCCAGCAGCAAATGAACCTGAATGACAGCATTATCTAGACCTCTTTGGATATAACAAGAGATTTTCAGAGTCCCCAGGAAGCCAAAACATAGTAATCATAGCAAGACACCACCTACACAAACCCTCAGAAATGTCAGCCAAAAGCATCTCTGCCCATCATTCTTTTTACATCTGAAATGTGACCCGATCACCGGAAGGGTTTGTGCAGAATGCACATTCAGTGTCCAGTGGACAAGGTTCTACCCAGCAGCAAAATGTCTCATCGACACCTCCCCCATCTGAGGGACAAACAAAAGTCTGATGTTTTTATATGGAAATACAAAATAGGCTACATGTTGGATTTGTTTTTGTATTACTCCCAGTTTACTGTGTGGTCCAATATGAAATCCTTATTCCTGTGAAATAACTGTTTTCTGATCTCTCTCCAGAAAGAAACCCAGAGAAGCATTTTCATGGCTAGAAGGAATTACCAAAAGACTTCATCATGCCTTAGTTTATGCACATATGTAAGACAAAGGATCACTTAAATCAACCCCTTCATTCATCTAAACGTTATTGTGCCCAGCAGAAATGGTATATTTCCTATCTGAAAGTAGTGTCACACAAACTGTTTAGCTTTGGCTTAATTGAGAAAACACAACCCATTTTTTAACTACATTTTGATATAACACATATGCCTAAGCATTCTTGTTTGCTTTCAATTTTTCAGTGTAAGAGTTTTTAGCATTTCTCTGTTCTCAGCTGCGTATGATCCAGCCAAAGCCAGTCAATCACATCTCCTGATGTGGCTGTATATCCAACACAGTGGTTCTTTATTTAGCTACAGTCTGAGTGCTACCCCAGACAAGGTACATTTATGTCAATACTTTATTTGCATTTCCTCTTTCTTCGCAAAAATTTTTACCTGTGTAATTCCTTTACTTCAGGTCGAGTTTCTCCTGGGTTTTATCGTGACATGGTCAGAGGAGAATCAGGCTTAACGCCTTTACAATTAGCTTCAAGACTGTGCTAAACCCACTTGGGAACAGTTTCAATGAAGGTGCTGTAAATGCATGACTTACCATGTTGGGATAAGCACTGTATTTTGAAGGAAGCAGTGTAATGGTATCTCATGAGAGCAGTTCTTATTAATTGCAAGTTTTGTGTAGCTTGGATTTATTAAAGTTCTGAATCTATTGCCAGTTGCTGCCATATGTAGTCTATAATTTGTGAAACACAAGGCTGTACATTTCCCAAAGACATTCCCTCTAATCATTTGCAAATTTAACAACTTTAGCACAAAGAGATGCTTCCTAATCAGGACCAGCAATCTGGCCACTGACAAAACTAGTATACAGACAAGAAATTATAAAAGCATAAGTGCATCTATTTATAAAAACAGTAATGCTGATCAAGTAGATTTAGGAAGATTTTTCAACTGTTCCACACCCCTCTGTTCTGGATTTTTGGATGCAGTCTGAGTGTTCTGCTTGGACAGAGGAAGTGCTGCCTAACACAGCAGCAATGAGAGGAACAGCTCTGAGGAGCTCTCAGGGAGGGCAGTAATAGCTGCCCACATCTCAGCAACACCACCCCGAGACATTCCAACACCAGGGCAGGAAATAAACACCTGCTGTGATGCAATTCAGAAACACTTAATGGAGCAGAAAATTATTGCATGGGCGATGGGGCAATAGTTCACCAACAGCAAGCACACACCCAGTAGCATTAATGCTGGGAAATTCCTCATTCCTACAGGGATACCCACTATGCTGACAGGCTGCTGCATGAAGCCCACGATGCCTCAGGCACAGTTCTAGGAATAAGCTGAGTGAAGCTGCACACAGAGAAGGCCACACCTTTCTGGTTTAGCCACGTTCACTGTTTTGAAAAGACCAGAATAGACTGTTTCAGCTGGAAGAGACCTACAATTATCCTCTGCCCATTTTCCTGACCAGTCCAGGGCTGACCAAGATAGAGCCTTTTAGTGAGAGCATTGTCCAAATGCCTCTCAAATACTGACAGGCTTGGGGCACCCACCACCTCTCCAGGAAACCTTTTGCAGTTTCACCACCCTGGCAGTGAAGAAATGCTTCCTTAATGTCAAGTGTAAACCCCCCCTGGTGCAGCTTTGAACCATTCCCGTGTGCCCTGTCACTGGATGCCTGGGAGAACTGTATTTTACCATGCAGCTGACTTCACCTCTTTGATCTCAATTGTCTGAAGAACGCAAAATAAAGGAAAGATTCTCTTCATAACTGCTCTTTCCAACACAAGAGATTACAATGATTAGTGATGAGGGTGGTGGTGCACAAACAGCTCCTGCCTGGCTCTGATGGAGAGCTCCCACCCACAGCAGTCCTACAAGGGGCTCTGAAAAGATAAAGGATCAAGTTTTGTAGCATAGACAGCTCGGTGTAGTTTCCCTTTGATACTTCCAAAGGAGCGATTTTCAAACTTTTCTTCTGAAAATGTTGGTTTACTTCTTTGTTGCTTAGGTGACCTGATGGTGTTAGCCAAAAGTCAGTTATTTTCCTCACCTTTCAGTGAAAAGTGGTTTCATTTGTTCTTCTAAAACTTCATTTTACTAGCTACCATGCATGAATCTTTACAAGATCTAAATCAGTCTACCCCCCAATCCTTCATGATATAAAATTTAACAGAAATGACTGATATTTAACCCATTGCATTTGGTCTTTTCCAATTAAACTTTTCTTTTTTTACATTGACAGTAATCTTTTGTTACAGCACAGGGACTTCAATACTAGAATTAATATTTTACAGCAAGAGATGTTTAAAAAAAAAAAGGGAATTAAGTCTTCTCCTTCATAATAAACCAGCTCTTTCCCCTAGCTCCTTTTAAAGAATTTTTAACAAAGGAGTTTTCACTACAGGACAGTGAAAGAAAATGTAAATGAAATGTAGCACTTCAGGGTTTTCAGAGCATTTATGAGATCATGTAGCCACCTCTGCCATGTGTGTCTCTGATACCATTTCTCCTAAGTGTCCTTCACCACTCTTTAGACAAGGTTACTTAATAAGACACCTCCTAATGCTGCTCAGCAGGCTAAAGGCTTTATGCTATTGGCTTACCTGACTCAGCTCTGAGGTTGCTCTGAGCTTTCATGGCCTGGTAGTAACCTCAACTTTTTTTACAGGACTGTGGTTTACAGTCTCAGAAATATTATTGCACCCCAGATTCTGGCCTCATTTAGATTTCTTTCTAAAGACAAGGATGTTTGTGTCCAGATTACACATAAACCTCAGCAAGAACACAAAATTTCTTTCCTAAAAAAAACGTTGGGAAAAGTATTCTCAGTAGATGGAAAATAATATCCTTTTAAAGGGAGCAGCTTCTCAACCTCCTGCACTGTAAACATCCATTGAAAGGAAAGCAGTTATTTTGCAGAGAAATTACTCAAATACTTAATGTCAAGCCTCCTCAATGCCCAAAAATCAAAACAGCACAAACATAACCAATAACAAATTCAACTAACACCATTTATGGTGAATAATTAAAGAAGAAATAATACCTCTATAACTTACTGCAAATAGATTAAACTTCCATTACTCTGCACACCATGTCAACGAGAGTGCCACTGGAGAACCCAGGGAAAAGACCCTGGGAATCCCAAGTGGGAGTGACAGCAGCACACAGAAAATCCTGCAGGATCTTCACATGTGCTTTACACAAGCACTGCACTGCCTTCATGGTGAGCAGAACTCAGGAACCTCAGCTATTCCAGGAGAGGAAGCCCCAGAATGTAAATGCCACACAATCATGTATTATTAATAGACACACACAGCACCACAAAAAGATGGGTGCAATATTTATGGTCAAGCTTCAAATCCTTTACTCCCTCTAAATTGTTTCTGCCTCAATATATACAGTCTAGCATGTTCTTCACTACATCAGGTGGTTCCTTTTTTGATTCTGTGTTATTATGAACTCCTACATCATGTCACGGAGCAAATTGAAAAATGCTTTTGTTTTACTAGGAGGTATGAGAAGCATTTCTACATGAGCAGTAAATACTTTGCTCACATTTTCTACATGCATTTATGATATGTATCCACAAGCATATATACCTCTTAGTGAGCTTGCAAAATTTTAAAATAAAAAGCATTTCTGTGAGGAGAAATTTGCATTTTCTTTGTAGTAAGCAAAAATACATATGTTGATCCAGTAACATCGTTAGGAAAAAAAAGTGAAACAGTAACATCAAATATGCTTAATCTGTGTCTAGGGGGGAATGAAAAGAGGCAGAAAAGCGCAGATTGCTCTGAACAAGGGCATGTTTGATCTGCATGTAAAAGGAGCATTTTGCAGCCTTCACACCACGAGTTCATGGTGATGGACAGGACATTTAGACTTTGAGTTGGACCTGAAGGAATTTACTTAACTAAATGCATCCCCTTGCCTCAGAGATGAAAGCCACTTCTGCTACCACATGATCTCCCTCTTTCTTGTGCTGCTGTCAGACATTTCAATATTTTTGTGTGTCAGAGAGGCAAATTTGCCTCCGTGGGACAGGTTGGGAAAAAAACATTAACATTTTCTAATTTAAATAAATAAATAGATAAATAAATAAACAGCACCATAAAATTGAACTAACACAGTTGTGAAATGGTCAGCTTGCTTTTGTAACCTCCCCAGAAGCTGCTTTGACAAACATTGGAACATTTTTCAAATATTCTAGACACCCAAATAGACTCTGTACTCAAAAGTCACTGAGGTTTTCATTGCTGTGCCTTCTGAAGCTCCCTGTTCAGACTCCGAACAGGAAGCCTGGAGATAAAACACAGAGAAAAATCCAAAGTCCTGGAAATCACCTGACATCAACTTTCTTTTTGCCAATCACTGCTTTTTTGTTAATTTTAATATTTGCCTTTGACTTCATCTCCAACAGTAGCATCTAGAAAATTATCATAGGCCTTGCTGTACCTGGTGGAGTAGAAACAGCCATTTCCTCAGAAAGCTTAGGATCTTAAGAGCCAAAAGAAGCAAAATTAAATATTCACATTCAGGGTTTTGAATGGTAAAGAGCTGGGTTCCAGTCCTGTTCTAGCATTACTCACAAGACCAGCCTACCTTTCCCTGTTTAGAAAACCAGAAGGCTTTCTTATTGGCACTTAAGCTTTAAATTCAGTGCTAAATTAAATATTACCAATAATTATAGTACTTTGTAGTAACTGATTTGCAAAAAACTGATGTTGTGCTTAAACAGGGAAACCAGAAATTCTTTTTTTGCTGATACACACAGACAATATTTTTCCAGAAATATCATAATCTATGCTTAGAACAAGTATCCTAGTGTGTGCATAGCACTATTCTATACTCTTTGTGCAATAGCAAGTTAAGCAGCAGCTCCAGGTTGTCGCTGACCAATTTTTCCTAATTTAGCAAAGAAGGAACAAATGTGGCAAAGAGAAGTCCAATCTTAAGCCTACACTGTTTTATGCTGGCATCAGCTCCACAAAGCTGTGGGAACAGCTAAGGGCACACAAAGTCTTCTGTCCTTGAGCTACAGTTGTCACTATAATGATTCTGGCAGAGTAACAGAATGCAATTGTTGGCTCGCTCTAGTACCGCTCTATTGACTTCAGGCTCAATAATGTAACATAAAACTGGTCTCTGCTGGTGGTATTGTCTATCACATCATGTTGCCCAACTGACTCTCACAGAGTGGTGGTTTTGTTGCTCTTCATGAGATGTCTTAGTGGAGATTCCAAGAACAAGTGAATTCTCACAAAATTGCAATAGTGGTTCTCTATACCCATGTTCTCTATAAATGCTACCAAAAGTATTGCCAATAAAACAGTATTTCTAAAATACTCTTAAAACAATGATTTTTTTTTTTTTTTTTTTCATGCAGATTAGATACGTGGCATTCCAGATACTGGAAACATACACCTGTTTTATTATTATTTTGTATGCAGCAGTGAAAAAGTAAAATTGTGAGAAACTAATCAAATATATGACATTTGCTACTCATCATCGCTTCTCTGAGATTCTGCCTTTGGTGAAGGCTACAAGGATAAGATTCTACAGTAAAATGAAGGGGACATCAGTCTTCCAGGAAAGTAATCCACAAAATGTAAAAGAATTGCACGACAAGGGAGTGTTTCATTGATAAATGTCCCTCTCTGGGGCGGGTTTGCTGCCTTCTGGACAGAGATTGCATTGTTTAGATAACTACACCCAGCAGTTGTCTTCCAAGGCCTCCTCACACTGACCCTGACCTGCAGCCAGCAGTCCAAAAACACATCTCCAGAAACTGCCTGTTCAGGGCATTAATTTCAGCATTACTCTTCTTATCCATAGGGTCAGAGGTCTGCTTCTTTTATTTGGGGGCAACCGGCATGTTGTGGTGATAATACATAATAAAGCTCTCTTAATTAAAAGGTGTAATGGAGAAAAAGAGCGATGTCAAATAAAACAGAGAGCAGCTGAGGCTGCTGGGTTACAGCACTGCCTCTTCCCCCAGGATGAGAGAGCTCTTCCATTACAGGCCAAAAATGCTTTTGCAAGCCATTGTTCATCTTGATCAGGTCCAAGGATCCTTTCTTACCCTCCCCTCCTGCCTATTTTTTCTCTGATGTGAATTTCCTCTTCACAAATACTCAAGTGAATGCATTGCCTAAAAATTCAATGATTTGCCTGCCAAGTGGAGGAAATAAATTTTTGAAACTGTATTAATCTTTTGCATATCACTTTAAAGCATTTCTCAGGTACTCCTTTTCATTCCTGTTTTAAATGGCTCAACAGGGGAGCAGAACCATGACTCAAGCAGGCCAAGCACATCACAAATACTGGAAAAAAACAGGCTCCACATGTTTTAACATCTTTATATATGCCACACGTGGTTTGTTTAAAAAAATTAAAATTCTTTTTTTGAGAAACTTCATATCTCATCTCAAATTGTATTACTAAAGTCTAGAAAACTTTTTTCCAAAGGAAGTAGTTAAAGAAATGAGTCACCTACCCCACATTAAAAGTGGATAAATAATGTAATTCTTCTACAAGCAGCTAGAGTTGCCAAATTTATATTACAGAACTACAAAATTGAGTTTTATTATTGAAAATTCTATCCAACTCAAACATGAAATAATTTAAAGAGGAAATTTATCTTTACACTTTCTTATGTAGAAGATAAGGCAGAAGTTTTGAAGGTCCTTTACATACATTTAACGTGTGGTATTCAAAACAACAAATCTGTGCATTCTTTTATGATATAAACTATCACATGTTCTCTCACTGTGCCCAGAGAATTCAATCCTTTTACTTACTCAGGTGTGGGATTATCATTTATGTTTTGACTCCAGAAATTTTCAGTGTAACCCCCTTTGGACTTAAGAAGACAAGAACCATCAACAGCCAATGCAGACAGAGCTGTCTGCAGGACTGGGGATGTCAGGCCCCAAAAATCAATCAGAAAGAACATCCAGACCTTTTTTCAACCTTTGAAAGTTTTAGATTTCAAATTGCACTCGGTTTAATTGATCCTTCTGACTGGCCCCATACCTGGATGGAGCTATGCCAGAGGAACTGCTACTGTGGCAGCCAAGCAACAACATTCTGCATGTTTACAGTAAAATATAAAATTCTTACCTTTCTTCTGCTCCAGTTGTGTGGACATCAAGGTCTAATTGCAAAACCATCCCAGCTGAGGTGATTTTTTTCATTGACTCCAGAGGCCTTTAACTCAAACCCTAATCTATTAATTCAAACCACACACATGACCCCTGCCCTCCAGGAAATTGAACTCATAAGATAATGTCAAAACAAACCCAAACAAGGCAAACCCCAAAAAAACCCAAAACCAATATAAAAAATAAACAAAGAAACAACCAACCAACAAAATACAACAATGAAAGGCCCCAATCCAATCCAACACTGAAATACTGATGCTGGTGCTTGAAATTGGAATTGGGACTGTTGCTCCCAATAGAAGTTCACTTTCAGCACAAGCTATGATGTAATATAGTCTACTGCCCTGAGATTTTTTGTTGCAGTTCCTCTGGGAGGAGATATCAAACTTGACTGACATTTTCTGTTTTGTTGGATTACCTAATGATAATGAATTTAGTGTAGAAAGATTCAATTTAAACATTCAGGATGCTGATGAAGCTAAATCAAACAAGCTACACAAACAGAGAGTCATTTTATTTAACTCTCACCCAGCCCAGAGCACACCCCGGTGGTTCATGAAGTCTGTTATTTATTGATCATGGAGAATAACCAAAACCAGTCATTTTCAATTTTACCTCTTATAAAACTTAAACATGAGACTCCTAAATCGTGTGGGCCCAAGTCAGTCTAAGCACATTGCAGAGGAAAAGACATCTGCCAAATCCAGTCACTCTGAACACAGAGGTTTTGAGTCAGTGCACTTAGCTGAAGAAATTTTTAATAGCTTAAATCCAAAAGCACTCAGAACTTCCAACCATACAAAAAATACATATAGAAAACACAAAAATGTCTTCATCTGACTTCAACAAAATAAAACTAACACCAGAACTCCCTTTGTAATTTCCTATCACAATAAACTTTCTAGCCAGCTATATGTAAGGAAAGTGCCCCAGCAACTGCATCATTCAATGAATTCAGCACACATGGAAATAATACCAGACAACAGATAAAACAGGAGCATACAGAGTAATTCTCTTCAGATATTGCTGCATTTCAACAAATAGTATGTGAAATTATAATGAAGGAAAAGCACTGGAAGATCACAAAAGCTTTTGGTTTAGTGAAAGACTAATCTACACAGGTCAAGTTGTCGTACAAATACATATACATATTTGGTCAGCTTTACCAGCTTTAAATCTTCACAATCCAAGCACCCCACAGGTCAGGTGAGCAGCAGTTTGCTGTGGCTGGCTTGGTGCCCCATCAGACAAACACCCAGCCTGTCACCAGGGAGTCAAATCTGATAGAAAACCACAGGCTGCAGGAGCTTAAAGTTGTAGTGAGAAACAATCTCTTTGGTAGATCTGTTCAAGTCTGGTATTTTACTGATCCAATGTCAGGCTGCTTCTGGAACAAGGACCAGTCAGTATTACATTTTATAAATTTAAAAGTTTGTCACAATTGTCATTATAACGTTAAAGTAAAAAATATGCATTTTCTGTATATTTTAGGTCTTCAGCTCCTACACTCAGATCTTCAGCTGAGTGCTGAAATCAGTGTTACTGACCTCAGACCAAGACTGACTTATGCCAGTTGAAAATCTGGCTCACAAAACCATGTCTGAAACAGATTTTGAGAATTTTTTCTGAGAATCAGGTTCATTTTTCTTGCTGTGGAACATATAAAGGCTATCTCATTTCCAAGAACAGCAGCCTCCAGCCTCAAACACATTAACTGGGAAATTCCTGGCCACACAGTTCTGGTAACTGCATACACCTGGGATGTTGTCATTTTGGGTGCATGATGAATTCATCCGATTGTGCAACATGCAGATCAGCGGATTTTTGAAAAGTAAAAACATACCAAGCTGCTCTGTGCAGTAACTTTGATAAAAAGAAAGAAATTACAAAAAAGGTATCAATAAGAAGCTGGAAAAAGAAACAGAGCATCTCACAGTAGAAGACAGAGCTCCACCACTTTTTTTGGTTCATCTAAGAGACTGAGAGATTCACAGGGCAGAAAATCCTGGCCTTATGAGTTCTTTAATCTAGTAGGAAGCCATAATGGGGAAAAATGGCTGAAAGGAAAAGCCAGACAAATTCAGTATTAAAATTAACACAAATTAACAGTTTCATTAGGAAATTAGTAGAAGAATCTATCAAGAAATCCTCCACCATTTGATGTTTCCTACTATGACTGGATGTCTTTTTGAGAGGTATACTTCAGACAAAATTTATATTGTGGGTCATTAGTGGATAAAATCAACCAGTGTGCAACACAATGTTCTTTTAGAGCCTTAAAATCACCTCTAAAGTCCATTAACTGTGCTGGCCAAGCAGACAGAAAGGCCTCAGAGTACCCACAGGCACAGTGTTTGCATGGTGGGGTGAAGCTGGAAAGACTGGCCTATGGACAGAGATACATCTCAGACCTGAAGCTGCTCAGAAACCAGAAATACCATAAAGGAAATCCAGAAAATCCCAACAAATATTTATACAGCTAGTTCTTGACTTACACGTTCCTCTGAAGTGCTTTTCACAAAATGAATTACCTGAAATCAGGTTAGAAATCCAATAATTCTGAGTTCAGTTTATTAATTAGAAGCACCAAGAGGAGCAGCTACTAGCAGGACTACTGCTGGGCAGGAAGGAGCACTGCTCAAAACCTCTCCTGTACTGCTGCCGGTTAGTTTGACTGGGTTGTCTTTGGCCTATTAAATAATAAATATTATAAAATGTACAGTTTCACGTATCTTCCATCAGAGCCATCAGCTCAACCTATTTATCACCCAAAGTGCCTTCATCCCTTAATTTAATGCTTACTCAACCACTCTGACAATAGCTGGAAGAGAGCATCCATTTGAAAGAACAAATTCAAACTATGCTGCATTCCAAAATGAAACTTATTCTGCCCTCAAACATCCATCTTATTTATCTTAATAAAACATCCATCTCTATTTATCTTAGAGATCTTAATATTAATGTCTCATCTGGATTAATTTAAAGGGAAAGAGGTTACAAATGAGGTTAACTGTGATAAGGCCAATCAATCTTTTGACGTTGTGGTAACGCAATCTCGTTAAGAAATAAAACATCCCCCTTTGTGCTCTTGTTCCTCCCTTCTTTTCTTTAAACATGGGAGCCTTGGTGCCATGTTTTACCTTGATTTCTCTGCCCCACAGCTCTCACTGTGGGGATTCTCTGCAGTGGGCTCAGGGTGGGGGTGGAGTAGAGGGTATGAATGTGCCACTCTCTAAATGAAGTGTGAATTGTGTAATAGCAACCTCTACTTCTTCATTGTTTCGAATTAAAAGAGATGGAGGCGTCTCCCACCTCAGCAGAGCCTCTGTCACCAGCCCTCCACTGCAAACTGAGCATACACAGATGGGTGAAGGAGAAAAAGAAGAGGGAAGTCATTTAGAGGGGATGAAGGCTCATCTCCTGACATATCCTCAAGCCTGGGGAGTGAAACACAATTTCCTTTCCAGTGAAGTCTGCCAGAGACACTCAGCACTCTAGAGAGTGCACAGACCTGAAGGTCAGCACTACCTAGACAAATTCTGCTAGCAAACCAATTTAACTGGCTGCACTGGACAGTTGCAAACAAACCATTGTCCTAAAACAGCCCAAAATCAACAAACACACCAACAACAGACCCAAAACAAAAGCCCGTACCAACAGATGCTGCCAGTCACATTCTAGCTGTTATTAACAGGAAATTAAGAAATAGGAATTGAGAATTAACTGGGAAAAAATGGTTAAGCCTTTTTATGTATTTTCACTTTACAATAATAATTTTGGTAGCAATAGTAAAAGTTATCATAAGGGTGAAGATTATTCAGCTGCTCAGGTACAAAGATCTGTCCGACAAGGAGAAGCTTTAAAAGCAGAGAATCTCTTGATGTCTAAGTCTTGAATAACATTACCTGTATTTTTAGGATAACTATTTTAGGATAGTAACTCCTCACTCATCCTTCTGTGTCACAGAATATGGCTCATCCTTCTATATCACAGCAAATGTTAAATACTTGAGGAGATTCTTGAAGATAATCAGTGCCCAGGTGTGGAATGGGGCAGGCAGAAAGAAACCAACAGAGAGCAAGAAGAAAGGAAGACAGTTTTGTTCTGACTAAGCTGGATGCCACAGCAGTGCACACACTATAGGCACACAATCTTTGGCTCTGTTTTCTCAAGAGGCAGCACCAGCTCTTATCCTCACTGGTTTGATCCCAATTATTTGACCTCTGCCATATAGGAACTTTCCTTTTTTTCCCCTAATAAATTAAAGGTATAAGGTGAAACTAATCAATGGAACCATAAAGCCATATGGTATTTTGGTCCTGGATGCTAAGTTTATGCTCTGAGAATCTGCAAATTAGCTGTGAAAATAAAAAAAAAAGCATTTAAAAATAGATCAAGCAGAGATAAAAGCCTTGGAACACATTGTAAAAATTACAGATCCCCAGACCCATTAAAGTGAACTTAAAGCAAATGACAATGTGACTGGCTAGCAACTCTATCAAATTCAGTAAAAAGTCCATTTCTTTCTTTATCCAAACAAAGGTCTGCGATCATGAGCACCTCACAATGTCATATGTTATCTAGAAAGCCATACTGTGTCACCAGCTGATAAACATCATCAGGAGTCCAGTTTCCATCTCAAGGGAAACCTCTGGGACTATCTCTGGTTCATGACTGGGTCAGGTCACTAAAAGTTTTCCCTGACCTGAACCTGATCCAAACCAAAGAATTGAAATTCCTGACCTGCTCACCCCAAGGAACAACTCTAATGAAAAACTGATACGGAATCATACAGTAGAGCAAGAGCATGACTGGAGAGCAGCATCTGTCTGAGACAACTTCAGAAGAGCACCTGTCTCTTTTTATCAGGAGATCCCCTGTATTACCATGGTACTGATTTGAAGTGACTCTTCTTGTCGGGAAGCTATTCTGCTCATTTTATTGAGTTAGTCTAATAAAAGAATGTGAAACTGAACTGCATTTTCTGGACATTCATGGTAATTTGTTTGTAAAACCTCACTTCCTTAGTGTTTCTCCTTGAAATCAGTTCTTAAAGCAATCTGAAACCACTTACAACAACAGTGCTATTATTTTTCATTAAAATAGAGTGATCAAACTAAATTTCTGGCAAATTCTAGCTCTCTGTAATACAAATTTCCTAAGGCAGTCCTGCAATTTGGCATGCTGGCTGCTTCAACAGCTCCGTACCGTCAGTAAGAACTTACTGAAATGCTCTTTAATCTCACTGAGACTTAAAGTAGATGCTGCACCAAAGTGTGTAAACAGTAGTTGGTTTTAAAAACAGCACAGGAAAGGTGACTCTAGCTGAAATGATACTGGAGCACCCACAAACAATTTTGTCATTGTCATACTGAAGACCTTCAAATATTGATTATGGGTAACATTTCTGTGGGTTTAGTCCCAAACTGGGAGAAAAGTAGCTAGGAAGCGTAGGGAGGGGGAAGAGGTTTTATGTTTGCTTGTTTAAATTCTGTCTCATAAATACATAGCTCAACATGAGCCATATAGAACACGAGAGTGCTACAGAATTAATCTCTGCTGGTAGCCTGTGGCACACCTCTACTCCTGCAGCAGCATGCACCAATTTACAAAGTAAGAACATTTCTAAAGTAACTAAGAAAGTGCCTGTATGGCAAAGCACAGCAGTGTGCAAAGAGCTGGGCAGCTCTGAGCAGGCAAGCAGCACACTGGGCACAGCCTGAGAGCAGGCAAGGAAGTGCTAGAGTGATCAAACCACCTCAGCCAAAGTCCTTTGCTGCTCTCCAGGAGGCAGCAGACACCATCCTGAGACTGAGGTACAACACCTGGCTGATGCTCAACACAAAAACACTGCTTGGAAACAACAATTCTGTTCCCTTCCCTGCAGCTTCGAGGCATCTCCCCATTTCAGCATAAGTTTCAGCCAGCTACTTCATACTAGATAAATCACTGATAGCCTAACTACATAACTAGATAAATCAGGAGCTGTACAATGGAGGCAGGACCAGGTGACCCACGGTGGTCCCTTCCAACCTGACGCATTCTGCGGTGCCGTGATCCACCTTCATTGCTGAACTCGATGCAGAACTGTAAAATTACTAACACAACACACATGTAACATGACATAAATGTATGAAATATATAAAATTCATAATGTGGTTTTACACAAAATACAGTATTCAATGTTACAAACGTTTTTTTCTCTTTTTTTTAAAACTTATTCTCCCTTTGACACAGAGGAGGGAAGGCAGGGAGCAGCCCCTCCCAGGAGGTTTATTTAAACACTTGCTTGGTGACAGCATGCAGGACCCCCACTGCTTTACAAACACAACTTCAGCTGTGCAACAGTAAGAAATACCATCCTGCATCAGCAAGATTTGTTGAAATTTGTCATTCTCTGCTTTAAACAATCCTTTGTGATGTGATCGCCAGTTAAATTTGAGCTTTTTCTGTTAAATATTGCTCCTCTTTCAGTTCAGAAGTTTGTCTATGTTCCTTAATTGGCCATATTTAAGCTGCTTCTTCCCAGTAACTGTTCAAATAACTGATTAGAATTGTCTTTCAAGTAGCTTGAGAATGTGTATTTATAACTCTGTGATCATTAGACTCATTTCCTTAGGTCTGCCATACCAGGAACAGTGAAACAAAACCTCTAGGATGTTTGGAACTAATAATTTTTTAACAATTTATCATAGCTTTCCTCAAGGAAAGTTCAATTTTTACTTAGTGCAAAGGCATGTCAGTAGCCTAAAATTTTGCACATGCTACACACATAAGTATGAAACAATACATAAAACTCCCTCACTCATTACTTGATATTAAAATACTTTTACTGGCTCTTCAGCATACACAGTCCTCAAAAGTTCATCATTTTGAGATGAATCTGACTGCCACTTTCATTTCCAGCAGCAGGTCAGTGTTAATTGACTCATGGTTTCATCCATCATTCATGACCAGAGCTGTATTATTACTCCTGAAGTGAATTCATTCTGGTGTTTATTTCACTGAAAATCTTAAGAGCAGCCCACCTACCTATAGCACATATAATTTCTAGGGAGTGGTTTCAGATTTGGAGTCATACAAACCACGGCTCAAAAGATGTCACTACAAGGAGCACCGTGCAGACCGTATTAATTTTCATGGCATTCTCATCCTGGGATTTTGGAGAGCTTTGGAAGGGATGAGCAAGCAAAGTCTGAGGGACGCCTACATTTTAGGCTACAAAAGCAGAGAGAAAACTACAGCACAAAGAACACTTGCTATAAAGAAGACTGGAAAAGAATGATTTTTTTTCAATGTCCTATAGAGGAAAAAAGACACAGCAGAATTTTCCTCAGTCTAGTTGTTAGGGTAGATTTTGGAAGAAGAAGAAAATTGGATAACACAGTGTCAAGGCTTGGCAAATGAAAGGAAAAGGACAGTTATAGCCATAATAACAATGGAATGGAGAAAGGAAAATAAAGTTCTGACAGTATCAACCTTTTTTTTTTTTTTTGTTAATAGTTAGAAAGTAATTAACAAAACTGCAAACTTAAGAATGTCAAGGGATTAAAGCTTTCTACAAAGAATAAAGAAATTTCAGTTCTCATCCTGGCTCTGACCCTCACTCACCCTGTACTTTAATTGTCCCTGTGAACACTTTCACAATGGCAGCACTGTGCTGTGGGTTGTGCTATTACTGCTTGACGAAGCCTTCCAACTTCTCAGGACAGGGAGATAAAATAATTTAAACGGAAAAAAGCAACACAAATATTGTGAGACTACAGAAGGGGAAGGATCCAGCCAACCAAATAAAAATAAAACTTAAAAAAAATTAAAAAAAAACACCACAAATCCCCCCACCCAAAAAAAAAAGAAAACAAAAAACCCAAAAAAAACCAAACAAAAAAAAACCAGAACACAAAACAACCAACCCAAAAAAAATTTCACATGTGCCTATCACCACCAACTTATATTGACATAGATTTGTAGCACACTGCCTTGGGAAACAGTTTTTGAGACTATCTCTGCTTTTTCTGACAAATCAATTTAGAGCGTTTGCATTTACTGCTTTAACTGTAATAGTCAGGAAAACAGTGATTGACTATATAAAGCAAAGCTTGAATTTCATGTGGTTTTAATTATATTTCAAAAAAATATATAAAAGAGGCAGAAAAAAATAACTGCTGTCAGTTGAAATTCTTGTTGCATTTGATACAACTGATAGGTATGGCTCTCAAATGAAAGAATACCAGTTGAATGAAAATGCTCCTTGAATTAAAATTCTTCTAGAAAAATGTGTACCATTATAGAATTCAACTCCTCCATCAATAAGATGATGAATGACAGCCTGAATAACAAAATCAAGTATGTTTATTTGGCCACTTAGTTCAGCGGACACATGACAAATTCTGCTTGTCCTCACTGGAAAACACTGCCAATATTTTAAATCCCAGATTCTTTCTGCCAGAATATCCTCTGCTTTATAAAACATGACTTCAATCATCAGAAAAACATCTGTGGTGATCTCTTCAGACTGAGGGAGTCATCCCCTGAATTCACTGACTTGACTGGCTGCTGATTATTATGTTAAGAGTAGTTAAATAAACTTTGATTTAAAATGCCACTCCCATTCAAGTGGTCTAACAGCACTGGACTGATGTTCAGCAGTGAAGAACAATGATCTTTAAATTCAAGTTTAAGGTTTGATGCCAATTACCTCTTATGCTGCTTTTTTTGTGTTATAAGCACTAAAAGGTTTAAGGAAAAATATTTTTACCTTCTAGTCCTAAAGTCTTGGAATTCACTACAGACAGGCAAGATACTGGGTAACACTACAGCATAGTAGGCAGATATTAAAATCCTGCTGAGGCCACTTATTTAATCCCTTTATTTTTAATGAATAACAATTAAACGAGCATGAGATCACATGATGAATACCTGCTCACAACCCCTCCTGAAGCAGAAGGAATCAGACTTAAGATTTACTTGGAAATTTCACATTTCAGGATGAAATGCACGAGTATTAATCATCTAAATGTTTATTTACAACACATCAGGATATCACCTCTCTTTTCCTTCGAAGTGACAGGGAAATATCTCACCTCTCTCCAGTTCTGGTTGTATAACTCACTTGTGGAAAGAAACAAAGTCATTTGTACTCAAATCTGACCTTTCTCACGATTTCTCCAATGCACATCTTCCTCTATTGCTTTACTCTTATAAAGCCCAAATCCACAACTGAACTCAGAAGCAATTACTAAGGAATTAACAGGACAGTTTTACCCTTGCCACCCAAACTCTTTATCAGAAATCTTAGCTCTTACACTTACACTCCTCATCAAAAGCTATGGAAAACCTGGCAAACAAGCTGCCGGCTACCACCATCCCAATATGCAGATACACCAAGTTTTTCCATCCCAGAACTTTTCCTTGAACAGTTCAGCACATCACTAATTGAAAGTAAATAAAGGTTTTAATGATTCAAGCCTGTATAAACCTTTTCCAATTCAAAAGCTAGAAGTCTCTTAAGGATAAAAAACACTTGCATAGAATCACTGCAGTGGAGCACAATCAATCCCTCTATCTCCATTTGTTTGCTTTAGCACTTTACAAGGTTCCCTCGATTCTCAGGTCCAGATCAATCATTTGTTAAAGAAAGAAATGAACAGGCTCGGGTGCCTCAGCAGAATACTGATAAGAAACAGTGTCAGCTCATTTTAACTGAGGACAAAAGCCAACTTAGAGATTTTATTTTTTTTTCCTCTTCTCATCCTTGGTAGAAGACTTTAGAAAATCTAGCACCAAGGTGAACAAGACAGAAAAAAGAAAAAAGAGGTTTCCTAGCAACTCATTTATGCTTCTTATCTGGCTTTTGTTGGATATTTCTGCTTTGAATGGATTTGTTGGATTGTCACATGTCATAGATTGACAACATATTTTTCTTTTAATCTATTTTCAGCATCACTGGTTGAACATTTACTCAAGACAACACCATTGTAAACCTTCTGATTTAGCTTAATTAGGTCAAGGAGTGTGTGAGGGAGGTACAAGTTCATCACAAGCAAAGGACTAAAGTAAAAACAATATTAAGAAAGAGCAACTTACTTGTATTACAGTTGCTTTTAGTGCTGAAACTAAAGGACAAGCATATTTTGAGTTGTGAGAGATGTAAATTAGCACAGGTCTTTCATCACTACAGTAAGGGGAGAAAACGTTATTCCCGTGATTAAACGTCTTAATTGCTTTCATTTACGTTAATTTCCTTTATGCCAATGACCTCACTTTGACATCTGCACCCAGTAACACCCCAGTGCCATCAGTGACTCTCCAGCATTCACCAAACACTGCTCTCAGCCACATTTACAGACCAGCTACAAAAAACATGCAGAAGGAAGCAGCACTATAAATAGAGTTGGGAGCCTGATGATGGGGTCAAATACTATCTGGCTGGTACTGTGTGAAAGGGGTTTTTACTCTGCAATTGATAAAGGGAATTATCTAGGAAATGGTGTAATACACACTGAAAGTCACTGAAATTACATCCAGGGGCAGTGCTCAAACAGAAGCTTTACTGGTATCCCTTTACTCTCTCTGGCACCCATTGCTTAATGCCTTATCTCCATTCACTCCTTGCCACTACAATTTATTGCCCCAGTCAAAGGTAACAAAATACTTTGGTTTTCCACTGGGATCTAATGAGTGTTTCTCCAGCCTTTCCCAACGAAGCTACACAGAAGTTTCACTGGAGCACTGATTGGTATGTGCTAATTCTCCCCCACATTACAAAGACAAGTCATATGCATTTGGAGGAAGAGGTGCTATTTTCAGACATGCCAAGTGACTGACTGCGATTCTACTTGGAGACACAAGAGTGACATAAGAAATATGACTTCTACCAGTTAACAAATTCCCCCAGGTCCTGGTTTCCCAGCAAGCATTCTTTTTCTGATCATAGGGGATGGTAGTTAAACCTCCCCTGAAAAAATAGCAAAGAAAACAGGCAGGGGGTATCACACCGAGACAAGTTCCTTGCCTACTTCTACCAACATTCTTATTCCTGTCTCTGCAGCAGTGAGGGCTAACAGAGTGCTGCTATTCAAGAGCTGCATCTCTGAGCCTCATCTCTGTAAAATGACATCTGTGCTCTACAGAAACATCTTCACTTTTGCTCAGCCTTCTCCCAAGCAGACTCTGTGCAGCAGAACACACACAGAAGTGACTCAGCCATGCTCTGGTTCTCTGCCCTCAGATGGTGAACATGCCCTGACTCAGCTTCTCAGCATCCATGAGGAACACTCCAGGTAATTAAGTAGCCTAAAGTTTCACCCTAGGTATTAGGCTAGAGTGTTCTTAAGAGATTCTTCATATATTAACTGAACTTAGCTTCATTTTCTATCAGGATGCGGCAGCTGTGGGAAAAAGACAGCCTCAGACCACTTTAAACTGTTTCCCACAGCCTGACCTTCCTTTTCTTTCTTCTTCCCTTCTTTTTCCAATCCCATTCCATTTTTCTGACAGCTCTGTATCGCTTTCTTATGATTATTAAATTTTAAAAAAAGTATTAAAAGTATTAAATTGTAAAAGTGGAAAAAAATAATTTAAAATTACACTTTGTTCTACGCACACACACAGAGTCACTCCCTGTACATCAAAAGTGTGTGACAAATGGAAAGGGAGCTGGCTCTGGAACCTCAGCATGAGCAATAAACAGCTGCAAGGGCTTTCCACCTCACTGAGCTCCTGGTGCTGAAGGTAATACCTCCTGGCTGAGTTATGGGCACAAGTAGATTTACTTGCCACAGGTGGGCTGAATTTGTGTCTCATCCAAAGAAAACCAAAAGCCAACCCCTGCCCTAGAAGGCACAGCTTCTGAGCCACGACAGCATTCCTTGGGAGTTAAGGTTTCTGCCCCTTTGAATTTAAGGCTGAATGACACATTTTCCAAATCTCTGTTCATCATAACTAAAACCTGTGCATTGCCAGCAGTGCATGACACAGATTTACAGAATTCCCACAAATGTGAGTTTTTGATTATTCATAGCTTTTTTCCTGCTTCCTCAAACTGAAGCACAGGGAATCCAAACTTCTGTGCAGAAAACAAAACACATAAACCCAGTGCATTTGAAGTGAAGCTAGCAGTTCTGAAGGTTTTAAATTAAAAGAAAAAAATAAAATAAAAAAAAGGCAAAATTCAAGAAGGTTTGAATGAGTGACACAAACATTTTCATCACTGAAATTTTGATGCCGGGGCAAGAGGATAGATTGAACATATCAGAAGTACACATGTACATTATATATGTATGTATATCTGTATGTATGTATGAATAAACACACATATGTACTGGACTTTTCTGGGATATCACTGTATTCACAGATTTACATTTTAGCTCATTTATGAGTAAGTTCTGGCCACCTATGACTAATGGAACGAGATTTATGCATTTTGCATCTGGAGCTTTGTTCAGTAGGGGAAGTTGGCATCCTCGTGCACTGGGGGCTTTCAGAAACAGCTTCCACGCATCAAAGCCTCTGCAGCCCTTTTTGTCCAAAAATACAGTTTCTTTGTCAAAATGAAGACCAGTGGATCTTTAGAACAGATGTTTGCTTATGCAAACAGAAACCAAGGCATTATCCAGCCACCTGCTTTCATTAGATAAATAGACATGTAGGCCCAAAAACTTGTATGAGCTCTGAACCCTCTGTCTTTCAAAAATGCTGTTTTATCCCAAATGTAGCTGACTACATGTCCTGAAGGTCGCAGTCTCAAAGCCAAGAAACAAGGACAACTTTCCATGATTGAATGTTCTTCAGCCAGCTTTACAAGCAGTGCATTTGTGCCTCAGTGCAGCTTTACTGGACATTATCCAGACAAGTCAGGTCTCTCTCCAAGGTTATAGGTAATAACAAGGAACTACCCATAAATCAACCAAAGAAGCTTTAAGATATTTAAAGTAAACAAATTGATGAGTTGTGTCAGCATTGATCTTATTGGTTCAGGTAATACCCTCTTCCCAGACTCCTTACTTCCTGCCATGAGAAAAGCACTGTATATTCAGTGTGTAACAGCCAGGGCTGCTACACTGCCCTTTCCTTTTCCTTTTCCACAGAGTCTTATAAGTTTAATGAGGAAAAAAAAAAAACAAATGAACAAACAAAAAATCGGTAGAGCAAGCAAATTAGACAACATGAGCAAGTCAAACACATTCAGTGTATTCCTCTCTCGCTGTCAGACCAAGCCACTGAAAATCTGGCAGCTGACTTTCACAGGCAAATTATTATGAAGTTAAAAAAAAGCCTTTATTCTGGTAATGAACATTAATTGATAGGACAGCTAATTTAGTGGAAATTATTGGCCTATAAAGGTGTGCAGAGAAGCAAGACCAATGCTTAGCCTAGCTTAAGAGCAGTAGCAGCGTTGGGGTTTTTCTTAATCTTCCTAGTTTGGGATGGCTGTTCAAACTTGCCTATTTAGGAATGATCATCTTTGCTTGTCACCTACATTCTACTGACAGAGATAAGCTTAATTCTCTTTATTTTATCCATTTCATTATCCCCTTAGAATTTCATTCACTATAAACATTTTTTATTTGACTTAAAGAAATAATACAACCATTAAGATGCATTTATCGGATTTCCAAGCAAAAACAGTCTTAGATACTCAAATCTAGAAAAGTGCAGTTGAAACAAGAAACATGAATTTAGTTTATCAAAGAATATACACATTTTGTGATAGGGTGGAGAGAGACAAGACACAAAGCCTTAAAGGAAGAACAACAGTTGCTCACTCCTCGAAACAGTGACCTGACAAATAATAACAAAGCTACAAAGCTTAAAACCATCAGTAGGGATCAGGGAACTTAGAAACCCAAGGCTTTCCTTAGTCTTCACTCCAAATTTCCCTCTCATGGATATTCTCACCATTTCTCTCTGCTCCTGTCAGTAGCCAGTTTCTGTGCTCTACAGTAACGAGAGCTCTGTTAATTGTCCTCCAGTGCCTGCCTGTTCAGCACTGCTGCCCCTTGATTGGTGCCCCCCAGTGCTGTACCCTAGGAGCAATTAGCCAGTCTGCTAATTTCACTTTCCTCTGAGGAATGCATTTTATGGAGGAGAATCACTGGCTCCTACAACACAAGATGTGGCAGCGTTGCTACATCCCAAACCAGCATCACCACCTGCTCCACCAGTGCTGTGCAGCTCAGTGTGAAGGGAAATTAGGAGCTGGTACAAAGTGCTGCCAAAGCAATTTGGACTGAGCCCAGTTTTCAGGCCTTAAAATTTCCAGCAAATCTGTCCTCTTTCTGAAAATAGGAAAGTTCAGATTTTGGTCTGCTCTAGCTTCTGCTTCGCTACAGAGAACTGCATGTGCTGCTTGGAAACCGGGATGGTGAGACCCAGAAAGGGATGTGGATGACAGCACGAGATGTGGTGAGAGAATTGCCCAGGTTCCCACTTCACCCATGGGCTCAAGTCCTGGACACCCTGAGCTATTAACAGAAAAGAGGGATTGGTTGCACCTTCCTATTCTTTGCTCTATCACCACCCCATTCCTAGCGTGTCTGGAAGATGCTTTCTCCAAGAAGACATCAAACACACAGCACACCAACACTGTGGAAGACTCCACTTTTCCATCTGTTCTACAGCATTCAGGACATCAGACTACTCACCCCAAGACTACTTCTGCTCAGGAGGAGTTTTTCCTGCTCATTCTTTAAACCACAAACCTCACAAGCCCCTGGACAATTTTCTGAAGCCTCTGCAGTATTGTAATTGGAAATTACGCCTCAAAAAACCAGCTCTGGGAGTTACAAGTGTCGAGTCTTGGTGTGGAAGCATTAGCCCATTAACACACCACTGTATTGAACCACTACCACTGACTGGAGCAATAACCAATTGCACTACTTTCAGCTGCAATTCCAAACTGACTGGAATTGCTGCCTTTCCTTTAACCTGGTTATTTACTAAAGATGGACTGACTTTTCCATAGGTATCATTTAAATTCTCTGAGCTAATCCCAGTTTCTTGGATAATCAAGCCTTTTCCTGAGTCATACATTCAAGCTCACATTCTGAAAAGAACAGCAGTGCATCAGAACAGCCATTAATGCTGCACATTTGGTAGATACCTACCCCCTCCTTTCTCTCCCCCCACTGCATGCAAACACACACACTCCATAAAAGCACAGAGTTAGAAAAAGAAATGTCTTTTACTCTTGATTGAACCAGACAATGAGTAACCAAGGCGGGGGGGGGAAAACCTTGACATACTGTATCCAAGACTGAAATAATTAAGCAATCTACCTACTGAAAAAAGAGACATCATCAAGTTGCCACAGTGTGGCAGCCACAGGACAATGGCACACTTCACACGAGCTCTTCCAGTGAGCCAGGCTCAAACTCTTCTGAAAACGCACAGAGCACACAGTCGGGTATTGCAGCTCAGCTGATAACCTTTAAAGACAAGTTACACCCAAAACCAACACATTTCAGATGTATTTTTGGATGATAAGTCTAATTGATTTTTTTTGTTTTACAGGACAGCCCCACGAAGTTTGGGGTGATTCTCTGCTTCTTATCATGACTGCTTTGCAATGTAAATCCAGTTTGAAGTTTTACAAGGAGATGTCTGCTCCTAATCCGGTGTTTCCCCTCAAAAAGTGCCAAGTCATCAAAACTGAAGTGAGCAGAAACATACTGATTGAAGATAGATAACACACACTCCTTCCATTGATATTGCAACAACAGATTAAAGACTCCAGTCCAGCCAAATTACATGCATGTGAGAAAGTCATTTAAATTCAATTTTTCCTACTTCAAATGTGTAAAAAAAGAATTACTGACAGCTTCATTAGCAGGTTTTTGAACTATGCTAATGAGCATAACTACATAAAAGATTTAGGTAAATGTTAAAAATTAGCCATATATTTTTAATGCACTGCATTATGGATTTCAGAGTGAATCAAACATTCCCATGAAACAGGAAAGGGACACATTCCTTGCTTACTACACCCCTTGTTAACAATTTAACATACTGTGTATAACATACCACTTAGATCTAGAGCCTTCAGATGAATATTAACACACTTTTCCAGAACACAAAAAAAATAGTGACAGTAACAAGCCAGGAAAATCGAGTCCTTCATCAGTAATGTCTCTACACAGAAAAAATTCCCAGTCTTTTAATAATGAAATATTTTATGACTTCAGTTAATACAGATCCATTTGAAATACCAAAAGGACAAGAGAGTGTTTAAATAAGCATCTTTAGAAGGATACATCTCTGCAATGAATAAGGCCACATGAAGATCCCCATGAAAAATGAACTGCTGTAACTGTCAAACACAGCAAATGAAGTGATCTGTTTCATGGAACTGCTCTGCATCACCCCAAAAGAGAGATCAACAACATAACTGCTGAAACCATACTAACTCAGAGGAGAAATAAAAACACACAAAGAGAAAGAAAAACTAATAATCTGAGTTTCTAAGCATATGACCTTAGCCAGCCCTGCAGTAGAATCCCAGAAACATCAACAGCTTGATGCAAATTCCACTGAGTCAATGGAGAAGCTCCCTTTAACCTCAGTAGTCTCTAATTTAGGCTTGCACTGAATTTTCTGCTCCCCAAGGTTGGTGTCATTCCTAAGCCCTAATTTTGCAAACACTTGTCCAAAACCAACAAGCTACACAAGTTAAATAAAAAGTCCATTTCGAAGACAGTAGGAATTCATGCTCTGGGTTTCACGAGTCATCTCCTTGCGTGACTTCTCACATAACATAAGCCACACCTAGAAAAGTCTGAAGAAGCCCTCACAGAATTTCAAACTCCTTCCAACCATGTTTTTCAGCTGATGCCACTGTATTTTGCAAAAAGTGATTCAAAGTGCCCAGGCACAGACATTTGCATACACCACCTCAGGCAACAGCAGCTGGTGAGCATTTCAGTCACACTGCTGATTTCTGTTTAAAAAATCTGACAGCAAAGGGGTTTGTTATACATTTATTTAATCAATCAATAGTGGGCATTCAGATACTGAAGCTGTCAAACAGGAGACATAAATAGAAGTGGTAACTGCACTTCATTATAAGGTCTCATCAGACTTATTGATGCTATTTGAATGAGTGAATGCACTTCCCTCAGTATCCTGGTAACAGCAGCTCGAAAATATATTCTTTAATTTGAGATAAGCTTTTCCCACACAGGAAACATTTCACCTTGGAAGAAGGAAATGAACTTAAAAATGGATTCTGCCATACTGTCTAGAGAAAGGTACAGTAAGCTCTTAGGTGTTCACAGCATTTTAAAGTCTGGATGCTATTCCAGTTACAGTATCTCCATCACAATGGGAGACTGTCAGCCTGAAAGCTTTGTCTGGGATTGCACCATGTGCTCCGTAGATCCAATACAACTACACACAGCCAGTGATACATCTTGAGGATTTAGCAACAACTCTGGAAAAAAATATCTGAAGTGGTCTGGAACTTTCCACAAATAACGGGGTTGTAATACTTCCTTCTGACCCAAATAAAAAATACTTAAATTATTTTTAATCATCATGCAGTATTTTATTTAATAAACTGATGTAAACACCAAATTAAATTCTCTGCCAAAGAATTAAATTGAAACAAATGAAAATGCTTTGATGAAGGAAAGTTGGATAAGTAATGCAGGACAAATATTCAGACTGAAAAATTAAAAGCGAGTAATGGATTTTGATGGGCTATTAAGGGCTTAATTAATTGTCTAGTCAAAAAGTATACAAGACTAAAACCATATGTAGTTCCGAAAAAAAAAAAATAAGGAAAAGGAAAGTGTAAAATTCAGTAACATTTTCATTAAAAACAAACCCTTCCCATATAAACAGAATGAAACATTTACAACTAAACCACACAACACAGCATTTCCATCCTCACTGGTGGTCCTGATACAAGTGCTGAAAATCTTGTCTTACTTTTCTTACTATGAAGAAAAAAACCCCGAAAAATTAAAAGAAGCTAATGTAAACCTCGAGTGCTGCATATCTAATTCAGATAAGAATATGACTTTAAACACCATGGGAAAGGTCTCATTTCGGAGATAGTTGTTTTCAAATGGGACTGATTGGCCTTGAGGAGCTGGCACAAACTGAGCTTATCAAATGCTCCAGCAGGAGATGGTGGCTCCTACCTCCATGCACAGTCTCTGGAGTTCATTGCCTCAAAAATGAGAGTGCCAGAGTTATCATATGTTACAAACCCATTGTTCCTTCACATCAGCTCACAGAGGTGAGGTTACAGGACAGAAGCAGCCTCCTAGATCACATTGACAGCTTCTATAATGACCAGGGAGGGTCTTTAAAATGACAGGGTTTCTGGTGCTCCATAAACACAGCTCCTTAATACCTACTATCTGTTGATATTGATCAAAAACTTGATTAGACACAAATGCTGTTACCATAAGGTAACAGGTTAAGGGTGATGCAAATAAAAATAAAAGTAAGAAATCCTTCACATTTTTTTGTATTTTTACTTCTGGATTTTTTTTTTGCTGGATTTCTCCACCAGAGGTTTAAAATCTCCATATGTTAATATTCTTGAGCAGGGAGGACATCTACCAAGAAAGCTGCATGTATCAAACTAATGGCAGACCATTTTTAAGTTTAATGCATATCTATCTATGCTTGTTAAAATAATTACCTGGTCTCCTTACCACTTAATTGATCATTTACTCCTCAACAGGGATATCAAGAGTTATGAGAGCCAACCCTAAGAAGAAGAGTCTTGGAAGATAAACCCTCTTTTTTCTGGCCTTAAGCTGCTTTCTGGGCAAAATAGATCAGAACACCATGATTAAGGGAACAAATTTTGCCACCTCTATCTATTGAGAGACTTCTTCTATGTTGTTCTTTAGCAGCAATTACCGACATCATAGAGTGATTCAGTAAGACAACTTCCAGTGGTTTTTGTACTAAACACCTTTTGTTTAGCACAAATGCTCTGCTGTGGCCACAAGCAAAACATTAGACTTAATCCAAAGTGATACTCAAAAAGAATGAAGGAGCTGAACTACCAGCTTTGCTTTTTCATCCTTTGTAGCTTCATTTCTGACCTCTGTTCACTGGAGAGAAAATCCACATTACAAGGAAGTGAATGAAAGGATGAACTGCCAAGGCACAAACAGAATCCAAAGGCAACAGCCCCTTGCTCTCCTCAGGAAGAGCAGAGGGCACAGCCAGGAGGAGAGATGTGCTGCTGAGGTATGTGTGGCTCTTCAGACCAGCTGTCAGCTCAGGGATGCTGCCAGGAGCTGCATCTCAACACTCGAGATGTGTGACAGATAAACAGCAGTATCTGGACAGGGCTAAGCCAAGCAAGACTTCTAAGCTGTACATGCACACCTGAGATGCTCACCAGCTTGGTCTCATACTCCTCTGGCCAAATACCCATGCAGGGGGAGGAAGAAACCATCATTTAACTCATGCTAATTCTTTCTAATTTTTCTGTCTCTTGAGTATAGTCAATCCACCCTCTATTTCAGAAGAAAGTCATCGTAAAGCAAGTACAATTTAGCACAGAAAAGTATCTATGTTGCATTTTGGGTTTGTTTTTTTGGTTTATTCTTTCCAATGTTTCCCAAAAAGAAGAGGAAACACTAGTCTCTTCAGTAGCTATTGGAAATTATCCATAAGAGCCATGAACTGTTAAAAAGATAATCGGCTCAAAAAACTACCAGATTTAGCAAGGCCTGAATTTGGGCAGCCGGCCTCGGCTGTCCACAGTTCACAGATAATTCTTTCTGTGCTCACAGGTTTTGTAACATAAAACTACACATCTGATCTGTAATGCCCATTTCTGACTTCCATATATCCTCTATATTCTCATCTTCCATTTGTCTTCATCCATAGTCTACTAGCAAAATAACTGCCTGTAAAAGATCTGCCTCTTGATGGAAAACAGCCTAAACCACACTCCTCTCAGTATTTTATTTCAGGCCACAGAATACTCAAAAAAAAAAAAAGCTTTTATGACTACACTGTCTGGGGCACGGGCAGGGGAGGAAACCAACAGTAATACTGGGAAATTTCCTTTCCTTTGGAATAAAACTCCTATGTTCCAACTGAACAACTGAATCCACCAACTCCAACTGAATCAGCTACTGTAAATGAGCCATTCCTCCACTTTGGTTCTCTGGCAGGTTCCTGTACCCACGGAAAAATATGCAGATTATTAACTTTTCTTTGAACAAAATGTCCTGGAATGGAAATTTGTCACTGCCCTTACATACAATAGAAACATGTTCAAAGGGAAACACCACCTGCTCCTAGCAGATGGTAAATCAGCATTGAAAAGGATCACCTGTACCAGAAACCCCATTCTCTAGTCCTACCACCAAGAGGTAAATCAGTGTAAGTCACAAGGAAGCCTGTCTGATTTAGCACTATTACTCCAGGGTCACACCTGTAGTGCACACTACTGCTTGTCCATTCTCTTACACTGGTGCCCATTCCTCAAACTTCCAAGAAGTGTGCCAAGCCTGCAGCACAGCAAGAGGAGCTTGGCTGTAAGCTACTGCATTTACATGTATTAATGACTCTTGCTGAGGAACTTCAGTACCTGATACACTAACCCACTTCAGGATTTCCTTAGAAATACCTGTAGCTGTTTTTCTTGTCAGCTTTTTTTCCTTTGTTCTTTTGAGAAAACCTCCAGAATCAAAATTGAGATTGAAGCAATCGCTGCTCTCATGCTTGATCTTCATCTGTAATGCCATCTGACAGTCATGTGTGCAACAAAAATTGAAAGTAATCATGAACGATGTAAACACCATCAATCTTTAATGAGGTCTTAATATGTGGAGCTTGTACTTGTCTGTGAGTCAGAGACCATATTCCACCAATCTCCAGCCCACGGTGAGTTACAATACCATGAACTTTTTTCATTGCTATCAAAGCAATAAAGAAGGAAAGATGCTTCTGCACTTAAGGCACTTTTACTTTATTAAAAGCCTTTCTAATGTGAAAAACACTCACACAGTCACTCTTGCAGCAGCTGCATTACCATTATTTTCACCACTCCAAGTACAAAATGAGATTATGAAGGGGGTTCAAGAGCTGGATTTAAATCCAATTCTGCAGCTTCTGAACGTGTGTTAATGTAATATTGTGGGATTTGGAGGTAGGGACCTCAATATCTTAATCTACGGCTTTTTCAAACATCTGGGTCATTGGCAATGTCACTGGTGCTTTTATTCTAACTAAATCAAAGTGATAATCAGAAATATAATCCCTGACCAGCTAGTTGCCTGCAAGTCACCAAAAATACACTTACAGCAATGAACCTGTCTTTCTGTGGAAGGCCTTGGTACAGCAGCTTGTATTAACCCTTTCAAAATAAGGGATGCACTGTTGAAAGCAGAAGCTGATGCTTTCACATCTATCTGAATGATTCTGTAAGAAAAAGGACTAGAGATCAAAACCAGTAGCCAGCCTCAAACCACCACAATAAACACCTGCCAAGACTGAATTCTGTAAAGGCAGGGAATTCTTCAAAAAAATCAAATATGATTGCACGTCTAATTCAGGCACTGAAATGAAGGGCTGAGCCTGGGCTTGCCAAGATGCAGCAGCCACAGCTGAAACCACAGCTGTGGCTATAAAACAGTCTGTGCTTGCCACCTGCGGGCTCCCTGCCAACTGCACTGTCCCAGGTACAAACCCTGCCCCTGGTTTCACTCTACAGAGCGTTCAAACAGCGAGCAGGCAGCAGAACAGAGCTCTCTGCCTAGGGAAGTTCTCCCACCTTGCTCTGATAACATCCTTTTAACAAAGGATGCTTCTGCACTATTTCTGGGGGGGACAGGGGCTTTCCTACCTGATTAGGAAGACTATCAGCAGTATCACTGGGTTCTACGTCCAGAGACAGGCACAGAGTGGGAAAAGCACATCAGTTCAATTATAATTGAGTTGTGGGACTGACTAGCAGAAGAATCACTCAACCACTGCAGACCTGAGTGTTTGTGCAAATACTTCTAAAAGAAGCAAGCTCACCATACCAACACAAGAAAAGCTGAACTTCCTAATGTCAGCTAAACCACAAAACCCTGATGATTTCTATGAACACGCAAAAATCCCTCCTTGACCTATCCCAAAAGCACACCAAGTGTGTTTTAAAGAGTAAACAAGTACTTCTAGTTCCTCTCTCCTTTTTACTGCACCTGGTTTTCATCCACTATTCTGCTCCAGAGCCTGGTAAAAAGAACAGTCAGGCAGCCTTCACTGTTCATGTAATTCTCTATCATCTTTTCCCTCACTTTTCTTCCCTGTCTTTGCTCTACCGCCACTGCTTTTGGAGGACACACTTTCAGCTACTCTCTGAGCCCTAACCACTTCTATTCACTATTTCAAGACTCTGTAGAAGTGGAAGGAACAGGCCATGAACAACAACAGCTCCACCAGGGCAATACAGCCATGCCATGGCTCTGTGGTTGAGCAGTGATGGACCACACCAGGGCCTCAGCCTGCTCCTGCTCTGTACAGGAACAGGTGACTGAGAATGCAGCAGCAACAGACACATTGTCATTTCTGTTTCAGTCCATTCTGTTTTCCACCTTCCACTTCAAGGTCTTGGAAAAGGATGCCTCACTGAGCACATTATTCAAAGAAAGATCGAGTACTCTGCCATATAAACAGTGCTATCATGTTTTATGCTCCTATCTCCATGTCATGATTTTATATCAGCCTAGACTCTGGTTTTTATGGTCCCTTTGTTACAATGAGGTGCCTGTAGAACGTCTATGTCTTTCCCACATGAAGTTAAAATTGATTCAATACAGTGTTTGTACAAATTGTACTCTCTGATATGCATTCTTTTGCATTAGTCCACATTATATCTCACCGCCAAAGATTCCACTGTGGATTTTATTTTTCACATTCCCAGTGAAACCAAGGTAGAGGCAGCCCCTCAGAATTCATCCTGTATAAGGGCCTTACACTACTATGGTTTTCAAGGCCTCACATCTCTGTGCACTCTCTTCAGACTGAAATTATATTAGCAGTTATGATTAACATAATTGTCCCTTCTAATACTCTTCTTTAGTGAGACAATATTATCAAAATGGCACTAATCTAAAATCTGACACATACCAACACATAGAATTTTATGCAAATGTCTGCATTGCCATGGTCTCCCCCAAAATCCAGGTAAGATAACATGTTAGAAGTGCTCTGAGTGCCCAAAATAATAGAAATCAAAGGACAAAATTATCACTAGAAGGAGGGAAACAAACAAACTAGACCCCACTCTTTCAGTTTGGCCTAATAAGAAACACGAAAACAAACTTTAACAGGGTGATACATAAAAACTTTGAAATTATGCAAGTGGTCCTATAGCAACACCATACCTCATTAGTACAGCCCCAATACATCAGTGTGCTTGTTAATTGTTAGTCCCATCCTTTGTCACCTCCTTAACACTGCAGATAACAATGAACTGCTTGGATTGGGAGAGTGTGATTCCATTCCTACAGAATTAAAGTGGTTTGGCAACAACTTCCTGAGTGGTTTTTGTCTTCTTTTCCTTTGGTTTATGGTAAAGGTCATCAAACCCTTGATGCTAAAATTTCTGCACAGATTGCTTTTCCTCCCATTAAAAATTTCCAATTTAAGCCACATGCACCCTTTCCTTTCAGGAAGCAGGAATGAGAGGGCTGGAAATTAAAATCTCAATATTCCATTTATCTCATTTAAACTTAATAACAAGGCTTAGGCATAATATAATCTCTCCTGTCTACCTTTGATTGGCTTCATATGATACAAACCAAACAGAACTCACTAAAAAATCTCTTGCCAATTCAATAGGCCCCTTGTTACCTACTAACTGAGCATATTGTTGCAGCTAAATATTTAAATAAGAAATTATTCAATGTTTGAACAATCTGAAGATATCAATCCAGAAAAAAATCCCGTGATGACAGGCAACATTTTTTTTTTTTGAGAGAGAGATTGATTGCCCTTCTGTTCAAATTGGTAGCATTTTATCAAGAACTGTTTTAGCAATAGACTTGCAAAGCCTGGACCACAACTTGAAATGTATTGCAGCCTTTACTTTCTTAGGAGAAAATCCTTGAAGTTTTGCCTTTTGCAAAGTTGGTCTAGAGAAACTTTTCAGTGTGTGCTTCAGTGTCTCACAGTCACTGCTAATGAACCGTTCTGTTCCAGCTCAAATTCTACAAAAGAGCTATTCAGGAGACACAGAAGAACACCGTGCCTTCCATTGGCACACCTTGAAAGTCTGGGGTTTTTTATTTTCAGAGAAAAACAAAGTTATTTAATCACTATATGTTATCAGAGACTAATTAAGGATTTTAGCTGTCCCTTCCACTTGTGGAGGGCATTAAGGGAAACACACCTTCCCCAGCTGACCACTGTGGTCAGCAAGGCACTAAGTGAAAGTAGAAACGCATCTTCCTAAAGGCACTAAAGTAAATGGAAAACTAAAGTTAGCATTAAATGCATGGCATGTTAGGGAAAATTAAAAGCCTGCCTGATCCTCCTTTTCAAAGAATCACAGAAGTTGAAAGGACCTCTGGAGAGCATTCATTTTAATCAGCTCCTGTGCTCAGATCATGGAATGTTGAGGGCTCGGTATGGACCTTCAAGTTCATTTTGTACCAACCCCCCTGCCATGGGCAGGGACACCTTCCACTATCCCAGGTTGCTCAAGGCCTTACCCAGCCTGGCCTTGAACACTTCCAGGGCTGGGGCATCCACAGCTTCCCTGGGCAACCTGTGCCAGTGTCTCACCACCCTCACAGTAAAGAATTTCTTCCTGCGACTTATTTCCCCTTAGCCTACAAGCAGTGCTGAGCACTGACCCCTCAGCTCCATCCAGCCCCGCATCTCCCATCCTCTCAACCATCTCTATTGTTTTTCTCCAACAGTCTGAATGCAGATTACAATCCTGTATTCATTTTCTCTCAAGGTGAACAAATTTAATTTCCTTCATGCATAACCCAGCACTCACATATGAATGAAATATCTCTATAAAGAACCAGAGATTTCAGTTTAGACTGCTTATGTCCACCCACCAGCAGAAATGATGAGAAGTACAACTTGTACATCTATACTCTGTCACACAGATCTTTTTATCCCTAGACATTTCTGTATTGTCATTTTCATCTCCAGAATCCTCCTTATCAGCCTGCCCAATATTTCAAATAAAAGATTTCTTGTATTAAAGTCATGCAAAGTTTTAAAAAAAAAAAAAAAACACAAAAGGTGGGGGGAGTTATCCCAATAGGTCTCTTTTGTGTAGCACAATGCAAGTGTAACTCTGGAATGCCTTCCACCTACTCCATCACAGGTTTGAGTGGCAGCTGCTCCAGTGAAACAATAGCAGCTATGCAGATGCTGATGCCAGACAATGGCTTGACACACTGAACCCACGGTTCAGCACAGTTCCATTGTGCTCAAAATCTGATTGAAGTGACAATATTGGAGTGACAGTAGGAATGCTTTTATCTCCTTTTCTTACTGTGTTTCTACATAACTTTGCTTCCTTACCTAAGTTAAAACTGACTGACCATCCTAAAGTGTTGTAATAAAAAAGAGGGGGTTTTGCTCAACGGCTTTCCTTGCATTGTAAATCTCTTTAATGTCGATTTTCAAACCCCCTCACACAAGTGGGCCTCTATTTTCAAATTGATGCTTAAATGCCTTTTATTACTTAGCTTTCTGAGACCCCAGAAGGCAGCATTACTCTCAGATCATGGACTTGACTGGGCAGAAAACACACGCATTTGGAGAAAAGAAACCTAGCAAAATCTGTTACACCTCTGGATAATGTCCCCCTCTAAATCTCTGTACTACCATTAATTGAGTCTCTTAAGACTAAAACTTTAAAGGGATCTGTCTGTATGTGTATATATAGATATTTATTGTTCCAAGTAACAAAGAAATTATGCATCCACTATATTAAAAAAAAAAAAAAAAATCAGCATTCAACAGCAAGAGAGCACTAAATACTAAAAAAACTTTTAAATATGGGGGTTTATATACAATGTTCCTCTTGAATTTAGATCTTCTGATTAATCTGTTTATGTTTCCATAGAAAAGCTAATCTGGAATATTGAGTTACACAAGTCTCAAATGCCACTTAACAATTATAATTATGATGAAAAATCAACCAAAGATACAGTGGCTTGACTTTCCTGAAGAACCCTGTATTTCAGTGGAAAAAAGTCTTTTTTTCTTCTAATTTCTCAAATTCAAGATTTTTTTTTTTTAATTTTTTCCATGTCTTGTTTTTTTCCTTTATTTTGCTTTAAGGTCAAATAATTAGCTTTTTCTCTGGCCTTGAAAGTTGTTTGGTTTTTTTTTTTTTTAACATAACAGTTCTATTCTGCCTACTCAGTAACAACAGGGCTTTGAATTTATGACCTTCAAAAAACCTGGCACAAATTAAACCACAAAGATTTCCCTGATAAAGATAATTAAAGAGAGGGACCTATATGCTCAAAGGAATTGAGATCCTAAGCTACCACCATAGCTAAAGGAATTTAAAAAACAGGTAGGAGTTAGAAATTCTGAGCCTACTTATCCTTTGAATCACTGATGAAGAGAAAAGAAATGAAGTTATTTACCTGATTATTGATGTCAGCCAGTGCTAGGATTACGACCCAGCTCTCCTGACATGTCTTCCAAACACACTGCATTTCAATACTACTTTTTCCTCTCCATTTCTAAAAAAATATATACCGATTAAAACAGTTGAAGAAACTTCTAGCCATGTTCTGTTTGACACATGAAGATCCCAGGAAGGATAAATTATGATATACATAATATGACATTGTACAAGGCTGCACCAAGATTTTTAAAGCTTGAGCTAGCAGGGAGGCATAGCTTGGCTAAGTCCTGTAAGAGCTACTATGATCTAACTACTAGAACAATAAAAACCTAAGCCTCAAATATAACTTTTTGTTGCCTGAGAGCTCCCAGGTTCATTTACCATCAGATCTGGCCACAAGTTCCAACTCCTCAGTATTTACTGAACAATTTACCTGGCTTTGGTGCTGAGAAAAATTGCAGAAAGGAGATCATGGGGGGAAGGGTTGGTTATTGATGCTATTTTTCATTCTCATTTGTTAGAAAAAAAACCCCAGAACTATTCCTAGGAACTTTTAAGGGTACACATTGTAAAAGAAAAAGGCAAGCAAGCAGCTGTGAAGTGCTTGCTTTACAGGCTTGTAAAACTATTGCCAATATTTCAATGACCTGGAAAACAAAACTTTTACTGATATGGACATTTCTAAGAGCAGCAAAACCAGCACTGCTCTCTGGGTTTGTAAAAAGCAAGCTGCTACCACACCAGGCTCTGTTCCCCACACCACAAGACTGAGCTCCACATGTAATGTCTTTTCACATACATTTGGAATGCACCATATGGCAAAAGCAGCTTAGTTGTGGAGCTGGACTGCCCTTTTCTTCTCCTTCTCTCATATACAGACACATTTTTCTCTTCTTTTTCCCTGTTATTTGTGGAAAGACATTACCATCCTCACACTACTGCATTCTTCACAGCAAGCATCCTGTCTGCTTGCAAACGTCAAGTGCTCTGTTAGCACAAAGAGGAAAAATGCAATACCATCTGACTGGTTAAATAAATAAATGCCTTTTCCACAATTCTAAGTCATTCATTCCATGTGAAACTGCAGAGACCATCCTTCTGTTTGATTTATGATACTCTGTTAGCCACAGAATTACTTAGTAAAATCAGTTTGGCTTGATGTAAAATTCTGTCTCTTCACCAGGAGGAAAAAAAAATAATGTAAGCCCCACAAAAAGAAGACATTAATTTAGGAATAGTTGAGCTATCATTGACTTATCAAAATAAAGCTAGAGACATAAATCAATTCTACCGCCTGGACAAAGATAAATCAATAAAGCTCAGAAAGACATTATTGATTCCGTAGCCATCGCTCAAAGGCTCTTCATTTGATTCCTCAGCCATCTGTTTAATTGAAATGATAATTCTGATAACTTCTGGTGGGCCCTCTGCATGTTGACTTTGATACAATGTTATTCAATCAAATACAGACGGCTATGACCTCCTGTCAGTGAGAACCCTAAATGTGTTATCCACATGGATTAGCTTGGATAGACACATTTTGTTTAAAACAAGATGCTTTTGTCTAAATTTTTTCTTACATGACCCTGAGCAGGCAAGTCTTTTGTTCAAACCATCCTTTAGTTTCAGCTAATTTCAACCCTTCAACTTGCCAGTAGCTGGAGTAAACCAAAGAGTTAAAAAGAGCATCTGTCCTTCAAACCTCCTTGCTATCTTAATTTCTGCACAGGGAATCATTTGCTTGTATCTTCTCCTTGGGTTGTACCTATTCAGCATAAAGACAGAAGCAGAGAAGCTGTAAAAAGTGTCTTCAGTACAGACATTTTGATGTTTTTATGGATTTATTACTCAAAATCTAACAGAATGAAAAATATTATTCATCTGCAAGCTAAGATGGTGCACCAGGATGTCTGCATTAATTATATAAACCTAAGAAAAAGCACTATACAAAATTATGCGGTGACTCTATGGTGAGAATCTATAACCAATATTAAGTTATTTCCTCACTTTAGAGAGGTTCCTTGTCAAGAATTAAAATAAAGACTCTGCTTCTTTTCTATGGCAACATACAAGGGAGTTATTTTCTGGTTTGCTCAAAAAGCAAGACAAAGTTCCTGGTGCACTATAGAATCTTAGTCCTCCATCATTAAGCAAAATGCACTGTACTGCACTGCAGGAAGAAAGCAGCAACATATTGTACACCCTTCTTCTGGTGCTATAATTAGACAGCAGAACAAAAATGCACATCAGAATCTGAGGACAGCGACTGAAAGTTGTTAAGCTGTCAAGCACATTTGGCACAAGCTTTCCCCACCACAGTTAACTTCCTGCTGAACTAGAAGAGCTCAATCACATAAAAAAATATACACCATAATTAAGACAGAAAGGTCAAAATTTGCAATTCTACTATTCTGTTTTTATCATGCTGTAAGAACAATAAAAATCAGGGCTGCACTGGCCTGAAAACCTAAGAAAATAAGTATATAATAAATTTGAAGGAGTTAACATCATAATACTTATGTTACTTTCCCTGTTGGAACCATGCTGCATTCATGTATTACACCAGCACTGGGAAGTACAGAATGATGTAAAGCAACACCAAGTTCTAGATTAATAAAATATACAGAAACAGAGTACTTGATAATGCAGATGGCATCCTATTTCCAAATAAAGGATCTAGCCTAAGTAAAAATTAATTATTGAATGTCCAGCTACAAACTGCTCTGTACCACAGAATTGTACCCTGGCAGCATCCTTCTAAAAGGACTGGAATTTGTGCTTTCCATATTATGATGCAGCAGAACTAAGTGGGGAAGGCTTCATATATAGATATTTGCTTGAAGAAATAACTTCTGAGTATGAGGGAGGACACAGAGGTGAGCTCTGGAAGCAGCTGCCTGCCCTCCACCAGGAGGACTCATCTCAGAAAGCACTTAGCTCTGCCTTCAACGGGTCAGTGCCTGCCTGAGCAGGCTTGGAGAGAACATCCTGGAATTCTCCCGTGCTTCAGATTCTCCATGAAGCATGCAGGCACCTGCTGTCTGTCAAACAATGAATTCCTTGTATCTGGAGTGAGCAACCCAGAAAACTGTGAAGCAGAAAGGTGTCCGGAGCAAGGGGAATTGTGGATCGCTCTTCAGAGGGCAAGAGAACCTTTGTGACCAAAAGTCAACTTCAGACTTTTTATTTGGTTGCAGGATTGTCGTTCCTGCTCAGGAGGAAGTTATGGTGAAATTACAGCCCTGTCTTCTCCCAGATCATTGTTAGGGAGAATATATTCCTTCCAGGAAACACGGAGTAAAGAATCCATGTGAGCCTTAGGACTTCTACTTCCGTCCGAGCAGTAAATTGGCTCCAAGATAATGAGCTCTTTACACAATTTCTCCCTTTTCCATAGCCATCAAAAAGTCAGAAGGTACCAAACTTTCAAACTTTCACAATATTCCTTAGAAGAGGACGGAAAGAGGGGTTTTTTCCCTGCAGGAAAAGGGCTCTAGCCTCTTGGCAGGAGTTTTAGCCTGCACTGGAACCAGCTATTAGATACTGTTCAACTAATCTTACTTTCTTATGACACTGTCCACTGCAGAGCCCCATGTCAGCATAAATGGGAAATTATACTTTCTGCAATGATCCTACATTTTAACAGCATTTCCTGGTAGCAGCAAATACAGTTAGAGGAGAATTTGCTTAGAGAAGCAGGGACTGAAAAAACCTGCACACTTTTTCACCCCCATTTTCAGTGTCTGTAATGGAAGTAACAACATTTCAGTGCATAATGCTGGCCCAGCACACCAATAAATTTTGTAGCTGGAGGGTAGACGATAGCTTAGCACCATAGCACAAACTATTTGCAATACAGCTACTTCCCATTAACATCAATTAATATGCTATTTACAACAAGCAATACACTTTACTTATAGAGCTAAAATAACTAAACCAAGTCATATAAGGAGGTATTTTTTAACAAAGAAAATATCCCTGAGGAGTTTTTAATTTCAATTCTAACTTATGTGTCTATCATGATGAAAAAACTTGAAAGAAGTTATTTTTCCCTATATAAAGCCTATCAGCTGTCTATTACTGACACAGTTTATGATTTTTAATACTGATATAGTTCATCAGAGAATAAAATGTCTCAGAGATGGGAAGGGGACAGAGAACACTATATAATCAGT
The DNA here is from genome assembly GCA_013399195.1 of Dicrurus megarhynchus. Taxonomy (NCBI): domain Eukaryota; kingdom Metazoa; phylum Chordata; class Aves; order Passeriformes; family Dicruridae; genus Dicrurus; species Dicrurus megarhynchus. The sequence goes on along the minus strand of VXAD01010092.1, from coordinate 1,132,991 downwards.
ATTCTAAGTAAGTATCATTGTGTTAAATAGCCTTCTCACTCTCTTTGGTATAGAAAATTGAATTTGAAAAGCAAATACAGAGGCAGAGAGTAGCAAAAAATTGTTCTGCCTAGAATACAGAATGCAATCATATCCAATTAAAGTCAATAAATATCATTTGCTGGTGGAAGCCTAGGAAAGAACAATTTGTACAACAAACATTTTGATAAATAATTTTTCATATAAATTTACCTTTTTCTTTAGCTATTGATTACCATTACAGAGCAGGGAATATTGACATGTGCATGAAACCATAACGAGCTAAAATCAAGTTTCAGATAGAGGATCTCTGCCTTGTCTCCGTGCTTAGAATTAAACAGAAATGCTCAAGTTGTGCAATAGATTCTGTAACTGGCTCTACCACAGAGCTGTCAAGGTTGACTAACCATCCAAGACATCACTCTCCTGTAATCTCCCTGAGAAGCTGTGACAGTGCAGAGATGCCAGTCCATGAAGGGGACTTACCTCCCAGCCAGGTTCTGCTGATTACTGGGCTTCTGGGCCACCCTGGCTTCACATACAAGAAAACAAAATCAGAGTAAAAACTTTAAATCACACCAGCTCATTGGCAGAGATTGAGGGATCAAGTTTTCTTACTGCCAAAGTCCTGAGCTTGACTTCAGTTTCCCCATTTGCACCGGTGCCTGGGGGCTGCTCATCCTCCCAGGATGAAGGGCCTTACAATTCAAAATTAAGGTCATAATGTACCATTTAAGGTTATATTTTTTGTACACACAATGCAGAGTCTCTGGCAATTCATCTAGGGGAAAGCAAGCATCTTTTCATTTGGGATTAAGAATAAATTCACTACAAAATACTCTGAGACTCTTAAACTAAAAATGAGTAAATTGACACAAATTCTAAGAATTAAAAAAAAAAACAACCTACTGATATGCTGAGAATAAATTTTTATTAAAATATCATAAAACATAATTCTTATGTCTGGCTTATAAACATTTTGAAGAAGCATTATAAAAATTCATCCAAGAATGTTGTTTCAAAGCAAAGTAATATTTTAACTCTGAAAAAATCCCCTACCTTTCTGATTCATGTGACCAGATGAGCAGCTAAAAAGTCTGACACCAAGCTAGTCTTTATAGACTAAAGAAAAATCAAAAATAAAAATAAATTAGAAAAGAAAAAGAAAAAACCAAACACACACAAAAAACAGAGGAAAGAAAACAGAAGGCATTACAGAAGTGGTGACTGCTAGAGGAACACGCCACTACGCTGTTTAAGGAAAATCTGGTCAAAACATGGTTTACAGAAAACATTCTGATTCTGTCAGTCTGATCCTTTCTATGAAGAATAATATTCTCCAGCCCTACACATGGGTCCCTTCTGCTCTTTCCAGCTCTTCTGTCCAGCTGGCCTGGTGAAGGAATTAATAAAGGACTTTTGGCAGCCTTTTGGAAAGGGTGCTATCAGAACAGAGGCCCGAAATCAATTTCATGGATGAACTAAAGCACAATGTGTTCTCATCCTACACCTCTCCCAAAGAAACCTTCCACCCCAACAACCATTTTGGCTGAGCCAGATAATATTCCTCCTGGACTATCTATGCTGGTTTTACAGCAACAGAGGAAGCTGAGGTGCAACACTTAACAGAGCTGGAAATCACAGAAACACAGAATGGTTTGGGTTGGACGGGACCTTTAAAGGACAGGCAGTACAACCCCCTTGCAATGAGCAGGGACATCCTCAGCTAGGTCAGGTTGCTCAGAAATAAGTGACCCATTTCTGTTTGAAGACACAGATTCTGAAGTCCCACCTCTACCACACTGGTAAAGAATTGCTATGCAGATTTGTGCTGTGTTTCTCAGCAGACCTAGAGACACCTAAATCTATGTCTCCAGCTGCCTGATGAGTCTATCTGGCAGGTCACAACATTTAAATAAGTGCTTGGTGGTTTAATCTGTGCTCCACAGTGAACTTTCAGAGATGTAGTAACCAAGGGATAACCCCAGGCATTTACAAACCCTTGGATAGTTTACCATTCTACTTAAATTAAATATGCATTTATTCAAGTCTTAAGCTTTAGGAAAGTTCTTATTAACAAGAGCAAACAATGCTAGTTCAAAATTGTACTGAGAACTACTGATAAGCTGGGGGCATTTTAAGCCCTGTGTCCCATTTAAATATGACCATTTCATGACCAAACTCTGGAGATTAGTTTTGTCTCAGAGATAGGTTCAGCATTACACCTAGGTAAGGCAAATGTCTGCCAATACAAAAATATGAGTTTTCAGGAACACATTCATTTTCCTGATGTGTATGGAATTACAGTTCTGTAAGAATGGTTGGATTGCAGCTTGATATAATTACTGGATAGGGAGGGGAATACCTTATAAATACCGTAAAAAAAAAAATCATTGTTTATTTCCAAGCTTTCCTTACTAATTCAGAAAATATGGATAATATTGTACAACCTTAGGTGATCACACCACATCCTAGAGCAAAAAACAAACGAGGAATTGCTGTGGGCTTAATACCCTGCACTGGCACACAGAGCCTGGCTCAGCTCCTGCAGTACAACAGCCCTCTGACAAATTACTGAATCTCACAGCAGGAGAGTAATTGGGGAATTGGCTGGCTAGAAGACAATTCCATTGGTGGGGGAGGCAGGGGGAATAGTCACAATTTCACCCTTCTTTTGCTCTATCAAGACAGAACTGAGTTCCTTGCAAAATTGTGCGAAGGCCAGAAAGACCCATGTGCCCCTCAGCAGCCCGAGGCTTTGGCACTCAGGCTCAAGTGGAAGATGGAAGTTTAAGTAATGTCTGATTTGAGCCTTGAAACGAGCTTAGCTTATGTCACGTCTTAATTACCCGATTCTGGGTTCTTCTGACCCTCACTTTCCCAGCACCAGCATCCCACCTTGATATTGAGACAGAGTTTTGTTTCAAAAGAGCAATGAGAAAACACCAGGAGAAACCTTCTGTAACCAGTCACTGTGCCTTTGCCTGGTGTCTCTCCAAGGGCCCTCAGATGCCACAAGAGTACAAACAGGAAAAATGCCTAGCTTCTTGGTAGCATTTAAAAAAACTTAATTCTGAGGAGCACTGTAAATACAGACACAGCAGCTGTAATTAGGATGAGCCCATGTAGGATTTTCCAACTGAACAAGTCAAATCCTTTGGCTCTTGTACAAATTATACACAATTTAATGAGAGCTATGCTGGGCCACATTAATTATCAGAAGGTACAAAACGTGATACAAGAAGGCTGCTACATGATTTTTAAGCCTCAACATCTGAGACTTCTCAAAAACATAAGGCCTCCCATTGAGTTCTTTTACAACTGTTTATTCAACAGCAACAGTCTTTTGGGATTCAAAAACTGGTTTCAGGACAGGGTTTTAAATTTTTGGCCCCTTTACAAGATTATTTCCCACAACCACACTTCATCTCTGCAAATCACAGCTCTCAGTGAGGAAATCAAAATTAAATTCAGCGTTTTTGTCTAATTCTTTGTCAGATACTGACTAAAGTACTCTTGGTTCTCATACTTAGGATAATGCTGTCCTTACCCATAAACAGACAGAAGTTGACCAAACTATGCTTCCTAAAGCTCTCCAGACCTCTTCAGAGAGAATCCTGACATAAAACAGACCAGTCACAGACGGTAGAAGGGACATTGGCTTTAAAACTCAGTGCCTCCTGAGGGAACATACAGGTTCCTAAGAGCTCAGATTTTCAATTAGTAGCTGCCCAATATCAAGTACATTTATTGTAAGCAGTGGATAAGCAGCATAAAATATACTAATCAAATATATCTTATGCCTCAATATTATTTCAATGCCAAGCCTAGCAAAGGGCATAAAACAATCATGTTTTGTTCATACCAATGTGACAGTTCCTCCTTGGTAAATAATGTCCTGGAAGTAGAAAACTGCACAGAAAGCTGGTGTGTGGTTTATTTGGGGGTTTAAATTCTTTCAGAAAATTTGTAAGGCATGCAGTATTGAACATGCTGGAAAGCTCACCTTGAAGGGAAATAGCCTCCTTTTTTTCTTGGAAAAGAAAAACGGAAAGCTGGTTCATCCTTTTGAAGAAGCCTCATAACTTTGCAAGTGAAGAGTTTACGCTTGGAGAAACCCACACAATTCCCAGAAAACAAAAGCTGAATGTGTACATGTAACACTGCCTCAGCCATTTTAACGTTTTCTTTATTCCCATAATTACACACCATTGTTCAAATAACACAACATGATCTGTAACTTTCTATATCCTTATCTAAGAGTATAGTGTCTACTGCTGGGTACTCTGCTTCTTATTCGACACAAACAGAATTCATTAGAGCTGTTTAAACAAAAAGAACATGGACATCAGTTTTTACCTACAGCTTAAACAAAAACAGTGAAAATTTGCAGCCTTTTGTCATCTACCTAATTCTGAAGCCAAGTTAACTCTGCATTTTAAATGAAGGTGGCTCTGCTGCTAGCTGAAAAAAAATTTCACTCTGTGACTTAATTAAATTATTAAAATAAACACCTTAAAGAAAAGAGACCTTATCACACAAAGAATTTAACTTATTAAAATTATTCTTGACTATTATTACAATGTAAATGATATAAAAATACAGGATTTGGAAAAAAATTACAAGATGTGGCATCTTAATTTCTCTAAAACAGATATCGTGTAATACCCTCTATTGTTTAATTTTGCCTAGTCTTAATGTTTGACACTGTAAGATGCAACTTAACATTTGCACAGCAAGTGAAACTTGTGGAATTTTCCTTTTCTTGATTTGAGGCAAGGCCTGACACCTGTGCACTGGAAGGCTCCTGGGGAGCAGGCTGTGGCACAGGACTGCACTCTGAGGACATCCCGGGGAGAATTTCGACAGAACAGAGAGGCTGTGCCAGGCAGGGCTGCCTGGCAGGGCTGCCCGTAATTCTGTGGTCATTATGTTCTGCAGCAGTCCCCCAGCACCTTTTGCCTGCAGCCCTGGTTATTAAACAGGCTCTGAAGTGAATGGAAGCTGTTATTCTTTCCATTTCCTATTCCAGGAACACTCAAGTGAAGAATTAAAGAGCCTCAATACCAGCACAAGCCGTTTCACCTCAGCATCCCCGGGCTTCTGCAAGGCCTGGTCCTTCTCTGCCTTCCTCCCTCCCCTTGTTTGTTTCTAATGCTCCATAACTGCTGCTCCCTCGTTCCTCCCAGAAAAGCTCACAGTCCTCTTTTCCCCAGCTCAGCCCCACCTTTTGTTTTTATCCACAAAACCCTGACAAAGACCAGAGCCTTCAGGGGCATCTGCCCACCTCTCTGAAAGGACAAGACAGAAATATGGAAATATATCATGCATAGCAAAACATTCAAATTTACTTTTCATAACTGCCCTTTGTTATTCATGTTTCAACACATTTGCAATTGATATTTGTGAAATATTTAAATCAAGATGTTTATGGAAACAAATACAAAAACAAAATCCTTCCATAACACAGAAATCAGTGTGAGATGAATTTCCGCAAATAAACTTAGCATGTGGCCTCCTCACGTTACAACATCTGGAAAAAAACCTCTTTCCTAAGCTCTTCTGAATTTCCTGATCTTTATTAAATATCCCCCTTCCTCCCACCATGCCCCCCTCCCCAGTCCTTAAAAATTCTATTTGCTAAATTTTCCTTTTCTTTGGTCTGACAAACATTAGTCAAGGTGGATTATAGATTTCTTTATTCCCTTCTTTTTTAAGAGACTTTCCTGCTGGCACTTGACTGATGTAATAATGTTGCTGGCCTTAAAGCTTTAAGCCTCTAGAAAATACTGTAAAAGAAACATCAACTTTCAAAAAGCTGCATTTACTAAAAAAAAAAAAAATAAAAAAAAGGAAGAAGGGACCATCTGAAGGGCTAAATTGAATGCTGAGATACAACCCATCCTCTGAGAATCTACAAAGCTGGTGTCAATCAAACAAGAGAAGGCAGAATGGAAAAGAATCCATCTAGAATGTTAATGAAAACATATCTACTGCAATGAGAAAATGTGGCAACCACAATTATTGGCCATTTCTGGAAGGAACAAGTTTTGTCCTGCTCACGCTCTGCTGAGGATTAAGGTGCTAATGGGCACGTCTGTGAAGTGCAGTCACTGCTGTACCCCTGCCAAAGGGGGCAGTGCCTTTCCCTTGGATTTGCAGTTATTAGCACGTAGCAGTAAATGGCCCAGGTGGTTAATCTTTGCCTTTCATTAGGTCTGTGTGCTGTGACAAGAAGGAATGTTATCATAATTTAAAGACAAGGATTATGTGAATGACAGTTGTTTGAAGGGCCTTGAGAAACCTCTTTATAACGAAAAAACCTCCAAAAGCTACTAAAACCTGCTACACCTATAGAGCCATCTCTCAAAATGGTAAAATGTGACATCCTGTACTTACAAAGAGCTTTAGATGAGTTATAAGGAACAGAAAAAATTACATTGATTATCCTTCAGTTTATATGTTATGAAGGATGACTTTCTGTGTCACTCCAAGAACTTTAGCCAGTGGTTAGACACAGTGAAATCCAAATCTTTACTTCTCACTCTTTATAGCTTTAAACTCTGTTAAAAATACACACACAGAGATTAGAAATTAATTCAAAATGCTTCAAACCACTCATCATGCGACAGTCGATTGAATTAGGCTCAGTTTTGAGTTCACTTCTGCTGTTTTACCCTGGAACAATATTATTGCCAATGGTGTTGGCTCTGGTCTTCAAGCTGGAAAACCAGTCACAGAACCACACACTGGGATGACTTGCAAAAGTGGTCTTGGCTTCTGAATTGGTGATGTCCCTCGTTTTCACTGAGAGCCCTCAAAAGTACAGGTCTGAATTGGTAAAAAGTAACTCAGTGCTCTTAACTCTACAAAATCAGGCAATTTCCCCCCAGAATAACCACAGGAAGTCTAAGTTTGGCAATTTTTGGAACGCGAGAAATTCCAGAGAACAGGGAAGAAAATGGAAGGAGAGGAAGAAAGCAACCAAAAACATTTTGGAAGGCAAACAAATGGAGAATGACCAAATAATTTGATGCAGGTTGACATGATCCCTCACCAAAATAATGGAAAAGCTTTTCATAGATACATAGCAAAAATAAGTAAAGATTAATAACGACAGCCAACACAGCTTTATAGCCCCCTTCCTTGGTCAGGCCTGCCTATTCTTCATGAGAACACAATACAGACAATACTTTATGTAAAGAAATTGCAGCTGCCCTAACGTGCTTCTCAACTTTCAGATAAAATTAATGGGACATGTAATGGTAATTCCTACTAAACTTACAATAAAATCAAGTTCACTTATTCTTGAGAGCATGTTGGGGGTTAGGTTAACAAAGAAATAAACAACTAATCAGTAATATACCATCCCATAAGAGCATTTAGTTGGTTAAGTCTGAGTCCTTCACTAACCCAACTGAGCAACTCTCCCACTGTCATACACTCAGTAGTCCTGACTCAATTCTTTCCTTTCCCAGTCAAAATTTGTCAACTTTGTCTTTTTACTGGGAGTTCTTTCATCGGTGTCTATGAGTCCATTTTCATTTTTTACATTAGGAACTTTCTTTTCACATTTTACCATGCTGAGATTGATCCATGACTGATGAAAAAGACAGTCTTTTGAAATTCCAGTGATTTTTTTTTTATTCTGTTTAAAAGGCATCATTCCACATCAAATATGTGTGTAACACAGTATTATGTAACACATAAACATATGGTTTCATAATTAGCCTACTCTACCAGAATGAGCAAAATATATTGCAGGTTTTCAGCTGCTTAAGAATCTGCTGTCATCAGAAGTTAGGCTAACCTCTGAATACCTCCTTTTTGCTGGCCAGTAGTGCTTATAAATTAAAATTGAAGCCGTATTTAAGATCTGATGAGACTTCTGACTATTTGGTTCTTCCACTGAGAGTTTTATTTTCTAAGTATCCTTTACTCTTTTCAGCACATCATTCAGAGATTAACCGAGGAAATTTGGTAAAAGGCATCAGCTTTCTCCAGTGGCTAAGTTCTACATGGCTGCTGCTTACTATGAACCTCCACAGGACACACTTATAACTTGCAAAGATACAGGTCCAGTGGTCCTGTGAACTCACCACAAGGTGAGTCCTTCCAAGAAAGTGTTATGTCCACTCCTGTATTAATTTAATAAACATGACACTAAAAAAATAAGAAGGCTTTACCTCAGTGAGAAATTTGACAAATTCCATGTAGCTCGCTAATCAGGAGATACTGAAAAGCATTCAGCAACAGGGAAAAAATTCTGATACCAGATGGTTCTTGAAGCACAAAATCTAGGAAATATGAAAGCTGAGAGATGAAGTGAGACAAGTTTCCCCAGAATTAAAACATTTCTTGTCAAATTAGCAGTTGGGAAAACTAGGCATTGGAATCATTTTCCTGGTGATGAGGGGGAATCTTTACTATTTCAAGTCTGTACAAAAAGAAAGGAGCAGCCTGGAAGATGGCTCTAAAATACTGAGACACAAACAGTTTGACAGCCAGGCTAAGGTTACAGGTAGGTTTTGTTACAAGCTTCTTAACCAAACTTCTGTCTTTATTGAGAAGAAAAAGAAGAAAAAACACCAAATAAACCTTTTTTTTTTTCTTTTATTTTCCTCTTCTGAATTACAAATTGATTTGGAGCCCAGGTCTGAATTATTATTGCTCTAATGCCTTTGAATTTGTGCAGAATTCATTTAAAATATTGCAATGAACACTGGGATAGCAAGGTTAAAGAGGGCAGAAGAAAAGAAACTGATTTTTGGCGAGTTCCCCTTGGCTTTCAGGATGATGAAACACTCCTCTGAATGACAGATATGTGCACAGGTATCAATAGACCCCTACAATAGGTCAGGTTCTTCAGCTGCTGCTGCTATCTTCACCTTTATTCCCAGTCCACATAAAATTACTTTGGAATACACAAAAATCCAGATGAAAATGATGCTCCTGGTTTTTCAGGTTTTTATCAGGGGTCGAACTGACCCTTTTGTAAAACCTTTTCTTGTAATCAGAATTTGACTATTCTTTATTATATATTAATATCAGCCAGAATCACATTTCTCTAGTGCCACTATAACAGACTTACACTCCTGTCAAGATTTCCACTGTAGAAGCAATCACTGGAGTTTATATCTCAGCTCTTTTCCAGTCACACAGGGTTACAGTTGAAATAAAACTTGTCAGCCCACATGCATATTCTGGGTGTAAAAAGGGGAAAAAAAAGGAAAAAAAAGAGGGTGGGGGAGAAAAAAAACTGGTGGGGATTTAATTAACTGATAAAAATATTTTCTTCCTGTAGAACCCTGAAAAGCATTTTCAGGTAGTTACAGTTATGTGAGCCATGACAAAACTCCACTGTTTAGCAGTTCTCAAAGTCCAACACAGATGTGCCTTCTGCTGTTAAAAACTAACAAACATTAAACAGCAACAGGTCCGAACCCAGCCTCTGGGTTCTGACATTGCTGACAGGCAGATGTGTGTGGCTGTGGCTCAGATCCTGCAGCCAGAACCTGCCAGACTACCACAACTTGAACAGGTCAAATCTGGAAGTATGAATCCAAATATTTGACAATGTGGGAAAAACAAATCTAAGCTCATTGCTAGAATAAATGTTTGTCCTTATAGAGATATGGAGCAGAACACCCTTATCATTAAATCTGTTATTCTATCACACAACAAATTCACCCTAATTGAGAATTCCTTTGATACTAGGAATTGTTCTATATGGAAACAATTAAGCTACTGGCTGGAGTAATTTAAGGCAGTCCTGAGACTAATCTCAGCAGAATCAAGGGCTACAAGACTGTTCTTGCTCAAAAGTACATTAAGTCTATTTGACATATTTGAAAGATTAGCCTACAAACTACTTTTATATGCACCAAGAATCTCCAAGAAGAAAAGAGTTAATTATTTGTGCCCAAGTCACTATACTGATAACTGTGTTTTATTAGTAGTAATAGACCACAATCATTTGTGACCTGTCCAAACAGCTTTTTAACTGAAAGGAGAAATGTTAGATGGGACACAAAGCTGCTCTATTGACTTCTGAATCTTTGCTTTCCTCTTACAGCTTCCAGAAGTCTATAGAAACAGCATGGAATGAACCAGGAAAAAGACCACTGTAATGAGTACTGTATTTAATTTATTTTTTCCTCCACTATTTAAGCAGATTATGAGAGTTCTCACAGACAAGAAGGTATTTTACCCATAAAAGCATCAAAATCCCTCATGCTTTACCAAGAAAACAGACAGTTCAGCATGAGTTAAAATATAATTTGTAATTAGTTGAGCCTGTTACTGACTTTAAAAATTGCCTAAGTAATTAGATGCCATCTAGTGAGTAAATAATGGATTAAAAGTACTGCTTGTATCTATCTTTTATGAAAGAACAATTGTGATGGATCCACTCCTATCAGTCTCCTCGCTCTCACCCTTAACACTCAAACATTTCTTATGCCAGCTCACACTTTGAGCAGCACAGTTCTCTTCAGCCTGTCTCTGATGCTCAGAATCAAGCTCACTCCCAGAGAAGGCAGCAATGAGCAGCTCAAACTGAGCTGTGTTTGTGCTTAAAGGGTCAGATGAACTCCTAGGCCTGTAAATGTCTTGGCGTCTCCAGATACAAGTGAACTTTAGTCCAAAAATAACATCCTTCGCTGAGCATTTGGACCCTAATCTGTGAAGTCAAGTTGCCATCTCCTAAATAAATACATTGGCAATCCAAAGCTACCAAGAGAAAGAAGAGAAGAAAAACACTTCAGTCTTGAAGAGGGAGCTGGGCTCTAATTGCCACCCAGCTATTAAGTGATCTTGGTGCCAGATCTTATGGTATCCACATGTTTTCCCACTGTCAAGACAGTACAGTAATGCCAAACTTCTTTTCAAAAAGTCCTTTGAGAACTACTGATGAAAAAGGCAACATAAAAGCAAAATGTTTATTATTACTACAATTATTTGGAAGTAAATATGGTCCCTTAAGATATATTTGTTCCTGTTCAGGAATTTTAAATTCTTGCTGTCTACTGCCAAATCTATGCCACCTGGGTTTTGTTTATTAAGGACGAGTAGGTATAAGAGGATTTAAAATAAGACATTTTCCACAATAAATGACAGGCACAGTATAGTGCCTGATTTATAGAGACCTAAATTTCTGACACTTCTAGGAAACATTAGGGAGGCTTGGCACAAGAAGGAACTACTTTTAAAAAAGAGAAGCTATTGGTCAGAAAACAGAGTGCTTTTTTTGGTTGCTGGAAGTCACACTCACAGCTTTCTTTCTCCTGAAGTCCTGCTGCAGCAGAACACACTCCCCCAAAACACCAGCACCCCACTGGAGTGCTGGGAACGCTTCCCAAGGGCCCCAAAGAGGCAGCCAGCAGTACACTTGTATGAGTTAAGCAGTGAGTGCTTTTTAATGGGAAGATTAACCCTCTTGGACCAATTATTAGCACCATCTCACACAAGAACCCCCTTTACAAAACCTTCTGCCTCTCCTAGAGAGCTGCCAAAACCAGCCACTGAATCTGGGGGCCTAAACCAAGATGGGGCGCCTGCTTTACAAATGCTTTCAAAACTTCCAAAGTAAAGATTATTTGACAGTATTTCTTTACAGATTTTGATTTTGTGTGAACATTTCTGCAATAAAAAGATCTGTTTTAAGTGTATGCCACCAGCCAGGTTCTTTGCCCTCACTGGTCTGCTGTGGCTGTGGTTTAACACAGGTTGGTTTGCAAGCCTAGTTCCAATCACCTTTCCTTTAGAGAAAATTAGGAAAAAGTATAATGAAGTCAAAAGAGCTATAACAGATTTGAAACTACTAGGATGAGAATCCAGATAGTTTTTTTATTTCCATAAGATCAATGAAGATGAGATGAACACAATTCCAGCATGGAAATACAGAGAAAGTCTGAAAGGAAATAAAGACGCAGGAAAGAAACCGATGATTCCCAACTTCAGGAAATAAGATGTAAGGAAGGACAGAAAAAAAAATCTAAAAGTTGAAGTGAAGAAAACCAACAGCTCTGTTCAACAATACTTTGTGAAATAACCAGAGAATTTAGCATAGCTGGATTGTTTAGACAGCAAACCTATTGTTCAGTGCTAAGTTCAGGGTCATTAAATCCCCCAACCGAACGTGACTCTATTATAGCAGCAGATGCATTTCAATTAACTCATTCATTTCTCTTCCTGAACTACTGTTCAGGGGAAAGGGAAGATGTTGGTGTTCTCCCAGCACAAATCTGTTTCATGCAGTTAAAAAAGTGGCTGAATTATTCATAGATGATCCTCAGAATTCTCATGGCTACAAAACCGATTTATTCTCTAAGTTTTGATTTCTTAGAATATATCAAAAAAGCATAACCACTAATTCTACGTCTTCTTAAAGCACATAAGCATATAGAGTGATGAACCTGAAAATTTTAATTTAATCATCTCAGCAGGAAAATAATTTTAATTCCAAATGAGATTCCAAAAGGTATTTCATTCACTTTCACAAGTATTTTCCTGCTAAGGGAAGAGACTGTGCTCCTGGAGAATTTTCATCTAAATGACCCCCTCCTACCTTCTCCTCACAGATTAATAGTCACTACAAGGAACAAAAACTGGGGCATTCAGCAAAACAGCAACTAATGCTGCCCAGACAAAGCAAGGCCACGTATAATTTAACAGAATGGGAATGGAGATAACGTCCAGAGACGATAAAATGACTATTCCACCCCAGGTCAAATCTTAAGGTTTGCATTATGCAAAGAAACTTGGTCAAAACAAGAACGTGTGTGGCCCTGTGAACACGGAAGGCTGCGAGTCTGCTCTGCCCAGCTCCTGGGCAAGGTCTCTGCACAGGACTGAGTGACATCAGCCCGGCTGTCCCACAGCCAAGGACAGTCCCCTGCCAACAAGTTGTAAAGTATGAGTCAGTCTCTCCTTACAAAACACATGTCAAAGGGAGCTAAGCTGAAATGGAAACATCTCCACAAGATTTCTCCTCCTCTAAGTACCTAGATCAGTGCTTTACACAGAACACAAAAATTTCTATAGGTTTTACATCCAAAAAGAAAAAAAAAAAATCATGTTAAAATGGCACCACACTCAAAATGTTCCAGAGGTTTACGTATTACTTTGGGATTGGTAAAATGTTAAGTGTTTGAAAGGGAAGAAGACACAGGGTGTGATGTCCTCAGGGATCAGTGCTTATACCACGTAACAGGAAACATCTTGCTTATGCACAAAGACTGCAGTGGTGAATTAAGTTTATTTTTTACTTATTTTAAAGTGAAGCCTTCAGCTGTGCCTCAGCCAAGGCTGGCATGTATGTCTCTGTCTTGGAAGGAAGAGGGAGAACAAGAAAAGCAAGCAAGCACTGAGATGCGAGTCAGGCAACAAAATATGTCTACCTGCATTTTTGTCCTGATGCCATTTTCTTCAAGGGTTAATCTTAGCAGCTCACAGGATAACTGCCACACTTGTGTGGTCTGAATAACTCTCTAGCTACCTCATTAACTGCAGTCAATCCATGGTGACAGCAAAAATGTTGGATCAGAAACTGCATTTGTAAAAAGGATCATCACATAGAAAATTTTAGGGGAAAATGCCAAATAAGTACCCTGATAATTGTTGCAGGCAACTACTTTTAATTCTTTGTACCACTATATGAATCCATTATCTCGATAAAGAGAGTGAGTACCCATGGCTGTTGCACCTCCAGCTTTCTCCAAAAGACACCCCAAACCTTTCTGTTCGAAATTAAATGTGATTTCTGGACATGCCTGGTGATCCATGTCAGGATGATATAAAAGTGAGGAGCCTCCACATCATCTTCCACATTCTATACAATGGGCTTTCTTAGTGGGTGATTCTTTCGTGTCCTGCTAAGACTGCGCAGTCACCAGAAGAACTTGGGCTGCACAGGTGGCTGCAGGCTCAGCTTCCTGCCACACTTCCCTGTGAAGAGGGCCCAGCACCCTAAGAGAACTTTCCTCTATAATTCTCCCACACAAAATGCTTGAAAGATATCTCATGCCCTTAACAGGAAGGCCTTCCACAAGACCGTACAGGGACACGCAGAACTGTGGTTGAAGGAATAATACCTAAGCTCCTACTGCTTCTCACCTTCTCTAACAAAAGTCCTAAGCTGATATTTTCTGGGCTAAGCTACAGATAGCCCATATGGCCTTTGGCACACCACCTTACAACAGTGAAACTGGCTGTTTCACAGTCCCACCTGCAGTACCAAGATAGGTGATGCATTTCACAGGCGGTACTTTGTCCCTCACACTCATCCTCCATCATTCCTCTCATGCCTGAAGGCAGAACTACTGCTGCTCATGGATGGACAGAACCCATTGCTCATGGATGTGTCCCATCTCTTCAGAACACTTGTGTTTCCATTAAACTTCAAGGAACTGAGCAAGTCTTTGAACTCTTCCCACTGCTTTTCCACCCCTTCAGCAGAGCAGAAAAAACACATTGTGTTCCACAAGTTATAAACGGATTCATAAGAGAACTCTTGACTTGATGTGGTAGAAGTGCTTAGACTTAGTAGCATTTTTTTCTTGCAGAAGAAACACACCCTTTCCTAAACTCCCTCAGTGAGACTCTGCCTAATGTAAAACCATTTTCCAGAAAAAAAAAAATTGGGTGTTTTCATTTGAAATGTTACCTTATGGCTCTTAGCAGCTCACTTAACTTCCAAATTGCAAACACATCACTTCTTTCACAGGAGAAGCTTCTCAGGGCTGTTTTGTGATGACTTTTGTGAGCAATCAGCAGCACAACATGCTGCTGTAAATCCAGGGCTAGAGCTTTGAGTCCATCTAAAATTACAAATAAAACAGAACTAGAGGATACAGCAATAACAAAATCTACAGACGTGACTACCACATGTTTCCAGTTTGTAGGACAGACGGAGGATACAGAACTCAGCATGAACACAGAGCACAGCCATGGCTGTCTCTATCCCATAGCTGTGCTCTCTTCCCATGCTGAAGCTTTACTTATATCCACAGAAATTAAAAAACAAGTCTGTGTTCCATATGGTTAAAAGGTCTCCATATCTAAGGATTTAACCTAGTTATGGCACAAATCTACTATTGTATTTCAGCTGAGGAGAAACAATATAATCATGGTAGCAGAAAAAACACCTTGGTCCTGCAACCTGAAAACGTGCATTCCAAAGCTGGTGTTGCACTCCAAGATATGGGGAGGAGAGCAAATGTAGCAGTGGAAATGAACACATTAATGAAGCTTCTGCTGCTTTCTGTAGGAAAAGCTGTAACACCAGCCACAAGTACTTCATGAGCTTTCTCCTTCTGAAAGGACTTGTTTTGTTGTGGTTGGGTTTGGGTTGGAATGGGTGGGTTTCAGTTTGGGTTTTTGTGGGTTTTTTTCAGAAAGAAACCTTCTCATGGTTGTTTCATATTCTGTTTTCCAGGTAACAATCTAATAAAAACATGCTGAATATCTGGTTAAAATAGTGCACTTAGCCATCTGCAAACACAGATCATTGCTGAAAAAGTCCTGGTGCACATTCAAATATTATTAATGGCACCAACATACATCAGAGCTCCCATTTCTCCAACGAGTAGAGGTAGATCTTGACTGTGGATGTGGAGGGTTTTGTTCTCTGAAGAAAAATACAGGGTTTTTTCTAAACAACACAGAATGAAATGAAAACTAAAGAGATGAAGTGTTGAAATCTACAGAGCAGTAATTCTAGCTTTAGTCACTGACTTGTGACTTGCAATCACAGCAGTTATTGGGAATAAAGCCATATTTTTTGATTTAAATGTTTTCCAATTATGCTGTAGCTACACTGACCCCTGTAGAAAGGGATGTATGAGCACATGGGAAAGAAGAGTCACAATCCTTGAGACAGCTGCCTTATAAATCAGAATGACTTTTGAAGTGCAGTATGAATGCACATAAAACTGACACCCGTGTGAAAACAAGAACACATTCTTAATAGAGAGAAAACACTAGCACAGAGAAAAAGACAAAATCACAGGAAAAAAAATCACAAATTTTTGCATTGGTCTAAGGCTTTAATTGAGGAGCTGGAGTAGATTTAAATTAACATTTTTGCCATAATCTTTTTTTGCTTTTGGTACATGTTCTTTTTCTAAGCTCTAAATAGGAACAAAGGACCTTAAATAGCAGAGTATTCCCACCCCATTTAAGAGCAGTTCCATCCACTTCTGGAAAATGAAGTGATTTGCAAAGTTAACAGAAAGGGTGACTAATGCTAAACACCTAAGAGCTCAGTGCCTCAGGGAACTGTCCATCTCTAATTGCTACCAAAACACATTCCTCCATGGGCAAGGGCATGAGAAACAGCAGCAATTCCCTTCCAGTTAAATACTATATGACCAGAGAATAGCTATATTTACAAAAAAAAAAGGTACATTTTATTAAAAAGCACATTCTTCCTTTCATTTGTATGGCTTAGATTGTAAAAAGGGTTGCTCAGAAATAAATCCTGTGGCTTACATTTGTAGAATCTGTAAACAGGCAGAATCTCTAAAGCAGAATTAGGTGATTTTTTTTTTTTTTGAAGTAACTAAGAATCAGGTTTCGGAGACATTATGGGTAGACCCTAACACCTAATGACAGCAATTGATGGCTTGAAGGGGTTCAAAAATACTTACATTAGATATCTACAGTCAGGAGTGTGAAACACTGGACTTCTAAAAAGCCTGTTGGTGTGCTTTTTTTCAGGTGACTACATATTTTGAAAATCTGTCCCCAAATTACTAAAACTCCAGGTCCATTTGGAAACAAATGGAGCATGATTCTTAGGAAGCTAAGCAGCCTTTTCATTCAATTTTTAAGCCAAGGCTTGAACCATTAAAGTTATTTATGCTCTTCCAATCCTGTAGGCATTCATGCACTATTTCTTCATGGGCCTGCTACTGCTGTACAAGCAGTTTGAAGTGCAAGCATTCTTACATATCTAAGCATTTAAAATTTCATACAGGACTGAAAAACAGAAAATCTGCATTTAAACACAGTAAGTGGAGTATGTCTTTTTAAACTCAAGTTAAAAAACCTAAACATCTTTCAGTAAGCGTTACTTAGCCCCTTTTACTAGAGGATCAAGTATAAATCTGGAACAATTCACTGGTGTGAACTAATTTTGCATCTACAACTGTTACACCATACTTTGCTGACTAAATTGTAATAGTAAATTGTATATAAACTGTTCCTTTCACATACTGATAATCCCAAATATGAGTTAGCTGAAATCTTATTACACATTTGCACTCACCTTCTGCAGTTTAGTTTTTTAAAAGTGAATGATAAACAGAAACATATAACTTGTATTCCACATTATTCAAAATGCAGGAGGGAGGGAAGGAAGGAAAGAAGAAAACACATGAATTGTTCTACCTTTGGATAATTACTTTGGAAACACTGAAAACCTGAATGTGTAAATACTTCTCCTGATACTCAATTTGGTCTATAGGAAGACAGCTAAGAGGCACCACACTTCCCAGGAAACTCCCCACATCGCTGGGACTCTCAGCTTGCTGATCTCTAGGAAAGGTTGTTCTTGGCTGTGTTGCTGCCACAAGGCTACACATCATCGTGTTAAGCTCTTTAATACAATTTCTGGCAACAGGACTACAGGAGATCAATAGTGCTGCTTCCTAGGCTCTAAACCTGCTTTTAGTGATTTACTGTACCATCAATGACCAATAAACCAAAATGCTGACGTGTCATCTCTTCCACATGAGATTTGTCTCCCTGTTTTCCTTTCACCCTGTTGAGGAAAAAGCTTTATGAATGGAAAACATGCATTGTAAGTAATTCAGCCTGTCAATCTCAAAGCAGATAAGGAACACGAAGGACACTCAGTCCACATGAAGTGTATGCCCCTTACCTCAAACACTAACAGGGCACAGGTGTAACTCAACATCCCACTGCCCATCCCATCAGTCCCACCTTCTGACTGGGTGGTGATCATGGGCCACGTTATTCTGTGTGTAGAAGTATGAGAAATAAAACAAAGAAACCTAAATAATACAAAAAGTATTTTTTACATTGTAAAGTAATTTTTACATTGCCTTAGAATCCAGTCTCACTTCTGCATTTGTACCATAGCATAAAAATTATCATATTTCTATTTCTAATATTAGGAAGTGAAAAACATTGCAAGATAGCATTTTTTTACAATTTACTTCTATATATTCATACGTTCCCAAATTGTTTTAGTAAAATTCTGAGAGAATGTATAGCCTGTGTGACATGAAAACACTTTTGGGACATAAAGTTCCCTGCAGAATTTAACCTAATCAGCTAACCAGGCAAGAGTCTGACAATGAGGTTTGCTTTTAAAAAGCAGTGATGGGAAGCATGGAAAAAAGTAATTTTCTACCATTCCTGTTCTGCCTGCAGTGCTGTTCTGCAGAGGGGGAGTGACAAGCAAGCCTGATGACATTTTGCATGATAGCTCTTAAACCCAGAGACAACCATCATTCAGAGCTCCTGTACAAGCTGCTTGTTCTTTACAAGTATTTATCCAATCACAGGTGAGTAGCTTTTAACAATGAGGTAGGAACATCCTCACTTCTAACGAAGATGCACTTTGCTCTGACAAGGGTCAGCTGTAAAGCTTGTTTTGGTGCCCGTGGCAGCTGCCCAGTGTTAACAATCTTTCAGCATGCCTTATTGATTATCACAAAATCACTTTGGAAAAGGTTTATATATAACAAACAAACAAAAAGTCCTGGCAGGAAAATAAGTATCCCTGCAGAACCACGAGTGGGTATAATGGAATCACTCCATGAACATAAGTTAGATGAGGTCTGTGTTTCCTATACTGTTTTCATAAGGTCGGAGTTTTGCTTGGATAAATGACACTGGGAGGAAGGGGAGACAGAATATCACACTGAAAGACAATAAAAGGAACCCCAATGTCCTGACTGTACCTGCAGCTGCTGGAGGATTTCACTGGCTCAGAGAAGCTGAGGTAATGCGGTGTATCTCAGATGAGCCCGCACCACTTTGCTTTGTTTCTACTAAAAATGATTTTTCGTCCCTACAGCACATTTCTGCCCTTCCTTTCTGCCTTTGCAGGGTCTTCTGCAGACACTGCAAGAAATAAGGAATGCTCCCCCAAGTTCTCTGGAAATGGGGAAGCTACTTATCCCTGCTTACAGAATAAGTTAAACACTTTCCCTTAATCTTAAACAAAAACTAGGGATTGAATTTTTCCACAATGGTAAAGCCTGGGTTTATTCTGCTCCCACCGGAGAAGTTTATTTCATTGTATTTACACAAGGTTCAGTATAAATAAATTCCTTTAAAATCCAGCCCCCTGATTAGTATAGATATGAAAAGAAATGTTGAAAATGGAAGTAATCTACGGAAGCAATACATGTGAATCAATAATGCCAACCAGTATTTATGGATCTCATTATCTCAACATGTGCTTTTTAGGATCATTTTAAATTACTATTAAAAATAGCCATAGGTAGATTTAAAATTAATATTTTAGAGTTCAAATGGTCTGCATTTGCCAGTGCAGATATGCATTTGTTATATAGCTCTATTAACTAAAGGAACAAAAGGTATTGCAGAATATAATAGCATTCTGCGGAAGAAGAGATTTCTACAGGAAAATGATTCAATTATTCTAAATCAATTATTACAGGAACAGATTCATAGCTCTATATCAATCTCCTTATGTGTTTCTAATTCTTTTGTCTGCTACCTGTGGATATTTAATTGGAATTAACGTAGAAAAATACATCCCACTAGGAACAAGATTCATACAGTTTGGATCATTTTTCTTGCTCTAACTTCTCTTTGTGGAACACACATGAGGGACAAGTCAAAGCCATCACTCTGTGCAAGCAGCAGCAGTCAGCAGCAAGTTTTAAACATAGCTCCAGGCTCCTCTGTGTAGGACAGCTGGATTGGCCACAGACATCATCACCCTGTGGAAGAAACCCACACCAGGCCTAGCACCAGAGCTCTGTGTCCAACAAATCTGACAGCCATTATTTGATCAAGAGTCTTCAAAAACAATAGCAAAGCCCTTTCCAAAAGGAAAGCAGACTGTTCAACCCTGTCAGCAGCAGAAGTAAGGGCATTTTTCTTTAGCAGAAGAGATGCAGACCATATGATTAAGAGGCATAAGGGACACCTCAGTATTTCTGCCTCTGAAGCCAGCTTTGCAGGTTCCTGTCAGACTCACCAGCCACAGGGACATAACATGTTAATACAAAGTCTGTACTGAGAGAAACGAGATCCTACCGTATCTGATAAGCATCTGCTAACAGACCACAAGAAGAGCACAACAGTGAGCACTTCCTCTTTCTTTTATCAGAAGAGATTGTCTCCATGCCTCTCCCAGACCCTCCACTTCTCTGGAAGCATCAAAGGAGTTATGAAATGAATTACAGAGACAGCTGCTTCTTGGCTGAGAACATACCAAGGTCCTGCTGAACCTACCAGCCACATACAGCATGTGGGATGAGGAAAAGAAAAAGAAGGGAAAAAAGTTTCATACAGCACCAGCTCATTCACTTGCATTTCTCTGAAGAGATCAAATTTTATTCCTGTTGGTCCTTCTATCAGTCTCAAAGGGTGAAAAAGAGGCCTTGATATACCTCTGGCAGGCCTCATGATGAAAAGTCTCCTTGAAATCCCTCTCAGATTTAGGACATCCCCAGAGGGCTGTGCAGTAGCAGTTACAAGTAGTTAAGAAAAGAAACGGGAAAAAAAAAGGGAAAAGAAGATGAGGAAAAGGAAGCACTAAGGAGACAAAGGAGCTGTTGAAACAAAGATCACTTTAATCATTTGCATACTATGCAGGAAAGTCTCAATCTTACTCTGATGTCCTGAGGTTCGAACAAAAAAAAAAAAAAAAAGGAATGCCTTAGGTTGCCTCATTAACATGACTGGTAACTCTGAAAAAAGCTCATGAGGAGGGAGAGAACTAGACACCAATATGTCTCAGTCAAGCTGTGTCAATGCAAAAATTATTAGAAATTACTACTTGCCTCTAACAGCATTTTTAGTGGTCTCATTTGCCTTCTAAAGGGGCAGCTGGCACTTAAAAACTAGCATCACCAATGGAATCAACAGGGTTGCAATGAGAAAGACAGGCTTTGGATGGAGATTATGCTAAAAGGAGAGACTGGCATTTCTAATATCAACAGAGCCTTGATATTTTCCAGCCTGCAGCCTCCAGCGCCCTGATGAGCTGAACACTGGGCTACCACCACATGTACTCCTGCTTGCTGGCACTGACAGCTACATCCAGCACACACACTTCCAGCCTATTTATTTTAATTTATGCTGCAACACTTATTCCCAGAAAAACAAACTTAACAACTTCATTCGCACCACACTGAAGGAACTCAAACTTCCACGAATCTAAAAGATACCGTGCTGGTGATCATATTAATGAAGTTATGGAATATTTCATTAGCACATCTTGGAGTATGAATAATTTCTCACAGAATTTCACTTGGCAGCCTCCTTCTCCCATGTGGCCCTTCAAGACAGTGCATTATCTTTTAAATTCTAGAAAATGGGACTTGCAAAGGATGATTCAAAGGCCAGAGCTGTTTATTCTAGAGGAGAGGGTGAAGGGGCTGTGTGACGATAACCTCCAAGTGCGCAAAGCGCTGGTGAACAGAAGGGAACGTGCTGCTTCCCATGTGTTTTGTGTACGAAACAGTAAGGAAAAGGATTAGACATAAGGCAAAGATTTCTAAACACAAGGACAGAACAGCACATTGCTTCAGAAGTTTATGGAGTCTCCATCATGGGTAATCCTTAAAGATAGCTTAGACAAACAACTGAAGTGGTTCACAGTTCAGTGGGAGCCTCCTTGGACTGCATTGTTTCCTAAGTTCCCATCTTTTCATCAGCATTCCTGTAGAATTCATACAACTTTGCCACATATGGCACAAAATAGCACTAAGCAATTTATATTTAATGGATTACATAGCATGAAGAAGTCAGAAATGCAAAAAGTGGAGAAATGCAGTCTTGTAAAGACACAGAACCCCTCTGTGCCAGCAAGTTCAGGGACTGCATTTCTGTGTACTCAAATATATTCTTCAATGGGTATGATTGCAGTGTTGTTCTCCCCTTTTAGGCCATCACTAAAACAGGAATTGCAGTCACTTCTCTTTTAGACCAGTTGCATTTCCCATATATATCACACATTCATCACCAGCAGAAACTTAGCACAGCCTGATTCAGGCAGTAGACAAAAACCCTTTGGTGTTACTCTACTGATACCCAAAGCATGGTGCTGCACAGGATGGTGATAGTATGGCTCACTTTTCTTCAAAGTATCTGTTATTGCAGAGTTGCAAAACTTAGGTATGTGTGCATAACCACAGTCCTTATTTCCCTTTTGAACCAGTCTATATTTTCATTAATTCTCCTAGAAAAACTTCATTGAACAAGGGGTGGGGGGAGAAGAGTCTGTATGAAAATTATAATATTTCTAAGAAAACTTTCTTCTCTTCAGCACAAGAATGAGTGGAAAATTCAGTCAGTTCCAGCCCACATCTTTATTTGATCCTACAGACTTGTTTAACCTGAGTTATTGGAAAGAAATCCAAATTAGAGCATAAAGGCTAACCAGGGGTGTGTTCATGACCTCACAACTAAACTGGACAAATAATTGAAATTGGCACCACATATCCAACCCGTTAGAAGCAGAAAAATTAACTTTCAACTCTTTGGAGCCCATAATAAAGTAAAATACCAGAAGCCAGCGGCATCAAATGGGACAGACAGCATCATCCTGCTGTGTCCTTTCTCCTCTCCTCTGGCTATGAAGTTTTAATGTGTAACCTCCATTTAATCATCCCCTTTGTCTCCTCTGCATAAGGGAATGTCAAGAACAGCTTTTATTACTGCAAATTTATTTCCCTCTTGATAAGCTCTCAGGCAAGAGGCAAATCAACAATCTGAGTTTGATTTCCCTTCTTCACCCCAGACTAATAGTACTATAACTACAGCCAGGTCCACACCTCTATTAAAATTAAATCTACCCCTGTGCCCAATAAGTGCCTCCAGCAGGACAAAATAAATCTAGGTAACTATGAGTAATGAAATCATGCTGCAAAAAAATTGAAAATACCTGTCAGTCCACAAGAACAAGTGGTCTCTCTTTTGAACCCAATTCATATACACTCTATAGCCACAAGGATTTTTTTTGGCTCCCCTTCAAACCTACTTCAGCAGCAAAACAGACTATAATATTTCTGCACCCAGGAAAGCATTTTAAAGTCTTTTTTAACCTTCAGACCACAGTTCAGAGATGTTGTCTGACCTAACTAATTTCCTACAGCTTGGCAAATTTGAGATGAGCCCAATAAACACTGAGAGCTGCTGTGGCACCCAGCCATCCACCCCCTCCCTGCTATCAGAAGCAGCAGCCCCTCGTATGGACACAGGAGAATCCTGACCACATCCACACTGCTCTCACTGGTTGCTGGTTAACAGTCAGGAATATCTCAGTTGCAGAGGGAAACTCCTACCAAGTGAGAGGAAAATTGCTGAGCTTTCTAACATCATCCAACAGGTCCTGAATCAAATGTCATATTTTCCACTGCTACAAAGGAGTTGATGTGAAATAGCTCAAATACTTCCTATAATTGCAAATGTTATTCTAACTAGAAAATTCACTATAAAGTCACTTGTGACTTTATGTCATGCCATTGTAATAACTTTTGCTACGGTGCTCACGTAAACATATACAGAGAGAAAATTTAGCTCCTTTTCTTTACATTTAAAATGTGTTTTACTAGTAAGTTTCCCCCCTAAGATGTGGAACGTTCATTTTCCTGGAAAACATGAGGTTAATCCAGCTCTAGAACAGAACACAAAAGAAGAGGGGAACACAGAAGAGGAAAACAGCCCTCTGTGACATGCAACTACATGGTGTGAATAAGTGAGATCTGGGTTACTTAAACAGCACAGTACTGCCACTGACGCATTCACAAATCATGAGCCAGATCCCTAGGAATTCCAAACGTGGCTTAAGAACCATGAATTTTACAAAATTAAGATAGTGTGGATATCCTGTTATTTCCCTATGTGTACTTAAGCCATGGGGATCACATTTCAAGCTACATTCCCCTTATGACATTCTTGGCTAAAAAAGATTTCTCCTTTATTTTACTTTCACACTGAAAGTGAGATGTTTCTGCACTCACTCTCAGGGCTGGCACCATGGCACAGATGTGTTTGAGAAGTGGAGGCTTGGGAGGAGACACCTCTGCTTAGGCTTTGACCATGTGCCTCACCTCTGCTGTTTGCAAAAAAACCAAAATAATGAATGAAACAAAAAATGAGCGTTGAGGGAGTAAATCCTTACAAGAACAATCAAGCTTCTTGTTCCTCTGCCTTTGTGTTTCAGCATGAGTTTTAATTGTGTGAAATTACTGCAGTACTATGGCTAGAACTGGTGAAATAAACAGCTACGCCAGAGACAGCAACAGAGGTTTTGTAGAGTCCCCAGACGAACAAAAGTACCAGCTAATTCCTAGAAAATTCACTGTCTTGTATCATAATAGGTTTCCTGGGAAAGATGTTACAAAAACCCCCAGAAGAAGCACCATGTGCATCTGCTCT
Source organism: Dicrurus megarhynchus (assembly GCA_013399195.1). NCBI lineage: Eukaryota > Metazoa > Chordata > Aves > Passeriformes > Dicruridae > Dicrurus > Dicrurus megarhynchus. The sequence goes on along the minus strand of VXAD01010092.1, from coordinate 1,108,361 downwards.
GCTGATACCTCTTTGTTCCAAGCACTCACACACAAGTAGTTTAATGGCAAAGAAGAGGTTAAGAAAGAGCATAACTAAAGGCCCAAAATTATTTCTATGAAACTCAATTTTTCTTAGTTAGTAAGAAAATAAACTCTTAATCAAAACCAGCATGCTTGTGCTTTTAATTATATCCCCTAACTGTGAGAAGAGCAATTTAGCATCAGGCAATACAATATTAGACTGACCTTCAGAATCAAAATTATATTAAAATGTTATCAATTTTCAAAGACTAATTAAGGAGCACAGAGAAGGTGCTCCTTAGGTGTGTAAATAAATATTCTTGCCTCTCAAAGCAGGCCAGCGACTCCCAATGTGCACAGACTTTATCCCCTCCCTCACCTCTGAGTCTCTGCATTTGTCCCCTGCCCTTGCCTTAGCCCTGCCTGCTCCAGTCCCACTGATGGGCCCCAGTCTGAGCTCCAGCTGGTGCCTTTGCTCACCATTTCCAGCTGCTCACAGCCTTTCCCCTCCTCTCTCCAGCAACAGTTCCACAGAAGCCCACACAGGCACCCCTTCTCCTCCTGTCCCAGAGCAGCAGACAGAGAACACCCACAGAAAATCAGCTTTGAGCCACCAAACCCCACGTACTCCTCGTCACTTTTATCAATACGTGTTAGAGATGGAATGACAGCACAAAGCTGATGGGAATTGGACACCTGGTTCACAGCAGCTCTGCTGGTTCCTTAGGGACAGGGAACTGTGTCACCCTGCCTGTTTCACTTGGGAAAATGAACTTCAGGATATCTAGTGGTCGTGAGCATGGGACAAAGTGCCTTATTGCCATAAAGGAAGGAAGTGGTACTGTCCCTTTACCATAGGGGACAATCCAATGCAGAAGAGCCAAATCCGAGAGCTGACACATTTCATGTGCCTAAATCCAAGAGCCTACACATTTCATGTGCCTAAAGCTCACCAGTGACCCTTGAAGTTGTACAAGAACCAGCCTGAATCAGAATCAGGGCTGATACTTGCATCAGGAGCTCTGACCCACTTCTGAATCTAACAGCTCCCAAATAATGACATCAGCTGCGTGGGACATCACTTATGCTTTTCTCAACATCTTGAAATCTCATTTCTATAATGAAATTATCAAGAAATGACAAGTCTACTGAGATAATGCCTTCTTCATCAGCAAAGCGATGATCAGAATTTTTAATTGATTAAATACTTGCAGTTGACTGCTGTACTTCAATCCAGCCTTCAGAGATGACACTTGGCTAAAATCAGACATATTCTATATACTTTCAAAATGCCGCCAGCTGTAATGTATGCCCTCGTGCTGACAACTCAAAAGAAACAAATGCAGTCACTAAGTAATGGCTAGAACAGACAAGTAGCTAAAATATTTTGTGATGGAGAAAATGGTTGGATTTCTCCGGGGCAGTTCCATCCCCTGGAGTCATTATCCCATATGGACATTCTTGTTACATTGAGTGCCTGGCGTTTTCATATTCTGTGAGGACTTTATTTAACTGACATCTACGAAAATAAACTATATCACCACCAACCTGGATACCTGGCTTTGAATTCTGTCTTTGCTTTTCCCAGACCTGTTACAAGAGACTCTGAAAGAGGCATCAACAACCACAATGAGATGGCACAGCTCACAGAAAGTACCTCTTGAAGAGGTGATGGCATTTCTGCTGTGCCAGACCACACCAAATTAAATCCATCATCCCTTCAAAGTTGTACCCCAAGGAGCAGGCACCTTCCCACTCCAGCAGGTGGGCCAGGACTACACACAGCCAAGAGACATTGCTATGCACATTAAATGTTTGTTGAGGGCAAGCTTCCCAACCTGAGATAATGAATTAGCTATCAAGGATGCTCTGACCATATGCAAAGGGTATCAAGTAGGCCCGTGACAGCTTAGTTTTTAAAAACAAAACCTTATAGTGTCTATGAGAAGCAAAGAAGAGGATAAATCCATTATGGCAACAAAGCCCTGTGAAGACACTTTTCTAACATCCTCGTTCCCCTTAAGCTGCCAGAAGCCAGGTAAATTTGAGGAACATGGAAAAAGTCTGAAAGCCAGATCCACTTAGTCCAGAGAACAGTGACATAAAAAGCACTCAGTGAATAAATTCGGAGTCACCTGAAGAAATAAACAAGACTATTTTTTTTTGCTCAAGAGACTTATTTTCACTTTATCTAAGTGGTTGAGCAAAACCCCTTCCTTTCATCAGTGATTTCAGTCTATTTGCACAAGACATTCTAAAGTAGGCAGATATAATTACACAAACAAAATGTGACGAGTCCATTTCAAGGAAAATGCAATTGTCCCATCTACTTGTTGGAAGTTAGGGTCACATACACATGGCCTGATTCTGCACCCAGACAAAACCAACTGCTTAAACCCATGTAAACTGCTCCACAAACCAAAGAAGTCTGACACTTCCCCATTTATCATCTGAACTTTTCTTTTTTCCTGCTTCAGGGAGGACTTCAGGTGTTAATTTTCCTCTTCCTTGAATTTCCACTGGTTTAATTCCTCTGATTCTGTCACTTTGATTATGGTAACTGTACTGTGTTTACAGACCCCAAATGCAAGACTCATAAGACCATTCCTCTTGTACGGACTTGATGCCTGCATACCTGAATACTCTCCAGCTACTGAATTGTTCAAAGGATTTGTGACAGTAGGTATGGTTCTGTGTGTGCCTGGAAGCATTAGGAAAACAACCCCAATATATTATTTACCAAAAAAGCATCCATGTTTTTCCTCAGAATTATCAGGATTCATCTAATGGAAGTGCTGAGGTTGACTAAATTAGTACAATTTATCAAATGGCAGTGCTACAAACATGAAAGCTCTCCAGGCACTATATTTAGGTTCAACAAGCATCAGACTGCGATTAACAAAAGTTGCCAAACCTCATCACAGTGGAAACATTGATTGTACCCCATTCCATATGTCATTAATGTTTTCTGGAGGCCTGTTGCTGCCAGTCAAGCCAAAGCTATTCTCTGCAGTGGCTCAATCAGCTGACATGATATGGTTGCAGATGTTCCAAAACAGCTGTTCTTTTAAAAAGAAATAACTTTGTGAGAGCTGCAGATGTTTTTCACCCTACTTTTACACAGCTCTTGACTATAGAGTCCACTGTGTGTTCTTGTGGTTAGTGACCAGTCATGCTGCATAGGAAATTACCAACCCCAAAAGAATAAAAGCTGATTTGCAGCAAGCAAAACAAATTCTAGGTAGTCCCAAGTTTACCCATCCAGCCTATTCCATTCTTAGATATAATAGCAAAAGGGATGGCCAAGGAACCAGAAAATACATTTGCTGAACCTTTGGAACTCCCAAATCATGGTAAAGGCCTCAAAGGCAGCTCTCTTTACTGCATGATTACTGACTGAAATCTGTGCTCAGACTTCACTGCTTCTCTCTACAAAACACCCGGTAGCTTTCAGCAGGCAGGGCTGGAATCCCTTGTCTGGACTTGAGAACATGCAAGGCTGACCTGCCTAGCATGGTCTCCAAACTCTCCAATTCCTTTGGTTGCCATGAACATTTCAGGAACAGACTTTCCAACCAGGATCTGCAGTCTGACAGGGTTTATGACCAGAAACCCTGATCAGACTGTCCTGGCTGCCACATATCACTAGATGTGGAGAAAATCATGGAACAACCCACATGTGGAAAAGATTACTTGCATTATTAAAAAAAAAAAAAGAACACACATCAGAGTTGCATCTTTGGCTAGTAGAAACCAATGTAATTCCATTAGCTGGGTATTTTACCCTCCAGGAGATCTATAACTCTAAAAACTTTCACCAAATAACACCTCTCCACAGACAGTGATGTTGCTCACAGATGCCTGGCACTATCTTCCAGTAAGAAGGCAGTAAAAAGCAGAAGAGCTGGCAACATTGAGGGACTGAATATGAAGGAGACTGAATGGAGTTTTTTTCTTTAAATAATGAAATGGACTGAGTTCTAACTTCAAAAAAAACCTTTTTCTTGATACAATTTGGAAGATGGGATGTAGCCTGAACTTTATCCCTACCCTAGAACTCTAGGGGATAGTGGTATTTGCCTAGGTGCTTTCAGGTGTGTGATTTAAGACCCCAGGTTAGGCACCCTGCTTCACTGTGCACTCAAGGCAGAAAGGCTCCTGGAGACCAAGTCAGAACAGCTGAATTATTATCTCTGAAGTGATAGGGGTTCTGGAGACTTCCTTTGCTTTGCCCAGCATTCTGAGTACAACTTCCCTGTGTAAGGAGCAAACACCTGTCATTCCTCTACCTCTTACTCTAAGACTCTTGAAGAAAGAAAAACTGACTGGCTGCACCAAGCACCCTGCCACTTTCAAGCACTGTAAGGAGCCTCACATGGGCTGCTGATACTGGGATGTTGGAAAGTAACTCACAGCAATTACCAAAGGCTCAAAGAATACCTCTACCTATCTCTACTGCAGCTTTTGCCAAGCCTCATCTGGTATGATATTTGCCTAGCTTTTGAAGATGTGCTCTGATATCAATAGCAGAGAGAAAACACAAAATGTTATCACTAATCACTACTATTTATTTCCTATAGACAGTAATTTGAGAAAAGCTGCTAACATGCAATCATTACACACAATTTTTAGACTTTAGTTTAATTCATGAAACATAACAGGATCCAGGAAGGAAGAACTTAGACCACGAGTCATTGTCTACAACAGGTGGAACAAAAGGTGTCAAGATACCCTGTCGCCTCAGGCAGAACAGACAGGCAGATTTCCTCACCACTTTGGCAGAGCACAATGGACGAATAGAGACATAAAATGAATTTGAGTTTCTTTGTAAAGTTAAAGGTACAAAAGATCATGAACACAGCATTTTAACTTGGATGGTGAAACAAAGCTTGGCTGAAAGGCTCCCAATAATTAAGATTGCTGGCCATCCATCTATAACCCATTTTAGACTTAGTACACTTTTCCCAATCCTTTTGGTCACGTTGGTCAGGCAGAGCAGGTTTGAATACTGGCAATATTTTCCTCTCAATGAAGACACAGCAGAATTTATGCTGGACATCAGCCAGAGAAATTACCAGGATGAGGTACTAGTGTTTTGTGAAATGAAGACAAGAGGTATCTTATTTCCCTCCAAGACTATTGCATATCAGTCTAAAAACTTGCAGAATTGGGGCTTAGCAGTAGAGCAATCCAAATGAAACACATGATGCAGCTGGTTTTGTGATTTCACTTCTTGGCCAGAAGCTTTTTTGCAAAATCAGCCATTTCTTGATAAAAAATCTTCAGCCAGTCATAGCAACAGATTAGACAATCCAGGTGCTTGACATTCCTGCAGGACTTCTAAACCTTAGCAAAATACAATAAACTAACACTTTTTTTTTTTTTTTCTACCAGAACCCATTGTAGATCTCTCTTCCAAAAGGAACTTACTATTACTAGAGCTTAGGTTTGTCAGCAGCTGCATATTAAAAAATGCCTGTATTAGAGACAAAATATTTTCCATCTCTTATTCCCATCTGCACTGAAAGTGGAGGCTCTGCCAGTGGAGTAGAAGTCAGGACTGGATGTGGTCTCCCCAGTCTTTGTGGCTAGACCAGGGGAATGCACAAGCTGTTCTGACAAGTTCCATGCTGAAAGAAGGATTTAGCTTCTATATATTAGGTATTTTACTTGCAGACAGAGGTGGCAGGTAATGAGCTGTCCTCTCTTTCCAATACTTTCCTGATTTAAGCTTTTCACACAAAAAAAATACGTATGTGTTGTACGTATTCCCTGTGTTCACCCATGTCAGGTAGAAGGACACGCTCTGAACCAAAATGAATTTGCTTGAAAAATAAAGAAAAATTTCCTAGGAACCTGAAGGTTCCATGGTCCTGCCTGTGCCTCTTTTTTCCACTCCTCGTTTTCTTCTTCCTTTCTTTTCTAGCCCGCTCCCCCTCTTTTTTTCCCCCCACTCTGTTTGCCCTTGTTTTGGCATGAACAGGTTTAAGAAGGAAGAGCTCAGTTGCATCTTTACAGCAAACCAGCCGTAATTAGACACTGTTGCAATAGCAACACAAATCCTCAGAAGCCAAAACGAGTACAGCTCAGTCACCCAGAGCACACTGACCACAGCCAGGAGTGACTGAGGGTTTTTGGCAGATGCAGCACTTGGGCAGGCAGCAGGTCTGGGGTGGAAGGAGCCCACATATTCCCACAAGAAGAAAAGGTTACAAAAAGGGTTGCCATGCTCACTCTGGTGACACCAGCCCCTGTCAGTCTTGCACCCTTCCCACCCACATCCTCAGTTTGCTCCCAAAAGCACTTCTGCCAAAACACTCCTGAGTACATACAATCTGCACCTCTTTCTGTCACAAACTTGGGCTTCGAAAATTAAACAGATTCAATCTTACTTCAAGAATTAAAACCCTTCCAAGTGGGGTTCCTTCATTTTTGTTTGTCTTTATAACTACTATGCACACTTCTGAGTTGTCTGCAATGTAATAAGGGGAAATTAAACCCAAACAGGCTGTCAAGTTCTCACATCTTTAACAGAAAATGTGTATTGCTTAAAGCATGTGAGAGTTGGGGGGCAGGGTGGGAACAAAGACTGACATACCTACTCTGAAAAATCCTTTGCCTCCTTTTACTTACCTGCCAGAGCTAAACTGTTGGGGCTTTGTGTTTCCTATTGTATTTGATGACTTCCCTAACACCTAGAGCACTCAAAGGAATGCAGCTCAGGGCTGTTTCAGGTGTTATTTAAGTTACCAGCTATTCTAGGGAAATCAGAGGAGCACGAGGCCCTGAACTCAGGTCTTGCAAGGTAAGACATTTTCGGTTCTCTCTCAAATAACAGTAACCTCAAAGGACTTAGAGCTCTATTGTTCAAGTCAGCGAGACTTTTGACACTGCATTTTTTGCGAACACGCCAAGGTCCTAGGAAGTAGTTAATTAACATACCTCCAGGAAATCTGAAAATTTCCTTTCTCATGGATTTTAACAGAAGTTTGTTGAATGATTCTCGGATTTCATGTCTGCATATGGAGTATTCTCCAGTCTTTGGCAAGACTAGATCTCCACTGCCATTGCTTTTCTTTTTTGGCCAGACATTTGTCTTGGTAAGCCTGGGAGAACTGTTTAGGAGTAAATATTGTGAGACTAGCAAATTCTCTGAAGAGAAAGCTTCACTGAATAACTAGTAACAGCATTTTTTTACTGTAGCTTTGTTTTCATAAATTAAGAATTAGGGCTTGGAAACCTGAATCAGAAGTGTTTGAACTCGGATTTTCCCGCCTCTCTTTCAGTCCCAGGCAATATTCTCATTTGGTTTATGTTTTCTTTGGGTAAAACACTGGCTCCACTGAACTCAGTGGGAGCACTGCCATTTATTTCAGTAAGGCCAGCACTTCCTTTCCAGTCTCTTGGAAGCTTCTGTGGGGTGCATGCAAGCTCGCCTCAAACAGCAATTATCTGTACTTCTCTCTTTCTGTAAATCATTGTGAATTCCCAGCAGCACTGAAACAACAAATGTGTTTCTGCTTTGTGTCTCTCTCTAAGCTAGATGAAGACCTTAATAAATAACCAACTGATACAGTGTTGCAGGAAACTCTCATGAACTTCTGATGAAACAGAAGATACGCCTTTAAACAGCACTAAACAGACCATTTAGTTCTTCCAACAGCCACATCAACTTGAAAACAGCCTTTTATCCAGACCACCTGAGACAGAGATGGGTTTTCCTTCCCACCCATGGTCAGCAGCTCTCTTTCATGGCAGCAAAGGCTTTTGAAAGGGAGCACCTGGGTCAGAGGCTCCGAGGCCACCGAGCAGATGCGGCCACAGCAGAGGGTTTGGCAGGGGGGCTCCACGCACACAGTGCCATGGAACCAGCCTCCACCTCCAGGGAGCTGGAAGCCTGTTTTGCTGATTGAACCCAGAAAATAGAAAAGCCTGAGACTGAAATGGATTAAATTGTGGACGTGGCTGGTTCAGCACAGCTCACCAGGCACAAAGCTGATGATGTACCACAAGGGTGACTCACAGTGGAAAATATTTGCTTTATCCCAGTGTCCAAAGCATCAGGATAGTTGTGTCACATCTCACTTATCTAGCAGGAAAAAAAAAGCCTACAATGACTTTTGTTGAGTTCTGGTACCTACTGTGCCACCATCCAAAAACACCTTTACCAGAAGCCACACTTAACTCAGTCACCCAAAAACAGGGTAAACACTGAGCTTCCAATGTCTCAGCCACAGTGACCACCTATTCACACTGTCAAATTATAGTACTTTAATTGCAAGTGATTTCTCCCCACTGAAGAGGGGAATACACAGCCCCTTGTTTTTACAAGCAATTCTCCTATTCAGTGACATTTTCATAGGGCTCAGTGCATTTAATGAGTAAAAATTCAGCAGCATAAAAAAAAAAAAAAGACACTGAAATAAAAACAGCATTATTTTGCAACTCTTCTCTGTCTCTTCACACTGGTCATCAGGCCTGATGCTTCAGTCATAAAATTTACAGTTTGGGGTGAGGCAGGTTCAGTTTAGCTCCTGCTTCTTGAAAGGAGAGTGGGTACACAAGATGCAAGAGGATGTTGTTAACACTTTTGAAAACTTTTCCTCTCCAAGTAGAGCTTACTGAATCCAAGGAGACTATAGCAGGTGTACAAAATACAACTTGTGTTTTACATCTAACTCCATGCAGAGTTTGAGTCTTAGGTCAAATGATCCCATACTATGGAGAGATTGGTAGGAATTTTGCCCCAGAGATTTACTCACTGAACACCCTACTGGGCAAAGAGACTGGCAAGGAAGGGTAAGACAACAGATTTCTTTTACATGATGAATCTCAATATGTACTTACATCATTCATTCCCTACTCATGAAGAATATATTCAGATGCCTTCACAGGAAAAAGTGCTTCTCCTTGAATTTTCCAAAAGGACTAGGTACTAACATCCTCCTAGGAGCAACAGGCAGGAACCTAATCACTACCTTAATCCCTCTGAAGTCAGCCTAAATCAGAAATAAGCCCGAGTTAACCAAAATAGTACAGTAATTATTTTGCAACTTTTCCTGTCATAAAGTCCTCAACAAAATGACTTTCCTTACCTAGTCACTAGCTGTTCCCTAGAGTTATTCCTTCTTCTAAATAACTTTTTTAAATATTTGAGGGAATTTGTCTCTCTCAAACATGGAACAATACAAGGAGTTTGCAAATCTTAAAGCTACAGGTTCCCACGTAGCTATTTTGGGGTTGCTTTTGAAGGGCAGTCAATAGCAAGAGTCAGAAGTAGCATGAAGAAATTGTGCTGTCACTGCAAGAAACATGTGAAATAGCCCTTCAAGTCTCACTGTCTTGGATTTATTTTTATGCAGTCCCATCTAGAACAAAGATGTACATGTATTCTTCCACCTATTTAATGTATGACCCTTTTTCTACCAAATTCATGATCCGAGATATTCACAAGCTGAAGCTTCCTTAGAAAGACCACACTGTCACTGAAATACCTACTGATTCAATAAAAATATGCCTGGCTTATATACTGCAAGTTTAGTTGAAACCACAGCAGCCAGTAATTCAGGTATTCCATGGACCAGTGCAGAAATATGATGTTTATTTTGTTGGGCTGTGAGCTTTCTAATATTACCTGATTTAAAATTTGGGTTCAGCTATGTGTATTCAATTATCTGACTGAAATCTAGTTGAAGACAATGGAATTTAATGAATTTCGTATTTGTTTTCTAATTCCTTTTCTGTATTAATTCAACGTCTAGAGAGGTTAGACATCTGCTGGGAAGCAGAAGTTCATAATGCTCTGGCATAAAAGATCAACATCTGAGCAGTGACATTTAGTTTTAGAAACAGATAATTAGAAAGGTTTTTCTGCCCCTTTGGAAAATATTTTACCTGCTTAAATAATTTCTACAGTAACAAGATCAACTGAAGTCTGAAACTCAGTCACAAAGTTGAAAATCAGACTTTTTTGTGATAACTCAACAGACAAAAAAAATAAAAAGAATACATTTTTCAGGCAAAAAAAAGTTGCTGCTCCTCTTTTATGGCAGAGGAACAATATTCTCTAGGTGAAGAAAGTTCCTGGTCTTTGTACCAAGAGCAAGACCAGTGAATTTGACACTATCAACTTCAGAATCATAATGACAGAGAATGTTAAATTCAAGTTACGATTTAGGCATAAAAACTTGCAGAGATAGATGTGATTCAAACAGAATTACAGCTGCAGGAGATTTCCCCTGAAATTTTACTCCTACTCCAAAAAAGTATCTTTCATAAAACATCCACTTTTCCTGTACCACAGAGGCCCTTCTACCACCCAGGCAAAGGCTGCAGAAGAAGAGTGTGTCCAGATTTCTCTCCCCCACCCACACATATTTTCTGTGAGTTTCTAGCTCTTAAGCCTACATTATACTGTGAAGAAAAAAGGTGAGATGCTCACAAGCTCAAATTCTGAAACACAGCCTTTGAAATACCCCAGGAAAATTATCATTTTAGTGTTCATATATTCCAAAGCTCCCATTTCCAAATATCATTTAACTTCCAAGCACCAGTAGTGGCTGTGGGAGAAGTTCATTAGTATTGGAAAGTGGTGGTTTTTTCTGAAAAGCCATGAAAAGTGGCACACCCTTATGATACATACATGTGTTATGCGAATACATGCTTTTTCACAGGTTTGAAGCAGTGTGCATTGAAGTGTCACAGAATACAATATTCCTTAGCACTGACTGTGAACACCATATAACAGCTTTTCAAAATCTGTCTGGACAAAACACTGGAGAACTAACTGCACAAAACAATCCTGCTTTGGCACATGTGTTCAAATGATCTTTCACTGTGCCTTTCCATCTGTAATTTCTAGGATTTTTGCAACTGTTTAGGGATTCTAGATTCATAAATTCCTTGGCCAAATTGGCAACAGGCTGCAACAATTTCCCACCCTTAAATCAACTGCAGACCACAGACCCCCCCCCTTGGAAAAGTACAGAGGAATTAGTGAGAGCTAAACCTACAAGAGGATAAGGTCCTCAATAGCTCCCATATCCCTGCAGTGATGTCAGCACAGGAGCAGGGGGTGTGAGAGCATAGCTTGGGTTCACCATGGCAGTCACTGCTCCAACACAAACGGTTTGGCTTTCCAAGAACAAAAGCATTTTACAAAGAGGAGAAGTAGTGTTTCTGTAATATAAACTCAGACACCGTTCTCGTGCTGCACTGATACATTAACTGACCATCATTAATGAAATACTTATCTAACATAACTGAAGGATTCGATTTGTTTTATGACAACTTCTATGCCAATAAAAGCTCTGCTTTAAGAGGTACAAAGGAAATTAAGACATTCAACAGAACTGACTATGGAATTATGATCATCCCCAAGGTTAACTCTTTGCTGTGTGGACTTCTGCTCATCTCATGAAAGGGGTATTAGAAAGGACAATTCAGCCCCTTTATGCAGAAGGTTTTCCCAAGTCCTAATGCCCAAGAGGGGGTAGTTTAACAGTGCTTATGGGCTACAGGGGATTGTTACATTCCTTATTTGTCCCATTCACTCTCCAAAACAATCTCCTCATAAGAGGTCCCACATTAACACACGCTGTATGTCAGGGGCAAAGAGCGCATCTGTAGGGTCCACAGTTGCGGAAGGCTCTCCTCAAATCCCCTGCTTGGGGCTTTGCACATAACTCCACTCACATTAATATCACTTCATGAGCAGAAACTTCACCCCCAAGTACTTTATTCAATCTCCTCAGGGCTTCATTACCGAGGCCTAGTGCATATGTCACCAATTGTATTGGAGCAAGCGAGCACAGACCACAACAACCTTCAAGTAACTGCACTTCATTCTGGCCTGTACAGTGGCCTCTGGAACGAGGGTAAGCAAAGCCTGAACCAGGTTTTAGAGGGCCTTTGAACTAGGAAGGGGAAGAACTATCAGTTTCAGTAATCACCAATGAAGTTTGGTTCATTTTGGCTTAAATACATTTCACACACTTTCCCTCTTCAGTCTAGCTACATAATAAAAAATGTAAGACTGTAGGAGCTGAGAGACCAAATCAGTCCAAAACACAGTAGATGCCCACAAAACAGTACAAAAAAAGGGAAAACATCCATTGAAATATCCACTAACACTCAGAGAAATTTGTGCAGTAAGACTCTCCTGTCTGAGGCACTTTCTTTGCATTTGGTTTTTCTTGAGAGACTTTTCTTTTGTGAATGACGTGGATCTCCTTTTTAAAGCATGTAAGTTTTTTTCACTTAATCTTTCAGTAGGGAAGGCCACAGTTTAACATCACATTATGGGAATAACTCACACTGTTTGCTTTGAACTTCTCACTTCAGTTATATAAGTTCCTGCTAGGATCAGCTACTCAATTTAAGTCACAGCACAGAAAGTGATCTATTCCGGCATACTGAAGTTGCAGAAAAGTGACTTCTGTTCCTTAGTTAAAGAAGAAAAACCAAAACAAAACCATACATACAAATTAGGGTGCCTACACAAAATCAAACAGGCAGGAGGTACTTGTGATATGGAAAATCACTGTATGGAAATAAAATTAAATTATATGACACAGTACAGCACATGTCCTCGGCACATGGGTGTAGGCAGTAAAACACTAGACTGTAAAGGGTGCAGACAAGTTATTTCCTTTCGATGCCACATTTTGATGCCATAAAATAAAATGAAAGTTACTTTTCCATTGCTATAAATACCAAGGAGAGAAACAAACAATAGGATTAGCATAAGAATCATCTTTAGAACTAATGCATCACTTAAACACATCTGTAGTATTCTGTATGTCAAACATTAAGAGGGAACAGAATTCAAATCAAACTGAAATCCATCAAGATCATAAAAGAAACTGTCTCAAGAGAGTCCACAGTCTGTTGCTTAAAATGGTGATATTAAGGTGTCCTACACATTTGTGTGTCAGATCTTAGTGTTTTTCCTGGAACTTAAATAAAAAAGCCTGAGACAGTGAACAAAATTAGAACATAACAAGGCAGGATCTCTTAGCTAGCCCACCATACAATGCAGCCCACCTCATAAACCATAGCTCAATAATACTTCTGTATATGGTGATATGGGTTATTGGTCATGGGGTATTAACACAATGATGCCTGCAAATGGGAATTTTACGACCTCTTAAAATGCACTTGTCACTTCACTTGGTCCAATTCATTGTTCCTTGCTGTTGTGGATAATTATGGGCGCTGTCTTATATTAGGCAAAATTACAATTGATGTGAGCAGGGATTTTGATCAAAATGAGCCTGTTCTGTTGTTCTGTTTTACTTCATATAAATTGATGCCAGAATTATTTAAAAGGAAAAAGCAGCCCAAAAAACAAACAAACAAAAAAACTAAACACCTGGTCCCAAAACATTCACATCAGCAGCAATGTTTTCAATCACTGTCAGTGAGTTTTGGGTTGAGCCCTTATACATGCACCTGCTACTGAGCAACACTACCAGACACAAGTAAAGGAGCCAATCTTTCATTCAAGGAGGGTCTCCTGAAATCTGAGGTTATTACTTCAGATATCTACTGGCATGAAGTCATTACACAAATACTGTGAGATTGTACTGGTCTGCACCAGCCCAAGCTTGAGCCTGGGTGTTCTAATACTTCATGTTCAGGGTGGAAAGCTTTGGTTGGTTCTAACCTGCCATTAGATTTGTCTCTGTTGAGAGGACTTGTCCCCCACCATCCCACCTCCTTTGTAACCCAAGCACCATTTGCTGGAGGTAACAGGAGCAGGAGGATGAATGTATTTACTTACACTCCCTCAAAAGTTATCTTCTAGAATCTGGTTTTTATGTGGCTTGGTAGTCTTCCAAGTGCAAAGGATTAAATCACCAGGAAGTGCCATCTTCCCATTTTCAATTCCCGTTTAAAATGTGTTATTTTGTGATGCCATCGGATATCAGTAGTGATGCTTGGCAACATTACATATTGCTGTTTAATTGCCTTAAAAACTATTTCCCTGGTAGTATCGTTAATAATACCAAGTCTAAATTGGATTAAGCACTACACTGCTATAAAGTTAATTCACTGTGATACTAATGAAATGTCATGTGAGGCTTCCTGTAAATCCAGCTAAACAGTCACTGCCAAGGATCATTAAATCAATGGCACATTCAGCTATTCTGCTTAGAAAGTATTGTTTTAATTGCTAGCAGGTGATTTTCATTAATGCAAGCATCTTCCATTTTACTGACTTTTTAGGTCTGATGGCAATGGAGCCTTTTGTAGTTCAGGAATGACAATACTTTGCCATTCCTAGGAAAGGAATGAAGCTCACTTGAGAAAGTGGTTGAGCAGCAATGGCAAAATTTCAGTCAGAATATTCCACTGGGTATTTATGAAGCACCCAAGTAAAAGACCTGCTCTAATGCTCAAGCAAGCCAGGAGGCTTTGGCATGAACATCACCTGAAGCAATCTGAAACATTACATATCTGCAGCTCCTGCAGGAGATTTCCCACTGGACAGCCAAGTTTGAAAACCCTCAGCCTTCACCTCTCTGCATGAGCTTACTCAGGTAGAAAACAGCAATAACACCTCCCTGCCTTTGTGAAATATTTCTAATTCACTGGGGGAAGGAGTGCAGCTGACACTGGAAGTGCTGGGCTTAAACACTGCTAAAAATGTTTGCTGAGTGGTTAAAAGTGTGTCATGATCTTGACCTGCACATCACATTGTTTTAAGTTCATTGTTCATATTCTCAGGCAGGACTATCTTTAAATTAATTTTGCCCCGATTCTCACTGGGTTTTTGCTGCTTTCTCTCTTATTTTTCCAAAATTACAAGCATATGAGAAAGCAGCCTTTCCAGAGTATCCTTTGGCTCTGAGCTTTGTTCATAGCTACAATTCAGAATCTGAAGATCTTGGCTCCAATCTTAAACAGATTCTCAGACTGCAAACAATTGGGGCAGGGGTGAGAAGGAAAACTGCTTACTTAAACAGAGAGAAAAGGTAAACAGGAATGCCCAGAGGAGCTTGAGACACACACACCTACACATCAGCTGTTACACTTTTCAGATGTATAAGGTAAGAGACTATACAGGCCAATATACTGTGCAGAGGATAAGTGGGAAGGTAGGTGTAAAGACAAAGGTGAGGTTGTTTCACCCATCTCTGAGACTGCTGGAAGTTACACAGCAACTCCCACTACTAAAGCTACCTCTCAGCAGCCTCTTATTACCTTAATAGCAGGCACAGGCTGATGCACTTAAAGGGGCTCTTGGCAGAGTGACCTTGCATCTGTCCTGAGAAGATTGTGCACACCTATGATTTAGCATTGGCTGCTCCAGGAGCTGGTGAGACTCTTGTAGCCATCAGTTCCAGCAGCCTCCTTTGAATGTCCAGGAAAGGAACATTTCCCAGAATCTCAGCATTGGTTGCTCCTGTGTAAGTTAGAACTTCTGGAGCAGGATCTCTCTCTCTCTCTGCACAGTACTCTGGGCAAGGCAAGACATCTCTTGGAACACAGCCATGTTCTGCTCCATCTGTGTGAACTTGGGCAGGTCTGAGGTTTATAGAGCCCCTCTTTCCTACCAGCCATGACAAAAACAGCCAAAGTGTGGTGTGGTACCAGGAAAATCATTGCCCATTTACTACCCACAAAAATCTCTGGCTTCTGGTCTGTCTTCAGCCACACATACCTTCAGATCTGAGGGAAACCCTCAATAATGGAGCGTAGAATTTAAGAATGTACTCATCACCACTTACTTATTTTGGTCCGTGTATTCCATATTTTTGGTTCTACATTAGATAAAAGGATGTAATTCAGTCTGAGTATCTTATGAGGTTTGGTAGAAGAAAGCAGGACTTCACCCACTTCAGTGAGATTACACAATCCACGTCTCTAAAGGGGAGGCCAACAGGGCAGAAGTCTTACTGCCACTAAACTGCAGTTGTAAACCTTCCTTTCTTCTTAACAGCCCTTCTGTATAATAATTTTCATCTAACTCAAGGCAAGAATAGAAGCTCATTTCAAAGAAACTCGATTCAGGGTCACTTTTAGTAATGACATCACTTTAAATCTTGCTAATTTGAGACATAAAATCATTGCTAAAAATCTCCCTTTTCTCTCCAAGATATTCTTCAGCAATACTTACTCTACTTGGCAGCAGTCTTTCTCTTCTCTATGACCCTGCCTGCCCAAAGTACAGGTAATACAGACAAGCTGTAAATCAGAAAGCATTTACCAGTCAGATCTCATTCCACCCCTCTCTGATTTGTAGCCAGATTTCCCAGTGTGGGGTCAGAGCCATTGGGCAATTCTTAAGAGCAGGTAAAGCATGCCTGAACCACCTGTGGAGGATTTACAATTAAGAACTAATATCTTACCAGTGAAAATCTAACTCTTCTGGTAAGCAACAGGACTCAGACCTGGTTTTCTATCCCCACATCCACTTGACAACTTTCAGGGATATTTTAATTTTATGCATAACACTTGATTTTTAAATAATATTTTAAAGGATTCCCCTACAAAAATGCAGATTAGCCCAGAACAGCATAGTCTGAAATCCTCTCATCCCCTTTTTTTTTGATAATAAAACTCCTTCTGGTTAAACACCTGCCCTCTGATTTTATAAATCAACTGATGAAGGTGACAGGTTTCCTACAGCTGAAGTCCAGTTTGTGTCAAGTACAGCAAAAGTGTCTCAGGGACTGCTGTGGCTGTTGTTACAATTACTGCAAGCTCTCTGCTGGCCTGTGGATGTTTAGCTTGTCTCCTGAGCAGTCAGCATAGCCTCTTGTTATGAAGAGGGCAAACTGAATAACAAGGAAGTCAAGGACACTATAAAGAAGACTGAAAACAAGTTGCTTGGCACTGATTTTGACATCAATACTGCTGGAAGCAGAGGGTGGCCTTAGTGCAAATGTAACATCTTTGCCTCAGCTTTCACTTTAGGAAGCTGTTAGATTTAGCTCATGCCTATAATAGACTATGCAAATGCTGATTCTCTTTATTGATTTGTATACACAAATATATGCTTGCTCACACTAGGAAAGTTAATTCATAGGATTCTAAGCATTCAATTTCAGCACAGAGATTTAAAAGTCCAGATAAACTGAGCTTCCTTTTGACAAAACCTATGCAATGGCAGTGATGTTTCTATTCCCTCATTCTTTTCACCATGCACCCCTAGATCAGACTTTAAAAGCAGTTAGAGCACTCAGAATAAACACATCTGTTTGTGTCCTGTGCTGCCTCCATTTCTCTGTAGCAGTTATTCTTTTATCATGAATGGCTTATCAAACGTCAACTCCACGTCTCTCCAGACAATTAAAGGCTGTAGATCATATAGTAAACTACTCCACTGTCAGTTGGCATCATAAACCACAAGGAGCCAGTTGTTCAGGATGTCATCCAGCCTCTGACCAGAGGCAAGATGAAAGCTGAGCTCTGACCTGAGGGAGTGATTGAGAATATACTGTTTGTCACTGTCTAAAGAAAACATGAACCGCCTCCACTGGCATCCAGACTTTCTAAATTTAGTTTCATACTGAAGTCTGAGATTAGTGAAACCTTTCAAAGAGGAGATGATAATGCTTTGTGTTTTACCCAAGGACAAAGTTTAATCATGTTCCTCCCTAGGGGACCTTACAGCACATTTCTAAAATAATAAAATTCCAGCTGTGTAAATTTGGACAAGAGACAGTCATTCAGATTTTTTGCTCATGTAAATGGGATCAGCAACCTAAGTGTGTCAGTTCAGGAATTCAGCCTGCTAAAACACTCCATCACAATATCTGGCAGTTTACCTTCAGATAATTATGGTGCTCTCTGTATGTGTGCTCTAACGCTGACCTTCCACGCATATATTTCACATGTTTCTTACCACTCAGGAGGAGCTGCAGTTATGAAAACATTTGAGTCAGAACTGAAAGCTTGGTGCTGCTGCAAGTGACTGGCAATACCTGTCAGTCCGTGATGGGCTTTGACATAATTTCCAAAAGCCCCACCACGAGGATGAAAATGCAGCACCTCCTCTAAAACAGCAATTCTTGGCAGTCTCTCTTCCCCCATCTTCTTCATTTTCCCTCCCCAGCACACACTGGGAATTAGGCAGCGTGGTGCTCTCCACCCCAAATTTCTTTTCAGAGGGGAGCCTGCAATCATTCTACACCAAAACTTGTCCTCCTAGCACCTCCCTCTCTGAAATAACTGGTGTTAACTTCTAGCTCGGGATCCACTGCTGCAAAATGTGGAGCTCAAGTCAGAGATGGAAGTTTAATGCAGTTGTTCCATTTCCTCCCACACAGACAGGTCTACAAGGTCTAAGTCAACAGTGAAACAGCAAGACTTAAGGATTCAAGAGCTTGATATTTACTCATCTGCCCCTAAAGCTATCCCAGCTTGGATAAGGGGCTTCAGCCCTCGTCACTGAATGCGAAGGGAAGACTGAACTCTTCAAAAATCCTGGACACATAGCTTTAGAATGCATCTGCTCTGTGAGGCAGCCTATGTGAAGCTTTCCAAAGCTGACAAAAGAAATTTAATCGATATTTTTTCTTCCCAATTGAGGCCAGTGTTTTCAGCTCAACCCAGAAACTAGGAAACATGTATATATAAAAAAAAAATCTAAATTATGTAAATTTTAGGGCATTAAGCCCATTATAACAGAGTATTAAAGCTTCCTTCCCCTTCTCTGCTGCTGCCTGCCTGCATGAGTGCACACTGCTGACAGTGTAATGCCAGCCTGGGCAGCACTGACTCACAGCAGTGTCACAGTAAGAAACCCTACAAAGCACACACCTTTCTGCACATTTATGCCACGAGGACTAACATCTGCATGGCCCTGCGTGACTGCAGGAGTCAGTGATTGTGCATGATCTTGGAGGAGTAGAGTCTCCAAATATCTAATGCCATGAACCAAACAAATGGCCCAAGGTCAGAGACAAAGTCACTTCACTCTGAAATGGAAGTTAAAGAGTCCTGATTAAATTCTTTGAGCTGACCACCCAACCATGCTTCATTTCACATCCTTCTCAGGAGTCATTAAATATTTCTTCAAGTGCAGCATAAAATTTGATGCATTCAGTGCCTAGTTTTTATTCTCATACCAAATTTATCAATTCTGTACACCAAGTTTTATTAGCACTCCTTCCCCCCCGAAAAAAGTTGGTTTTTTTCCCCTCATTTTATTGGGAAAAAAGCTAAGGATATGTTCTTCCCCATGAGACATTCATTACTTATATACACTCTTAATTTAAAACATAGATAGAAATATTTTTTTGAAATCACAGTAATAAAAGATGACCTTGCCAGATTTAAGTTTGTATTTGGAACTCCAAAATTGGTTTGGTGAACTCTTAAAAGATATTTCTGCTAGAAAAAGCCATTGCAGTGATATGACACTGTATGTAGGAAACTACTACGTTGCCTAGCAATTCCCAGCTGCTTCACCATTAAGGTTTTAAATGTCATTTCTCTCTGTTTGACAAGCTCAGCAAAATCCACAAGCCAACAAAACTGAGTCAGTTCAAAGTGACTTACACTGTGAAACGTCTGTAGTTTCCCACATATCTGCAGAATTACAATATTTTGCTTTCTCTCCTTGCAGTTTTAATTACAGCGCTAAACTGTTCCACAAAAAAACCAACAACAACTAAACAAAAAAGTAGATTATGTGCTTCACATAATTGTGAAGCTTATTGTAATGCAGTTGCACCTAGGTGACAGGAGCTGATATTCCCTCTGCTGATAGCTTAACCATAATAGGGAAAGGATGTGTGTATATTTACTTTCCTGACTTGGAGGCTAAATCAGAGCCACAGTATTGACCAGGCACTATTTGCTGTTTCCAGGCTTCAGCACTGAGACCACTACTCTGCATATCATAGAGCTGTCTGCTCTATGAGGCAACAGAGTCTAAATACCTGGGGTACCAAACCTCACAGATCACAGCATGCACCTCCTGTGCAAGCTCAAAGGACCAATCCCTTCCCATCTCCCTGTTTTCACCCTGATGGCCTATTCCTCATACCAGCACTGTCCTATTATTTCATGACACAGCTTTTATCCAGTGCAAATTCCATACCCACCACTCATTATTTTTCCTGTGGGGGTTAAAAGAGCAGTAGATGTTGCATAAAGCCACAAGGGAAAAGAAAAAAAATTAATTTAGCAGGGTTTTGGAATCCAAGTTGCTGCTTCCCATCAATAAAGTAACACCATTTGCAGTTTTAGTTTTCTCCCTTTTGCCCCCTTTGTGGGGTGAGTGACAGTATTGTACCAGCACAGAATGTGCAGATTGATAAATAAAGGAATGAGAAGAATTTCATCTTATGAGAGGTGGTCAGAGCTGTCTTAAACTGAAGGTTGACTTTCTGATGAAAGATACAGCCCCCTGGTTCAAGCAGTATGTTAATTTATAAATGTGCACTAAGTTTTCATGAAAATTCATTAACGGGAGCTACGTGATCAAGAAAATAAGGTAAGAGCAGGGCAAACATTTGCAGTGATCAATTTATCTGACAGTTGAGCCACTTTTGTGCAAGCAGTATCCCTTTTTAAAGACAGATTGACCCGCTTCTTTTCGAAACAGCATTTTAGCTTTCTGAGTCCTCATGCATGGGTTGCTGTGTTGCCACACGGATTGCCTTTTTGTACATGACATGCAACTGGTTAGACAATTTCTCCTCTGGTTTTGTATGACATTTGCTTGAACACTTCATACAAATTACTTCACCTCTCCAAAAGCATTGTGCACGACCATTCCCACAGACAAGAAATAAAATGGGCCAAAAAGTCATCCAAGGAAAGAAGCAATCCTCATGCAAGTACATGGTCACAACTACATCTCTGAAGAAAGCACGCACTTGTGCATCAAAAAGCTGAATGCATCTTGCAGTAAGGCAATCATCTTCCTCTTACACGCCCATGTCAGAGGAAAACACTGTTCTGTTCCATGGCCAAACACCACAGGTGCTCCAGAGCTGCAGTGACTGAAGGAAAGACCATGTGTGGGTAGCACCCAAACCCAATCCATAATAACTACAAGCAGCTCCCAAAATTTATACAGTATATTAAGAAGGTAATATTGCTCTGAAACCAGTCTTTACCATGCCAGTCAGGCATCAAGAGGGAGGAGTTTTGAGCAAGAGACCTTAAACAGCTCAATTTCCTGAAATCCCCTAAAATGGCCAATTAAAATATTTCCCTCACCTTCAAATTCCCGTTCCCTTCTAAAAAGTTAACTAACCCAAACAATGGAGACCAAGGCATCATGGATTCAACTGGAAAAGAAGTATTTTTAATTAAGAGGAAATTGCTTTCAGAGTAAATGAAGAGGGAAAGACAAAAAGAGAGGAGGAGAAAGAGGAGGAATGAGCAAAGATGCCCTAATTGCTCTCCTGTATTGAGAACATATATCCTCACAAAAGTATTTCCTGCTCAACAAGAAAGGGCTCTTTGATTCATTTAATTAGCAACAAAGCATGAATATGACCACAATATTTTCACTCCTATGTGTCCCTGCCATAATTACAAACCCACCAGGTTTACTGACCTTAGCAAGAAAGATACTGAAGATATGGGAAAAAAGCCTTCATATTTTATTTCTTTCACTCTAGTACATTATAGTAAATTACAGCCAGGTACTATTTGTAAAAACTTCACAGCAGAAACCAAGAATATCTGTTGATGCCTGAATTTATCTTTATACCCACGAAATAATTTCTATTTAGAAAATTGTAGTGTTTGTCCTAGGCATCATATAATTTACAGGTCTGCTATTAAGCTCCTGACATTTTTGTGCTAACCTCCAACAATGCTGCTAACCCTACAAATCGGTAATGTTTAGCTGTATTATTCACAACTTTTAAAGAAAGGATTGACTTTGGGGAATCAGGACAGCAAACAAAAGTCTGTTTTCACCTGTAGAGAAAATAAGAAAGTCCATTAAAAAGCATTTGGGTTCCCTATCAGCTGTTCAATATTCAAGGCACAAAACTGCATCCACTCACCTTGTAACTCATCAGTTTTTGTGGGCTACTGCCCTTTGCAGAGGCTCGTGGCTGGTCTACAAAGTGTATTTGGGCCCTGAGGGTGTGAGCTACTCCTGACCTTTCACAGCTGACATAAAACAGCAGAGCTGTCTCTTCTCTTAGTCACACACAAACTCTCCTACAGAAGCATACACATACATTATACATCTTTTCTCAGCATGAAAACATTCCTAAAAAAAATCATTTTCTTACTCTAGTATGTAAGCATTCCATCTTTTGCTAGCAAAACCTCAATCACCAAAATTTTACAGAGACAGAGCTCCCCTGTGGCAGTGGATGAGGCCTGCCATGCTTCTGTATCCTCTACCACAGCCTTTTATGCTGTAAACCAGACTTAGACCATGACTGTATCCTATGTCAACAGAAACGTTCTGTGGTATACACCATCCACAAATGCTCTCTCCTAGCCTTTAGCCTATTGAGAATAGCTGTTACAGAGCTAGAAAACCTCTCCAAGTAACCCAAAACACACTTCCAGAAGGTTTCGCTGCCAAGGCCAGGAAAGAGAAAAATACCATCCAAGATTATTAAAAAAGAAACAGTTGAAATTCCTTTTGCTTCTGGTTTGAGTCACACCAGACTGTGCCCTAGAGTAGCAGGTCACAGTGAGAGGTTCATTCACTGGTCTTCAAAAGCCACCAAGGAAAACCCTTTTTTTCTGGCCTCTATAAACATAAAACAGGAAGGGAAAGGGGTACCAATATTGAGAACCTGCTTACCAGCAGGAGAGAAACAAACTTATTCTAATAGTTTCTGTACCTTTATTGCAGAGGTATCACAGCAGTTCCAACACTGGTCTCGAAACTCCCCCTGGCTTTGT
This sequence comes from Dicrurus megarhynchus, assembly GCA_013399195.1. Classification (NCBI taxonomy): domain Eukaryota; kingdom Metazoa; phylum Chordata; class Aves; order Passeriformes; family Dicruridae; genus Dicrurus; species Dicrurus megarhynchus. The sequence continues at coordinate 1,085,514 of VXAD01010092.1, read as the reverse complement.
GTTCCCCTGACACCCTGTGGCCAAGAGGCAGAAAGTGGCATTAAAGAGTGGGGTGGGTGAGAGCCACCCTCATTAAATGCAAAGCCAGCAGTTAGAGATAATAAGGCACCAAACAGCAGTAATTAGCAATAATAGCAAGCACCTTGTTTCTACCCTTGCTGCTTCTTTAGCCAAAGCCACCTCCTGTGGGGAGAATTAAGAACAAACAGCCGTGGGGCTGGGACTGAGGATTTAACAGTAAGCCCAGTAAAGCAAACGCTGTAAGTCTTATGGTTCCCTTCCCTCCCATTTGTAGAAAGCAACCAAACGATGTATTTATTGATAAATCAGACACAGATGCGGGCAGGCCCCCGGCAGCCAGAACCCCACTGCTTGCTTTTGCAAAGATTCCAGGGACACCTCACAGCTCCCTTAAGATCTAACTTTTGTTCCAGCTGGTTCCTTAAGGCCAGGTCTTCAGCACGCATAAATCATTCCAAGCTCCAGTGAATTCCTTGTAAAACTGCCATCAACAGAGAAACCGGCCCCTTTTACCTCTCCTTGCAGTCCCAAGTGTTTGTTTCCTTTTCATCCAGCGGTTGTGCTGCTGAATACTAATGAGATGAGAGGTGATTCATTCCCAATCAACCATCTCCAGAATAATTAGCATGAGCATCTAACCTTCACTCCCCCTGCTTTTTTAGGTACTACACATCCTCTGCTAGCCACAGATACTGGGATACTGTGTGGAGTATTTCGGCTGTATCCCAGCTGCAATTATTTTCTCAAGTATTCCAGACATTTTGAAGAATCACAACCACCCCTTAGTGTTCTGATGGAAATGAAGTTGTTATTTTTCTATGTAATTATTTCATCATATTTATTACTTAAACCATCTCTAAGAACAAAAGCTACACAGCTAAAGCAAAGCTTCATTTCACCAGGTGCTCTCCTGACCGTTTGAGGAAAGCTATTTAGGAAAAAAAAAAAAAAGAAAAAGAAGCCCTTTTCTTTTAACATCACTGCTCTGACAACCACAAAGGCTGCCTGACATTCTTGATAGCTCTATTTATGATGTTACATTATCCTGCAACCGTGAGGAATGCTGTTTCTACTAACCAGGCTTAGGTCTAAATAGAGCTGTGAGACAAACTCTCTTTCTCTCTTTCCAGCCATGTGACCTCCTGGAGAGAGAACAAAAAGGGAATCGGAAACTACTGAAGGGTTGCAAAGATGGAAACAGTCAGTGTCCCACTTGGTCCCCCACCTGGAGGCCAGTGTGTCTCAGGGAGCCTCAGACGGGGAAGTTTCCCTGGTGGGGAAACAGCAAATCTATCACCCAGCTGTGAACAACGGCAACATACACCACATTAAGAAAGCCATTTCGGCACCTTGGGTCCTTTCTTTTATATTACTTCAAGTAGAAGAGGTCTTGGACATCCATGATGGATTGTGGCCTTTTGGAACTTTAAGACAGAAAAAGTAAGGCAGTAGATTCCAGAACAAGAGAATCAGAGCCTGTAAAACCCCAGCTGCCTGCAGTTACCAGATTTGCTCTCTCTTTTAGGCTTTTTCCCCCCCTCACATCCCTATCAAATCACAAAATCATGCACAGAAACTTCAGAAGGATGTTCAGATTGTCTCAGTGCCCACACTCACACAACATGTTTCTTAACTTCTCAAAAAATACAGATATGGTTGGATGGAGGTCCATCCTACAAACAGTACAATAATATTTGGTGTTTAGAAAGGATTTGTCATAAATAAAATATTTTCAAAGGACATCACAGCCATCATCGCCATTTTACAAATGGACCAAATGAGTTAAAGTGACTTCCTCATAGCAGGGGGGAGCTGGAACCAAATATTCCATGTTCCTGCTTGATCATGTTGCCAAATACATCCCAACAGAGATAACTTTTTGTTAGTCTCTAGGAGAAGTTATAAGAAGTTGTGTTAGGAAATAAACTGGATAAATGGAGCAAGTGAAAATCCTCTGACTTTAAGGACTATGAACTGGGGGTTTTGGCCCCATTATTTAACTAGTTTAAGTCAATTTGCTAGGTTTTTAGCCCAAATTCTTAATAGAATATATACAAAATGGAACTGGTGTGATTGTGCTATCTATTCCCACTAATATCCTTTGAATCTGCTAGTTAATTTAAACCAAATATAGAAAAGGTGTGGAAGTTTCAAAGGTAATTATATTCCCATAGATCTTAAGACTGGTCCCAGACAGGGCAGAGCTGGAACCAGATTAGTCCTGTCACTCAAAGACCCTGACAGATATGGCAGCAGACAGAACTTACAGAAGAAAGATGACAAAACCATTTTTAAAATCTATTTTTGGTGTTCATGAGTTAACTTCTCTTCAATTTCCTGTTGTCACTGTATGCATGAGTTTGCATTTCAGAGTAATGGACAATTTGAACACTGAGAGTCTGTCTAAAAGTGCAGCAGGTTCTCAGTTCAGAGCTATGCTTCCAACCACATTGAAATACACATAGGTGAGTAGCAGTAAAAATAACAGCTTTTTACAGCTATTAACTGGGTTTCTGGATGATTATCATTAAACAACTAGTTCATCAAATTAAAATAATTAATTGATCCAATCAAATTTCCAAATAAATGAACTTTTAAAGCTTTTACTATTTCGTAATTACAAGACAAAATTTTCACAATTTTTATTCCATTAAGTTCAGAACTTCAGGGACTAAGCCTCCTGTGTATTATAAACACTTGGTCTTAATTTGACCAAGAATTTCCAAAATTAGCCCAGAAAGCCACCCATGTCCTGGGCTGCAGCACAAGCAGCGTGGCCAGCAGGGCAAGGGAGGGGATTCTGCCCCTCTGCTGTTCCCTTGTGAGACCCCAGCTGCAGTGCTGCATCCCAGCCCATGAAGGACCTGTTGGAGCAGATCCAGAGGAGGCCACGAAGATGAATCAGAGAGCTGGGGCACCTCTGCTATGGAGATGGGCTGAGAGAGCTGGGGTTGTTCAGCCTGGAGAAGAGAAGGCTCCAGGGAGGCCTCAGAGCAGCTTCCAGTACCCAAAGGGGGTACAAGAGAGAAGGAGAGGACTTCTGGCAAGGGCACAGAGTGACAGGAGAAGAGGGAATGGATCCACACTGACAGAGAACAGGTTTAGGTCAGATATAAAGTAGAAAACCTTCCCTGTGAGGGTGGGGAGGCCCTGGCACAGGCTGCCCAGAGGAGCTGCAGTTGCCCCATCCCTGGAAGTGTTTCAAGGCCAGCTTGGATGGGGCTTTGAGCAACCTGGGATAGTGGAATGTTACCCTGCACGTGAAAAGAGGGTTGGTAGGAGATGATATTTAAGGTCCCTTCCAACCCAAACTGTTCTACAATTCTGTGATTTCTGTGGAAATCTTGTGAAGCAGCAAATTTTCCAGTCTCAAAACCCAAAGCCAGTCCAATACCATCATCTGAGGCTGTGTGCTCTGGCATGTTTTGCAATATGATACAGGTAAGCTATTTGCTGTTTAGACAGCTGAGATCTCTCAGCAGTTCTGATAGCAAGGTGGAGAGTGGAATACAGATGCAATGGTGTGTTCACACGCTGAGAGGTACAAACATGGTTTGCAGAAAGCACGTTTTGCTGGTTCTTGCTTCTGGAGTGAAGTCACAGGCATTCTCTTTGTCTGGTGACTAGTATTCCAGAGGAAGTGCCAGAAAATGAGTTGTTCAGTGATATCTCAGCTATGCCAGACAAATAGCTCAAAAATTCACTCCAGGAAAAAATCCTCTATTGACAAGGGAATGAACTGTATTACACAATGGGGTAGATTCTGCTCACTCCTACTGTGGATTAACATCAGTGTTGCTGAGATAAAAATATGACCCCAAGGGCCATTTCCATCTCTCCTTCTCATGATCCATTTTCTTGCAACAGAGCCATAAGGTTATGAATCCAGTGACTTATCTGAGAGAGGAGCTCCTAGAGACAATGAAGAAAGTTCTTATTCGAACGCATGGATCTTCACTAAAAACAGACAAGGATAAATTACTGTCAAGCTATTTGCTTTATAATGTGCTCCATTGTCTCTCAGAAATAAAGACTCCACTTTTCCGCACTTGCATGTGCAATTTAGCCATTACTGTACTGTACTTGTTGGAATGTCAATTTAAGAATCTAAATTTGTTATTTTTCAATTTTTTTTTTTTTTTTTAATCACGGGGAAACAAACTTTCTGTCTCTCGTTCAGTTTCTTTTTCCCTTTTTTTGCTAGTTGTTCAATTTCACCGTAACTCCAGTTTTTGTTTCAGTCCCTGGAAATTCCCTGTTCCTCAAGGTTATCTTGTCCTGCCATCTAGCGAGCCCTGTGCAGGATAACACGCTCCTCACCGAGCCTAGGGACAGCCAAAGAGCTAAAACACAGGGCAGGGGGCTTGAAAACCTTTTTCTCCTTTGGCAAAAGCTACAGATAAAAGGCTCCATCATGTTGTGGATTAATGCATCTTTTCCCTAAACAGCTAAACCTGTTACTGTAATTTCCCGTTTGATTTCGAAGAGGTTTAACAGGTTCCACCCTGCGAGAGGCAGTAATTCAAGCGTTACCCACCCATGTGTTCTAGGAGGTGTTTTGATGCAGGCACGAGTGTCTCCTTTCAATAGGAATGTTCCTGGGATGGGGACTTGGGGAGAAAGATTCTGTTGTGCCAAGGCAGTGAAACTGCCAGGATGATGTTTTGATGGGAACCAGGCTACATTGATATTAACAAGAAAAGCTTTTGCTGTTTGAGGATAAAAAACCAAAAATATTTCCTGCAAGCAGCTGAACTTTCCTTTGGTTAATAAAGCAGATTTCAGTCTCGTTTGGACCAGGTGGCCACTGGTTTTACCGTGTTAGACGACTGTGCTATACACACAAGCCACTAATAAGTATTTCTTAATACACTTGCTGTCAGATCCAAAGCCCATTGCAGTCAATGAAAAGACTTTCAATGGCTTTAAACTGGCTTTAGTCCAGGTCCTAATTCACTACAGAATTCTTAATTGAAAATTAAAAGATGCAAGTAAAAAAAACAATCAGGCCTGAAAAGGGGAGAGCATTTTTCAACCAAAGTGCTGCTCAGGTACGTGTTAGGATTAGATTGGAATTAAAACCCCATGAATAAGAAGACAGGAAGCAGGGTCAGCACACAGCTTAAAACAAATACTAACAGGGTGAAATATCCAGTTAGTGCTACTATCACAGAAGCCTTCTTTAAACAACACAAAGTATCTAAGAAAACACCACAGGAAAAAAACAAGAAAACTATACCAGAAGGATCTCATATTTTCTACCTCCTAGAACTGAATTAAGCTGCATAGAGTGTACATGGCCTTGGTGAAGATTAGCAATTTCATTTTTCTGTTTGTGTGGGACTTTCTGAAACGCACCAGGCAATGTTTGAATGCACACACACACAAAAAAAGAAAAACAGCAAACTGATCACTTCAATCTTTCATTATTACCATTTGTTTGGGTGATAGGTGGAAAACAAACACTACTCTCAAATCAAAACGTTTGGTAATTTCAGAGCTGCATTGCCAACTTAGCATAATGCCTTTGGGGTCTGCCATGAAAAATTTGTTCACTTGACAATATTTTCTGCCTTGAAAAAGATTTTATAAGCAAAATCAGATTTTTGCTTGCTGCAAAGGGCATAAAGGTTTTTATCTACATGGATATATATTTTCCCAAGTCCTAAGAGATATGATGTAAAAAAGTACTTGAAAATGTACTTCTAAGCTACTTCCAGAAATGTAATACCCTTAAACTGACTGCCACAGTTCAGTGCAGTGCAAAAACATGAACCAAATCCAGAAGCAAACATCCATTTACACAGCAGAAAAGTGCCTTACATTACACCTATTGCAAGCCATTCAGAAAAGCAAGTTTAATCTCAAATCACCTTCCATGTAATCGTGCTCTTTGTAACAATGCAACATACAGCCAGGGGTAAAAATTACTTTGTGGAAATGACAGCTATAGACAGTAATAAATGGGGCTCTTTTCTTTCTCCAGTTTGAGTTCATGAATTTCAACTTCATGTTCTTTCGTAATGACATCCAAGGCAGACCCCTCTGAAAATTTTCCTGCATCAAGGAGTTCTGTTTCATTCAAAGCACAAACGATGTTCAAAAAGACCTGAGCTTCCTGTGATCATATTCTAGATATACCTGGCTACCTGTGTCTCCGTTAGTAAGTGCTGGACTTACTGGGCAGTTTATAATTTGACAAAAAGGTTGGAATCCCAATGATGTTAATTTCTTAAAATTACATCAAACCCAGCTGGAATGAGGAGAGAGATTGATTTAGCATTCTGGAGAGAAAAAGACTGCAAAAGGGATTTTAGCCTGCTATTAGATAGCAGCTACTCCACCCCATGCAGGGTGTAATCCCCCCATGCAGGACATAAATCTTGAGAAAATCAAGTCTCATCAGCTCTGCTGTTGACAAGAGCTGTTTTGCCTGCACTGTTGCTTGTTGTGTTAACAACTCTCTCACACTTTGGACATGCCAGTTTATTCGGTGGCAGCACTTGGGGTGCAGCTGCCTGAGGCACACAGACAGGCACTGGGGCAAGCCTGCAGGCCCAGCATCTGGGCTGGGATGCTGTGTGCACACCCCAGCCAAGATCTGAACCAAACACTAACACACACTACTTCAGGAGCAATGACTTGGAGTAGATTGCACATCTATCCAGCCCCATCAGCCAGCAGCTGTGCCTCAAGACACTCCAGTTGACTCTGGGAGCCTGGTGGATGGAGCACAGTGGGAACAGATGCAGGCAGGATCTTTCCAGGAACAAATTCCTCTTTGCTCCAAGTGGAAGATATTAAACACAGAACTTTGCAGCAAAACTAAACCAAGGCTCTCCTGAACTTCCAAACCACAAGGATTTTTCCTCAAAGTTTATTGACTGCTAGAGAGGCTGGACACAAATCACAAATCTCAAACACAGAGGCAGATAGATAGTGCTTTGTGTATCAGCATTCAATTTAAATGTGGTATTGTATAATTTTAATTAACAGTTTTAGGATGCAGGCATTTATTCATGTACTGGGGATTTGCTTTGTTTCCATGCATTTGCTGACGAGTCTCTGATCTAGTCAGAGATATTTTCAAGGTGTTTAATTTCTAGAATTTAGGCATTTATTTCTTCAAGTTTATGGAATTCAAGGGAAATCCTGGCTTTACTGAATTCACTGAGGAAACATCCTCATACTTCAAACTATCAAATAAATAAGAAAAGTATCTTGATAGGACGAATAAATCTAGCTGAAAGAGATTTTGTACATAGGCAAATTTCCAAGCAGATTTTATATATAGGAAATCAATAAATGTGAAAAAGTCTATTTTGGAAAATAATTCCCTCATCAGGTAGAAATAAAGATGTATTCATTTTACCATCTCCCTTCACTTTCTTGCAGAGGGCAAGAGAGAAACATTTGTCACTTGTCTTCTTCGAAGTTTAACATCACATAATGTCAGGACCATGCCAAGGTGAAACTTGGCATAAATAGTGCAACATATCAATCATTTTCTAAAAATCACAATACATTTCCTCTGTTTTTTCTCTGTTTCAGTATTCGTATCAAGAAGTCAAAATATATGGAGGCTATGCTTAAGGGCACTGTCACACATTACATTAGTGCTGCTGCAGACAAATTTTCATTGATTTTATACTTCCTTTTACGTACATATATATATGTATATATATATATACACTTTTATATATTCTCTCAAACTAGAAAATATTCAGTCATTTTGTAGCTGGGACCAGAACAGCATGATTACCTAGGCTTAAAAATTCTACTGCAGCTTCTGAGTTTGTTTTCTGCTGTTGTCAACACTACCAACAGCAAAAGACCTTCTGAAACTCCCTGGTCCACACTCACATCTTCACACCTGTCTACTGACAAGTGGTACAGAGCATATAAAACTTGGCCAGGGATCCTCGGAGGGTTATGTCCTATGAGAAGCATCCCAGGTCAATTTCAGGACAACATGACAGAAATCAAGGAATGTCCAGTGATATCAGAAATTACTGTGTCTGTTGAATAAAGAAAAATCAGTGCTAATCACAAAAATTTTAGGAGGGGGGAACAGGGAGAACAAAACCATCTGAATTTTAACCCAGCACAGATGCTGGGTTCTATTTCTTCCCACGCTCAGGACACAAGACTGGTCAGAGCTGATGCCAGAGAGCAAAGGAGGAATTTTATTCCTTACAAGCCTTTGTAGCAGGAGGGCACAGCTGCAATCCTGGTATCCTTCTAAAAGAGGAGCCAGAAATCCTGCCCTGACCCAGCTGCCTCCCAGGCACTGAGTGTGGCTGTGGTCTTCAGATGAGCACCAGACTTATGCTGAACAACATTTTAGCCTGGGGATTCCACTGTGGTTTCACAATCTGCCCCAAAGATGAGGGGACACTTCTAAAAGATGTTTGGATGCTTTGCTGCCAGATTGTTCAGATAAAAGTGCTCCTTTGTGCAGTGCTGGAGCTGCTGTGGGTATTAAAGTTTTCTGAAAATGCTGTTGTAATAATTCCAACTTGCTGGTACCAGGAACTTCTGCCTTGTAGAGATCAAGGCACTGCTAACTGGTGATACCATGTCTTTAAACACAACCCACTTCATTGAGTTCAGAATCAAGCCTTCACTGTCCAGGAAGACCCAGTTCTACACTTCAGATATGGGATACTCTGTCCCTTGCCTCTGGCATATTTTTGAACCTTTTTTTTTTTTGCCAAAAGGCTAAAAAACGTCAAAACAAAACAGAATCAACAACAAAAAAAAGCACACAACATAAGAAACCCCTGTACATTTTAATTCAGTAAGTGGTTGAAAAACCCTGCACCACCTGACAAAGGCACAAGACAGAGTGTGGAATGCATCCTCAAATCAGAAAGAGCTGCTGACACAGCACATGAAGTCACTGCTGCCTGAAGAGATCCTGGCCAGACTCCCACTGAGAAGCCGACAGAGCTCCAGTTTCATTCTGATTGCTCACAGCAGGAGTGTAAATCAGGGTGGCTCAAGAAAGGTAAGTGAAGTCACTTGCACATCAGAGCAACGTAGAGATCACACTCAACACTTGCTCTCCTGTCCTCACCCGGAGCTGTGAAACCCTCCCAGTGTTGTGCTCTCAGGCTGTCTCCTGGCTACACTTCCTCCCAGGCAGGCAATTTGGCAATACACTGGGAACTTTAGCTGGGAATTGGGATTTAAATAAGACCCAACCGGACTGTAAGTCCGATGAAGTGTCCTGATGGATCTGAGCCTGGAGCTGCACTAGGATTGCACTAGTTCAGTGTGTTTGCAGGGGGTTCAATGCACTATCATAGCAATGCAGAAGGAGAAGAGAGGTAGGTGGGAAAGCACTGCAGGGAATTGTGAAATAATGTTTTACAGATCAAAATACTGACTCTTCAAACTGGGGGCTTCCATGCAGTGGCAGATTTCACCCAACTAGCTGCACATTTTAGGAAACCTAAACATTGAGCATTCATCCTTTCTATCCCACCCACACACTATAGCTTCTGTGCCCTTACTCTGCATTCCTGAAAATGCAGTCTAAATCCTGAGCAGCCTCCTGGAACAGATTCCTAACTTTGCTGCCTAGAAGCTGGACAGCAGCATGAGGGAGGTGATTCTTCCCCTTTTCTCTGCCCTCATGAGACCTCCCCCTGCAGTGAGCATCCAGTTCTGGGGTCCTCAGCACAGGAAATACATGGAATGGTTGGAGCAGGTCCAGAGGAGGCCACAGAGGTGATCAGAGGGCTGGAGCACCTCTCCTGTGAGAACAGGCTGAGAGAGTTGGGGCTGTTCAGCCTGGAGAAGAGAAGGCTCTGGGGAGACCTCATGCAGATTTCAGTACTTAAAGGGGGCTTATAAGAAAGATGAGGGAACACTGTTTTAGCAGGGCCTGCTGCAACAGGACAAAGGGTGATGGTTTTAAACTAAAAGAGGGAGGATTCAGACTAAGTATAAGGAAGTTTTTTTACAATTAGGGAAATGAAACATTGGGACAGGTTACAGAGAGAGGTGCCAGATGCCCCATTCTGGAAACATTCAAGGCCAGGCTGAATGAAGCTCTGAGCCGTCTGACCTGGCTGAAGATGTCCCTGCTCATTGCAGGAGCATTGGACTAAACAGCCTTTAAAGAACCCTTCCAACCCAAACCATTCCATGGCTCTAGTTTAGGATTCTATTAGGCTTTTCATGTTCCATGTGTGCTTGATTATTCTCTAACATATAATCTACAAAACCAATTTGAAAGCTGGCAAGCAGGCACAAAAAATGTTCCTTGGGTTGAGACAGAGAAGGTCTAAGAGCGGGCAGAAGGGAAGAGCAGGAGTGTTCATGCAATGTTCACTTACTCAGAACATGCCACAACAGATGACTGCGCTGAAGCCAGATGTTTCTTAACAAACAAAACAAACACCTTCATCAGACTGGCCTTACATGTGATTTCCACACAGGCGTCCACATTTCTTTCCTTTTATTTTTTTTTTTTTTTCAAAAGTAAAGCTTACCAAGAGCACAAAACCCCTTTGACTTCACAACAAAGTGAAGTGCATCGGAGCTTGAAGTGGGGAAGCAGACTGGTGTGCACCACAGTTGAACAAAGTAGCAGAGCCTTCCCCCAAAATGCAAACTACAACATCTCTGCTGGCCCGTAAAGCACTTCAGTGACTTCCTGAATTGTGTCCATATTCAAATGTGTTTTCAGAAATTTGAGCTTGCAACTGCTACTTCAGGAAGATGCCTCCTGAAGCCACAGTCATGAGCTCTGAGGTAGCAGTTTGATCAGCAGCTTGCGAGAACAATAAGCACAGAGAGAACCCTGCACAGCCATGACACTCCATGCAGGGAAATTGATGGGGTTTATGATGAACCAAACAGCTGGCAGCTTCTCCACTAAGCAGTTTGGCTTCAGGGAAAACAATCAAAACCAGAGTCCCAAAAGAAAACAGAACTGTGCAAGATCAGCTTTACTGTGTTATTTCAGAAGCCAACATTATAATTTTAACAACAGTGCTGTTGAGGAAAGAAGAGAAGAAATCTTAAAGCTATAAAATATGGTATTTCTCGTGTTTGTTGCAGGGCAGCACCTGCTCGAATGGGCCACTACTGGTGAGGTTTTTAAAAAGACATCAGGACATCAGGCCCTTCTGAGCTCATCACTTGCAAGCCACTACGCACACTGTGCATTCTCCACTGATTGTATCTTCAGCTTTGTTTTGTTTGAAATCCTTATGTTACCACATTATCTATAGCCTTAGACAGCTTCTTGGCCCAGGCTCTGAGACTTTTGGAGGGTCAGGGCAGAGCAGTAGAGCTCTTTATGATTTCATGACAGACCACAAAAAGCACTGCATGGCTCCCCGCTGGTTCTGTTTACACATTCTTTTAAAGATGCATAACAGCTCCCGTCTGCTCCGCTGCCTGTGCTGCCCAAGGTGTGGCTGGTGTCATCCCACAGAGGCCAGGAATCCCAGCTGGGACCTCTGAAGTGCTCTCTCTCATGCTGGCAGACACTGTCATGACTGAATTGCAGAAGTACAAAACAGGATTACTAAATACATGTTTTGTGGATGATTATTCTAATATAATTCCAAATAAAAAACAGGACAAAAGCCTGGATCCATAGGGATTACTAAAGATTTTTGTTGGACTCTGAGAAGGGCCAGGCTTTCACAGGCAGCATTACTTTCGTTCACCAATGCAAAAGGATATATATCCTATAGGAAATCAATACCGTGGAAGATTTAAGACAGCAATAGATTTGAAAATCCAATGTCTCGTGTCCATCCTGGTCTGAAAACCTGTTGCTGGGCTGGTTTACTGGAGTAACCATACCCTTTAGGTTAGGGCTGGGCTCCAACAGCATGGCACACAACTCAGAATGGCTAATGGCATCAGAAATGGCCCCTCACCCTTAATGAAACCAACAAAATGCCAGAACACTGTGACAGAAAAAAACCCTTGCAGCATGGAGGAGAAAGCATAAAAAATGTCATTCCAAAGAGCAGCAGGAATGAGAAATAAGTCATATCTGAGAATGCTCACGAGCTGTGCTGCTGCAGTAACACTGCTGTGAGGAACGTGGAAGAAACCAGCCGGCTGCCTGCTCCTCTGCCCTACTGATGGGCAGTTCTACTGGCTGCCATCCCAAAAGGATGGTGGGTGTCCATTGTGCCCCATCCTACACAGCCAGCAAGGCTTCCCACTGAGGCCACTTCCAGCTGTGTGTTCTGCTGAGCTGGACCTGGTCCAGCAGGGAGCAGAGTGAGGGACATCAATCAACATGGGGAAAGGAAGAACCAGGAAAACGTCAATAAAAATTAGCTGCTGGAAGAGAGAGCTGCAGCCAGACAAAACCAGACCAAAGGCACACAGTGCTGAAAAAGCACAAGGAGGCTTGGCAGTGCCAGAAAGGGCTCTGTGTCTGAACAGCCTGGAACACCACACCATGCCAGGGGCAAGGGAACCTCCATGGAACAAGATACCTCAGCAGTAACACTAAACAACCTTCCCCTTGCTATGAAAGGTTTATTTGATAGTTCTTAGATCCAGACTGCAGCTCAGTTAGTATCACAAAGGTTAGCAATTCTAGCACTGCCACAGTTATTAAAGGTAGAGCTAACCAAAAGATGAAAAAAATCGTTCTCATGGAAGGTTTTGATTCTTTAAATTTTTGTGAAGCTCTTTTATAACCAGAAAAAGAAAAAGCCCATTTAAACATCACAACTTGGCTGTTTGATTCAGAAAACATAAGGATGTAGCATGCATGTCTTACTGCAAGAATGAAATCAGAGAGAGGACAAGACTCAATGACACCATGCTGATAGTAATCTTTTATGGAAGATCAGGCCTTAAGAACTTCCTAATATTGACTTGAGGGGGGGAAATCAATGCAACTGGGATGCTCTTACAGGAATGAAAGCACATCCAGAGATCCCCAAAGTGATGGGGGCCCATTGTGCTGCATCAATTTACTAACAAATACAAACCCCAGGTGAAAGGGTCCTGGCTCAGGTTGGCTGGGGCACTGCAGGGGGGGAAATGAAAAATTAAAGCCCAGAGTAGTGACAAGAAAATGGGATTTGCTTGAGGTTGTGTACTAAGCAAAAGTTCTTATCTCTGTGTTCCACACACATGCTTGCAGGAAGCTGGTTGAATATACCTAGAATTAACTTTCAGAAACAACAAAAAATGTTATTTAAAATGACGTTTATTCACTTTTGAGCCTTCAAAGAGATACAAAACCAGGCAACTTGTTAAGTATTCTCAGGTACTCTTAGATTACCTCTCTGCCCTTTGAAACAACATACTAAAATATTTCACAGTTTTTAATGTCATGCAGGGTGTTCACATTCTAACAGCTTTCTCTGGGAGGCCACGTTAATGACTGAGGAGCATGGAAGATTTACTACTTATTGCCTTTCTTTAATTGGGTGGGGGTGTCTTGCCCATTTTCAAATGTTCTTTTTCTGGTTTATGCTATTTGCCTTCCTTGTTTCAGGAGATCTTTTGAATATGGGATCTCATCAACCTTGTGTGCTCAAAGCTGTAATTCTAATTAAACTTCTGCAAAGGTAGATGTTAACTTTTATGCTAGCTATAAACCAGGACACAAGAAAAAAAAATTAAAAAAAAAAAAAAAAAAAAAAAACAGATGAAACTATAAGAAAAAAGAGTACCTCAAGCAATTCTGGAGGATGTGCCTATTCCCACACTTTGCCTCTCTTCATTTGACACCTTTCTTCCTGCAGTGAGAACAACTGCTTATGGCAGCCAGCTCTCCTTTGTGCAGTTTCATGGAACAAGGCTACCCAGCACTGGATGTCTCTTCCATTTCATCTGGAGTTTTTTTTCTACACACTTGGAGCTTTCTGTGCTTTCCTTCTGACATTTTTTTGTGGCTGACAGCTCAGAATTCGAAGTGAAGCCATTCCTGCGTGGTAAAGTGGAACTCACACTTGCAAAGGAAGAATCACCAAAAGATTACAACCTGGTCAAGCAGTGGAGCTATCAGAAATCTTCTGTAAACATCAAAAGATGTTTACAGGCCACACACAGCTCTTATTTAATACAAACAAACAAACAAAAAAGCCAAACTGCAATTTCTTCAAAACAGAATAAAAGGTAAAAAACACAGGGAGGGGTATTCTCAGCCACTGTGTCTCCTGAAGCAAAACCGTCATCTGCAGGTCTGATAACTTCACTTATGAAAATTAATCACTCTTTAGCTTGAGTCTTGTTTGTTTGTTTTGTTGTGGGGTTATTTGTTTGGTTTGGAGTGGGGTTTTTTTCTTTGTTAGCAGAAATGGTGTCAATACTTACAGCTGGGGCCTCCGAGCGCTTCCCCTACTTCAATTTCATTTTCACATCAGTTTCTGAACCTCATTGAGGGATAAGATATTTTCTGCCCTTGTTCTGACACATTTGCTTTGTTTAAAGTATCCAGATTGAGTTCAGTGCTTACTGCATCATTTAGAAACTCCTCCTTGGAGGCTGACAGACAACACAGACTTGCTTTTGCACTCCTCTCATCCAGCAGCTTCATATTTAGGACCTGTGAATCTTGCCAGTTTATCTCCAAGGCTTGAAAAAGATGGGAAGAGAAGAAATGGAATAGTCTTATGTATTTTTCAGAGCTTATTTAAAGCACAATAATTACGTACATCACCCTCAAGCCTCACTCTAGAATCACAGCATATTTTTCAGCTCCTTTCTTTCCAACCAGCTATGCACATCAATGTATGATGATGTTACTTTTATACATGAGATCCAACAAACAAGCAGAAATTGCCTTCAGAAACATTCTTTGGGAACATTCCTTTTCTGGGTACTGCCACCAAATGCGTGCTTCTTCGCATAAGTCTCACAAAATAACTCCAATAAATATTGTCTACAGATGTAGCAGAAACTCCCCAAAATGCTGCATGAATGGACCATACATCAACTGCATGAATCAGAGATGGAATTTGTCCAAAAGGTCCAATTTTTACTCTTACAACTCAGTCTCACAATGCTACAGAAAACACTACATGCTTTTACCTGTCTGGATCCTGAATCAAGCTCAGTGTGACTGGCACTTGTTAAGATTCTGTAAAACACAGTGAGGAAGCAACTAGATGAACCAAGTGGTCCATGAGTAATTTCCAATTTTTCAGCCCACCTGATGGCACTGCCACCTCCTGGGTTTGTGTCAGGCCTTGCCCATAGTACAGCACTTACCCAGGGGAAACTGAGGCACTCAGAGAAGCCTTCACTAACCAACTACCCTTGCTCTTGTGTCAGCCCAACAGCTGAAAGACATGAGAATGGAGTCAGAGAGAGAAAAAATAAAAGGAAAACAACCCCACCACAATAAAAAAAAACGTTGGAAAAGCCTTTAAAGGAAATAATGAAACATCAACATCCTTCATTTCTTTGATTGTTTTTTTCACTTGAAAGCAAGTCTGTATGGAGTCTACCTCCTCAGCACTCAAGGATCAGCAGGCCTGAAGTTAAAAAAGGGAAAATAATTAATTCTACTGCATACTGGGATAGCACTTCCACTTATGATGATAGTAAGTCATCTGCTCTCTAGATGACTGTGCATATCCTGTTGTGTTGATAACTTTAATCAGAACATTTTATTTTTTAATAATATTTGCATTTATTTTTAGCAGTGTTTCCTCTCCGTTTGTGCGCTTCTCTGGACCCTATGGAAAGTGTTACCAGGCACGATATATCCTTGAGTGTTGTGTTTAGATATGAGCAGCCACCTTTTTTATGGCCAAGGGACTGCAGAGAGGCCACTTTGGGAATTGGGGTGCATTAGACAGACTTGCAGCATCTGCAGTCACCAGCTTGCAGCTCAGTCTCCGGCAGACAGTGCCAAGTAGGGAGCAGAGCCAGAATAACCAGCCCATGCTCCCCACAGACATCTCCAGGTACCTCTAATTCCCGTGGTACCACACCTGGATTTCCTCCCCAGAAGAGTAGGAAAAAAGTCAGGTGTTTCTGTGCAGTTACCTGGCCGTTTGCAGGGGTAGGAGAGGTGAGAACAGCCCTGGTGCCACGGCCGATGCTCAGGTGCAGTCGAGCACTCAGCAGGAACCAGCTACAGAACCCTGCAAAGGCTCTGCCAGATGGGAACAACACACAGAGAAGCAAGGAAACAAAAGCTTTTAAACATATTTCCTTTTCCCAAGGACCACAGAGGTTTGTAATAAGGCAGATCTACCAGTCCTCTTGAACTATGCTACCCCACAGGCAGGTTACAACTCAAACAAGTGTCAATCTTGGCAGCTTGACTAAAACCCACTTGTGTTTAGAGGCTACTTTGGCAAGGGAAAAAAAAATGGCAACTTAGTCTTCTAAACCCTGCGAGAAAGGTTTCAGAGGTAAACAATACTTTTTCCTTAGGGAGACCTAGAAAAACGTTGCTCTTATAATAGAAAACCTTTCTATTTCAGCTTCAGAAAGATTCTTGGGTCCATAATTATTCTGAATTCCTTCCAAAGATGGACACTGACAGAGCAGAAGGATTGGATGTAATGAGTGCTGATGTAACACCTTGGTCATTAAAGGATCCAGCAGTTGACCTGTGCTGCTATTTCTTGACAAGTATGGATTAACTACAGCACACAGCATTTTGCCCCCTATCTCACACATGAATTTTAGACCCCCAACAAGGTATGTCTGAAGCTCTGGAATAATCCATCATGAAACTCATCCATCAGATACAAATTGTTGCTCATCTCCAGTAAAATAAATTTGCTTTAAAACAAGCATTTTCTTTTCTGCCTGCATCAGTCTTTGTGCAGAAAAGAAAATATGAGAGTAATTGCAAGCCTTGGAAGATCAAACAGAAATATATTTTACAGTAACTTCCAGAACATATAAGCTTTGATAGAACAAAGAATCAGCCTAGGGCCTGTCTAAAAATACAAGCCAAGTCATCATTGTCCTTCTGGTGTACTTGTGAAGTCAAATTTATTACCTGAAGGTTGGAATTTTAAAGGCTGCAAGAGAAGCCCCTTACAATGCCCATCAGAAGACAGAGGCACCGAGGCTTTTGAACCTCTTACTGGTAGCCTGGTGTAAAGGCATTTTCAAGCCACTTCTTCTGACAGACAGAACAAGTGGGCCAGGATAAAAGCCCACTGTCCACTAGTGGAAAACTGTTCGAATTTACTTCAGTAGAATTAGGAAACCTAGCTTGGTTTTTGGGGGTTTTTTTTGTTTCTTCTTAAATATCTTCTCAGACAACTATGAGTTCTTTCAATATTTACAGGAATGTGCATATAAACTGAAGAGACCAGTTGACCTAAACTCTCAGTAGCCCTTCAGAAAGTCAGGTCCATAACCAGTTTTCATCAGGGGAGAGGGATGACAAAAAAAAAAAAAAAAAAAGGCACCACCTGAAAGCTTTCTGCACATTAGAAAATACTCTTTAAGGAATAATCTTCTCCTTCCTTCCGCAATTTTCTCAATGGGCATCCAATCCTTTGTTAAGAAATTACTCTGCTCTGGTGACACAGCAGGCACAGATTTCAGATGGGTTCCAAACCTCCGTGTTTTTAAGGACTCATTAGCAGCACGCATTCCTCCACACCAGCTTGTCCCTGTGGCCACTGAGCCAAAATGTAAATGTTAAGGTCGGTCATATTTACATGTCACCACTTATGCTAATCACAGTCACAGTACCTCGCTCTTTAAGGGACGCTATCAATCATCCTGAATATGATTAAGCAATAAAGTGAGCAAACAGCTCACAAGGTGATCTCCCCTACTCCTCAGTCAATTAATGCTGCCTTGTACTCCATCTGTTTGGAGAAATGCTTCCTATTGAGTATTCCGTGCCTCCCCTCAACACACAAAGAAGCAAACGTGAACAGCACCATTTTATCATTATTGTTGATAGCACAGACATGCACCTCCAGCAAGCTGCAGTTCCCCGAGTGTGTGCTTTCCCAGATGTAGTCCAGATGCCTCCTAAATGCATATGGCAGGAAATTCTTTGCAATCTTTTCTGTTTCCCGTATATTATTGGATTATAATTGCTGCTATCCATCATAATTTTTTTTTTTAGCTACTGACTACTGCCCTGCTCTGCAGGTGTGTAGAAGAAACACAGGCCTAGCACATGAGCTACTTTCACATCTATCTTGGTGGGGAGCAGAATAGCCAATCTTCAGTGTTAGTTTAAAGGAAGCCTTTTTGGCAAAAGCTAACGTAAACAAGATTAACATAATATTGCACAGAGTCCAGAAGAGAAATACATAGTACCTAGCAGACAATTAGGCTGTTTTCTTGATAACTGAATTTATTTGACTGTTGTTTGGCTGGAATTGTGCTAACCAAAGCTCATATCCGGTTCCTGACAGGGAATAACAGCAGAGCAGAATGCTACTGCACAGATCCACATCCCAGCTCCTCGAGAGCACACTTGTCTGTGGTACAACACACAGATTTCTTTTCTGCTCCCAGCAGCAGGATGGCTGTGCCAACATGGTGCTGTGCTCTGACTAATAAGCCTGGCTCTAGAGCTGACTCAAGGGTTCTCAGAAGATACTGGAGAATGATGTCTGTCCCCAGAGAACAAGGCTGGGTTGTTCTCATGGCTGCAAGGGGCAGGGGGGAAGACAGGAAGGACAGACGTGCTGGACAGGTACACCCTGAATGCAGAGTCCTGGAGAGCAAGGCTGGGCAGCACTGGAACTGGGAGACACAGAGGCAGAGTTTGCTGATAAACACACCACAGCTTCTGAAAAAGGAGGGGTGTGTGTTGAGCTGGACATTCCTGGCAGAGTACACTGAGTGCTGTCCTAACTTACCCTGGGCCCACTTGCTTTGAAGTGACTGACCCTGTGGTTTCTCACACTGGGTGCTTTGTCTTGTAGCACACGGTACAGACACACCATGAGAGTTATGACACGTGGTATCATCAGCTGGAGTCCCTGGTTTCCTTAGGTTATGTTATGACCTGCAAAGTTTCCCATGATTTCTGCAGAGCTTTGCCCTGAAAGGGTAAATTTAGTGCATTTCTTGTGCTTGGAACCTGAAAAAACCTCTCAGACAACAATTCTACTCTGGTCTTCTCTGGAACGTTTCACTGATACCTCACCAATCATTAAAGCTTGTAACTATGAATTAAGGAGCAGCTCATCCAGTTTTAGTTGATCAAAAAAAGGGTGAAAGTCTCACCAGGTCATTCTAAAATTCTCAGTAACTGACACTGCTAAGAACAAGAGGCCAGAGCCAATAAAATTAGGACAAAGAAATATTCAGAAAATAATTGGCAAGAATAAACAGTAAGACACCCACATCTCCCTGCCTTTTTATTTTGTATAAAAATCCTAAACTAATTCCAGCAAATAGTTCTGGCTTACTATCTCTGAGCAAAAAAAGGAGATCATAAGGGTTTGGAGTGTTGGAGTTTATATTCCTTTTCCCCATCACTTAACTCTAAAGTTCAGCACCCTGTTGACTTGTAATTGTGTCTGTACCCCTTACAAATCCTTCTCAGGCAACAGATTGGATAAAAACTGAGTGAGGACATGGCACCATTATCAGCCTTGCCAGGACCTTCAATCTTGCATGACCACAAAGGTTTGCATGACTAGTGAAGATGTGCAGAATATTACTCAGTGCCTCTAACATCTTCTCACCCCCACCATCAGACCAGCAAGGACAACTACTCAGCACTGAACTTTTTCTCATCTATTTCAGACACTTCAGAAAGTCGCAGAAGGCATGACAATACCTTTTTTAAATTGGAAAGAAATCTTAGAGTTTATTAAAATAAAATTCCTATCCTTTCTACTTAGAAGTGTGTTGAGAGCTGCACCAGAACAAATCACCTTCACTACCGGGTCTCACGTGTAACCTCTACAGCACTTCCATAATTCAAGCCATGCATCTCCCTGGAGCACAATTTGTTCATCATACTTATTCTGAGCCAAGATCAGACATTTGTTGATCACCAGCTTCAGCTCCTGGGTGCAATGATCAAATCCTACTTTATATCCTGACTATGCAAAGTTTAATGAAATAGCATGGAGTTTTATTTCTACCTCTTTTCTACCTGGATTGTTTTGAAGACTATTAATCCAGGAAAATTAAAAGAGACTAAAAAAATCATTTCACTCCTAGAAAATGAAGCCCTGAAAGCTTCACAGAGTCCTCAAAAGAAACATTGAACATCTTAGTCTGTCTCCCAGTAGTGTAGATGTGGATGTCTGTACTCAGGCACAGGGTGAAGAGGAAGCAGTTCTGCTTCAGAAAGCTCTTGGCAGAACATAGATAGCAAATTCATGTAATAGATTAATGGACTTTTTAGGAATGTTTCAAAAACCATTTTCTTGGAAGAGAATTCTTGTAGTTTGGGTTTACTTGCACACTTCAATTTGCTTTAAAAATGCAACAACCTCTACAGCTGTGCTGCCTACCAGAACAACACCTGCAGAAAATAGGCCTTTATGAATGATCACTGTCATAGTTTATGTTTTTAGTGATATTGATTAGCTTCAACAATCAGACAGGATGGCTTCAGTACTCAAAAAAGATCATTTAGTCTGGAAAAACAATGCTCATGAAATATAAAGAGAAACAAATGTGCATTGATTTCAAATCTTTATGTATTGTGGATGTGTTTTGTTACAATGAGTTTGCTCCATGTTGAGCTAACGTAGGAACATTCTCCCTTCGGTGATCAGAGAGCAAGAATGACTTAGAACCTGCTCCTACCATACCTAAAAGATAATGAAGCCAGCCAGTAGTGCCTCACCAGCACATATCCCTTGCCCTTGCTGGTTTATGCTGTCGCATAGGACCTGTTGCATGACAGCAGTCCAACCTCCTCTTTTGCCCCATGGTGAAATCTGTTACACCATCAGTTTGAAAAAAACATTTAAAAATCACTATAGGTAAGAAGCATCTTTGTCTATAGATTCAAACACTTTTAAGGTAGCACTGCCCTCACAAAAAGCAGATTTACTCGACAGCTGCCTCTTTCTGTCCCTAACAACCTCATTTCTCATCCCAGCAAAAGCATTTGTGCAGCACCATGGCAAAACAGATTATGTAGCAGATGGAGAATAAAATCTGACCAGTCAAAAATAGCACTTAATTTTAACTCAGACTAGTTTCCAGTAGTAAATTCCAGCTAAGACTGCATAAGAAGTGACAGCCTCAGTCTTCCAGCCAAAACGTACAAAGACAACACAGACAGTTCTTATGAGCATTTCCCATGAGTTAAGGCTTTCTAAGGGAAAGAAGTAGACAAGGAATAGAGAAAAAAAACCTTCTGCTGCTTCTCACTGTTCATTAGAGTGATCCCAGTCTCCTCTACTGAAATCCAAGTAATCTCCCTAAAGCTGTACAGAAGAGAACACTTCCAGTTCCATGCTCTGAGGATGCTGCATCTCATGACCTGGGAGGTTTACACTGTCTAATCTAAGGGAACAGATTTCAGTGCCACGATTAAGAGTTTACATCCCTCAAGCTGTTCCTTAGCCTTCCAAAGTTATTTCAGGAAACATGAATATATGAGTACACCACAAGCTCTGGAGAGTCTGCACCCATGTGCCATAAGTGGGCTCTCAATCCAGGCCACAGAGTAAGATTATAAGAAATATGCTTGCACATCCATCCGAGTTAACTTGCACAGAACAGAGATTGTATATGGCTTTAAAAACCTCTCTGGACAATCCCAGAGAAAAAGCCAGCTTCTTCACAGGGCAATTCAAAGCACTGCTAGATGTGCCCTGCCACACTGGTGTCACTTAGGGCTCTCCCCCAGGCCTTTTCATGTCAGCCAGTGCTGCCTTTCTCCTTCCCTCGATTGCTCATCAACGTTTTTCTGGTCATGCCACTGTAATGTTTGCCAGCCTGGTTGTGAATGCCCTCATCTTTTGAGCCCTTTATTTAATCTTTATATCCCCTCAGTCTCTTTTCCTCTTTATAGCTCTTTGGAACATTTATTCATGCCCTAAAATGCGTTTGGTTCTGCTGTCTGCTTGCCCAATCTCCCATCTTTCAGCTCACGCATTCTTTAATTCAGCTGCACATTCTCTCATCATTCATCAGTCCATTTACACATTCTTCTATCCGTCCTCACGTTCTCCCTCTCTCTTCTTCTCACTTGCTGTTCTGTCACCTCTCTCATTTTTACAGAGCTCTCCTGCCTGTCTCCTGTGGGCCCTGCAGGCCTGGCTGTCCCAGAGCACCAAACAGTGTGTCATTGTAAACCATCCTGCACTCAAAATCACCATGAAACATTTCACAGCTAATCAGACCTGCAAACCCAAGTATGTTTTATACATTCAGTGGTCCTGATTCTGATTTCATTCACTTCACAGTAAATTAAGTCAATGCTAGTGGGAATATACAGGTGTAAAATTAGTTTAAGTAAGATGAAAAAGAACTCATATTTTCTACCAATAACATAAGTATTAAGGGGCTAAAAAGGAAGTTGGGTAAGTCAAAATCCAGCAACTGATCTTTTGAGGAGACTGAAAGACCGTGGAAGATTGGAGGACTGTTGTTTTCTTAGCAGAAGTGTGACAAAGGAACACTCCCTGAGCTCATGTTATTTAGTCCCAGAGATTATAATACAATGGAATATGTCTTTCTGAATACAAAAGGCATGAGAAAGAAACACTAAAACTGGTACAAAATCCAGTACAAATACAATTGACTCCACAGAGGTCCCTCTCAAGGTTCACGTGCAAGACCTCTAAGTAATGGAACTAACAGACAGAAACAGAGCTTGTAACAAACAGGAGAATCCATGGAAACAAGGGAAAAACAGCAACAACATGGACAGGTTCAGCCATCTGCACAGATCTTGCTCTGTTAACACTCAAGGCATGAAAACGTGAGGCAGAGTCTCCCGACACACACAGGTAAGAGCTCCTGCAATTGCGTTGATGGACTAGACATCCACAAGGTATAAGAGACCAGATGAAGATTTAATTTGGTCCTAAGGAATCAGATCTGAAATGGGCTGATCTAATGGTCTTCAACAAAGAGATAGCCATGGAATTCCATTAGCACCAATAAAATTAATCAGGGACAAGAATATTCACTGGAAAGGTGCAAAGGAAAGAGAGGTTCTGTGTGCCACCCTCAGACAGAAGGAGGAAGAAAGATCTTTTGAGGGAGCTGCTAGAGGTGTAGCTGGAGTGAGAAAACAACAATCACCAGCCAAATGGGACTGATGGCAAATGAAAGTCCAAGGAGGAAGAGAATACAATGCCAACATCCAGAGAGTAACAACACACAGGAGAAAAAATGAGAGATGAAAAACCAAAGAAAGTCTTAGTCTAAGAATGATCAAGGAATAATGCAAGAGAAAGGCACTGAGAACCCATTCAGTTCCATCTCCCAAATGCAGAAAAGAGAAGGAAAGGGAAGGAAAAAGGGAAGGGAAGGAAAAAGGGAAGGGAAAAGGGAAAAGGGAAAAAGGAAAAGGGAAAAGGGAAAAGGGAAAAGGGAAAAGGGAAGGGAAACCTCAAGCTACGAAGAAACAAAAAACTGCTCATTAAAAACCTAGAAAATGCCACATGATCATGGAAAAATTAGATAGGCCCAGAGTCAACACTACACAATCACTTATCATCAGGTTGAGAAGAGAAACATGAAAGCACATTGCAGATTAAACTCCAAACACTGACCATAACATTATGCAGAAGTTCTGTCCTCCTGTTTTACTCATCTCAAAAATTTCACTGAATTGAGCAGAGTTTGGTGAGGCAAAATAAGGAAACTCAAACAGTTCTTTCATAAAGAATAGAGAAAAGAAAGCCATCAATACCGGGAACACTGAATGAGGAAAATCAAGACCTGACAGAAAACACTCAAGAAGCCAGCCATTATCACAAAAGAAGAAATGACATGATTTTGCTTTCACAAATAGCTACCACATCTTGGAGAGCTTGAAATGCAGTTAAGTGGAACCCAGTGGAGGCCACGGAGAGGAAGAGAGGGCAGTGGAGGTTATTTGAACCCAGGAATATGCATCTTGAATGACACAGAATCATGTTCAGCAAATGTTTTAGAGGTAATGGAATGCAGATTTAAAGATTGTGGAAAAATTAAGGGGCAAATGAGTTCAAAGAGACCTCATTGACTCTGCCATTCATTCCTGACCTCTGAAATACTTGCAGCATATGATGAAAGCAGTGACACAGGCTTTGCCATAGCCTTGTTTATTAACTAATTATCTAAGGCCACAATCATAATGAGAACTACACAAACAGCATTCAGAACATCTTGTCATTCACCAGATCAAGTTACAGCCACAGAAAACTATTTTTGTGGCTTATTTCCCCCCTCCCAAATTCCTACAGTATTATGATGATGTGTTAATGGCTTAAAAGTACCTTTAGCAAGTTGGTACAAGGCTCAGCTTTCTCTGACCATCAGCAGCTTGAATGAGCCCATAATGATGCTTCAGATTCAGTTCTGGGCCTTTCCCCTCTCCAGAGCATTCATATGGTTTTGATCTTATTGCCTTCTCCGGAGGAGACTACCCACAGTGTGCAGGGATGGGGAAGAAGGGTTTAAGACGTAATTTGCATTTCCAGGTGGGAGTTTTCCGGGCCGAATGTTTCCTAAGCCTGCACTTGTGTAATGCAGTTCAACATTTGAATAACAGAAATGGATGGGTTTTGAAGTAACTGCAACCACTTGGAAGGAAAAAAAAACCATCCTAAACAAACCCAACCAACCCCAAAACTCTGTATATCAATTCATACCTCTGTTCAATATGCATGAATGTTTAACAAAGCAAATCTGAGGCTGGCTAAGGGACAGTAGCAATATGAATATTAAAAATATTGCAATTGCATCAATTACCATTTACTCTTACTGAGGAACACTCATGTTCTGATTATGCTGTGGAATAAACAAAAATAACAGTATTGCAAAGCCAGTGATGGGTATAACCACAGAGCTGAACAGGTTTCTAAGCACAGATCAAAACATGCAGAGCTTCTCACATCCATCCCTCCAGCGCAGCTCTTCCCTACCACAGTGCCAGACAGAGCTGCACAAGGGCCCATGGGGTGGGAGTCACTTCTCCCTCAGCATCCCAGCAGCTCAGTCAGCACAGCACAACAACTGAGCCACGGCCTTGGGACTTCCGAGTGAAAAAGCCACAGCACAAAGCAAAAAAGCTTAAACTCAAACAGGGAGCAGACAAATGCACACAAAAGAAATGGAGAAAAAATTAATAAACCATGTGAGTGACTGGGGGGCACTGCTAGAGGCTTTTGCAGTCCACAAAACAACTGAAATGAGTTAAACTAAGCACAAGCAAGGATCTACTTTCTGTCACTGTGACAGAACTGGGAAGGGATGGGGAGTGAGTTTATTTAAACTCCTTGTTTTACAGCCTGACTGACCTGGACATTATGAATTTTGTGTATTTATACATTATCCTGGCTTATGTCGTAACAGAACTTGTTTGTTGTTAGCTAAAGCCTTTGAGAAGAGATTACAACAGAAGGTTCTGGCATCTTTCTCACAAAACTTTTACCAGCTTGGGTTCTTGTCACTTCCCTTTACAACAGGAAAGATGTCTGTGAGCCTCCTCCATAAGGTCTACAGCATTTCAATTTTTTGCATATATTCTGTAATTGATATCTTATTTTAAATATTCTTCTCTGCTGTATTTCATGGCAGAGGCTAAAGGGGGGGGCACCTTCCTAGAATTATGTTTGAAAACCAGTCTCAGGTTTCTACTGCTGCCCGTGACAGATGAAATATCGGACATGAAAGGAGGGTATGGAAATTTTGACTGAGGAGGAGAACATGAAATGTAGTTAGACTCTGGAAATACCTTAAAGCAGCAAGTCTATACATTACCCTATGCTCTTTCCTGGTTACACACAGTTTTTATACAGGACTTACCACTGCATTACCTAAGCATTTAAACACATCACTTCCTCAGCATTTTTCTGGAGCACATTTCACTTTACTTTTCCATGCACACCTTGGACATGGAAGCATTCTAGAAACAGAGTCTGGGCAGCGTTTCTGAAGAGAAGTACCAACTGTTCCATTGGGCACCACTGGGGCACCCTCAGGGTGCTGCAGAGCATTTCTTACAACACCTCTCTGCAAGAGACACAGGGACTTGCCTTGAGACACTCAGCAAGCACAATGCAAGGCCAGAAATAAACCTCCAACAGATTTAATTAGAGGCTGGTGTTTAAACTCTCATTTCCCTGTCACCTTCCTGACCAAGGGCTGCAATCAGGCAGGGACAAAAAGAGCTTGAAACTGGTTTCAGGAGATAATTAACAAACTCTTCCTCTGCTATCTCTCTAAGGAGGCATATCAGCTACTTAAATCTATCCAGCTCTCAGGCTCTATTTATCATAACTTGTTTGATGCTACTCAGATCACCTTGGGAAGAAGGCATATTTAAAAAAAAAAAAAAAGCAAGCATAGGTATTTTCTGAGAGCTGCATCTTTTGTGCATGACCAAAAGAATTTGGCCTCCTACAAGCTGTCAATGCAGTGGTTTAAAATAAATGTTTGTGTTATTAAATTCACATATGAGGCTAAAACTTCTGGACTGGAATTCTAAATTTAAACCTGAAGTGGTACACTACTAATCACTGTATTTCTGACAGCTCATTTTCAGTGGTTCTTAAACTCAGTTTTTGTTCTCTCTAAAAGTCAGACCTCTCAAAAGTGCCAGAACATCTTGGCTAGCCAAAGCCCTCTGTTCCTTTCTACACTCTACATCCGAGAACATCAGTTCTAAATTTCACATTTCTGCTCGCACAGGCCACTGCTTACATGACTATCAGCATGATAAGTAAGCCAAGGAGTAACTTAACAATTCTCTGAAAAGAAGCAAAACTTTCATCAGCTTTTTCTCACACTTCTGGTAGAGACTTAATGGAATAGCTGGAATTTTCTCACCAAGATGGAAACTCCTTCAGGAGAATCAGTAAAAATAGGGACTGTTTGAGAGGGACAAGCAGCTTCTCACTCCATTGTTTCACTCTCTTAACCAACTTCCAGTATCCCTCTCCTTGTGACTGTTCTTTCAGGCTGCCAAACTTTGCATCTCTGTAACTGGAAGAGAGCACTGCACTGTCCACCCTGGGCTGCCATGATTAGACATCAAGCTTCCACATCTGGACACTTGTGCTGTAGCAACGAATCCTTGCCACACCACCCAAGAATACAGAGCCAAAATTATACAAAAACACTGAGCATGCAGACAGTGACAGAGAGCAGTCAAAATGTGAGTATAAGACAACACCACTTGGTCTCTATGAACATTTTATTTTCATTTGTTCTATTGCAAAGTTTGTATCTTTGTCACTCCACCTCCTTTACAGCCTTGGGGACTGCATGCCAGTTGTACTGAATTTCCAGCTGCCACAGTCCAAACCAGGGCTGTTGCATGTCAGAGTTTAGAATTAAACATGCAGAATGCAGAGAACAGTCACAATACCTCCTTTATGATGCTAATGAAAACATAAATAAGGAAATTAAAAAGCCCCCATCTAAAGTAAAAATAGCAGTCACTGCCATAGAGACTCTATGAGGCAAAATGAGAACTACATTTCAGCAAAACTGCACACACTCCTGTATCCAGACAAGAAAAACCCTCTCCTTTGCTCAGTGGGATATTAAACTTTCTAGCTGTACTTGTTATTTTTAGATAGTTCTTTGAATGCATAGCTTCTGACTTCCTTAATTTCTTTTGTATGCAGTAAGTTTTGATTTTTTTAAATTTTTTTTTTAAAGAGCTGCACTGCCATAAATCAGTCCAGTCTGTGGAGGTCTTAAAAAATGTAACAGTTATGACTGTAACATTCATAAATACTTTTATTATCCCTTCTAGGCTTTGTGGAATGCGTTGACATTCATGTCTCTGGCTTGGCACAATAACCACCACGTCTTTGGGCATGTGCAAGCCCCCAGTCACACACACAGAGTCTCCCTCCCTGCAGGCTGTGCACACTCCTGGTGGGCAGCAAGTGCCACCAGTGCTACGGTGTGCATGTGACACAAAGCACAAAGGGACTCTCGGGCTCCCTTCTCACAGGGAAGAGCCAGAATTGCTGAAGATGGATTCCATGTGGCTGGCAGAGCCCTCCCACACCTCCACACAATGTCCCTGCTCCTTCCAGAGAGCAGCCAAGCTGGGGAGCCCCGCGGAGCGAGCGCTAATGAGCCTCGGGAAGAGAGAGACATCATCAGGCCTCCCATAACGAGTTGGCTGATGATCCTTCAGCTCCACCAGCCGAAGAAATGAAAATGAGCCCGAGTGCAGGAGCTGTGATCCATGGCCAAGGAGCCAAGCAGGGGGCTGAGGGAATGACCGCTTGGCTTAAGATGTAGCGCGATAATTGATGGGTCTGTTTGTAGCTGTGAAAGAGGATCTGAATCGCTGCAGTACACAGGATGTGCAAGTCGTTCTCAGGAGACTGGAACCAAGTCCCTGGAGCAAATTTTGGTGAACGCAGTCAAGCGCTGGCTTTCCTCAAATGTCATCTTTTCCACTGGACACATGTAAGCACAGGAATGTGTGCGATACCACTGCAAGGTGAGTCTCTCAGCCACACATTCTATTAAACATTAAGCTGCAGACGTAAAACAGGCTCATGCCACAAAACCACATCTAGTTCTAATCCTTTTACTGCTACTAAACTAGACAATTCCCTAGTTTTCAATCAAGTTCACTTGGTTCTAATGAATGCTTTGCAGCTGTGGAAAGCATCTGAGAGAATTAGCGGCTGTTCTGTAGGGATCTCAGACGAAACATTCCACACGTGGTCCTTCGAGACTGCCACACAGCAAAGGCTGGGAAAGCCAAAACACAAAAGGAAACTCCGTGGGGGGCTGTGCACACGCTCACATGGGATGCAAGGTGTGTTGGCTGTTTTAAGGCTCAGGAAGGGCAAGGACCAGGCCTAGCAAACAGAGCTGGAATTAGATGGAGAAAAACCCAAACACTACGTACAGCATTTGGAGAAACAACTGAACCCCAGCTACCAAGGACACAACGCACAAATTGAACACCACACACACTCTACCATCAGCTATCCCTTTAAATCAAAAGAGTTGAGGGTCTGAGCCTGGATTTGATTGCCACCACAACTCATGTGCTTTGATTCAGGTCCAATAATACCAATTTAAGTTGCTTCTGTGATATCTGAGCACCACAGAGCAGAAGTCTTGAGATTATTTGTTCTTATGAAGTGAGTCAACGGAGTAGAGAAGACTTCCTTGGATTTATGTGTATTCCCCCAAAATTAACATTTACCACTGCAAAAAATTAACTGCAAATTCTGTTGAGGAGGCATGAGATCCTTCTAACTATATAGAGAATGCTTTTGCGATATAAAATTGATTCTATTAAGCCTCCTGTGACACAAACAGTGTTAGCACATATAAGGCTATCTATAGAAGAATTACATAGAATCAGGAGAAAAAAGTATGAGATTAGGGTTCCCAGACTCTGCTGCATTTGCAGTTCATGCTGAATGTGTTCACTGTCAAGCTGTCATTTTATATTAGGAGTTAATTTTCCTGCTATCGATCCTCTCTCTGCTTATTCTTTTTCTCATTCTTCAGCTGCCAGGGTTTTGGAAAACAATAACAACCAAAACTATAACAGCGAACTTGAAGTCCCAAACAAATTTTGCACACATTCATTCCATAACCATCAGCCAGCCTGACTTCTACAGCCCCATGCAAATCTCCATTAAGGTTGTCATGCATTTGAATAATGAGTCACTGTTTAAAGAGAAAAGAGGAAAAGGGGCACAGTGCATTCATGCTGAATAGGAGTTAAAATCAAATAAAAGTACTTCACAGCATAGGTGTTTGTAATATTGTACTTGCTGTACAGAACACACCTTGTTTCTGAAAACAAAATCCGACAAGGACAGAAATATGGCCCACAAATTAGGTGTTGCACTTTGGTAAGGAAAGGATGAAATACCCCATATAGAACAGACTGTTACAGAAACAGAAAAGGAAAAAGGAGCATGGTAGGTACAATTCCCCCAGGACATTTGAACTACATTCTATGCTCAACAGCAGGATTTGTCAATAGCAATAATCCTGAAAGTGAAAGAGACATATGTAGAGTCTTTCCATCAACCTTTTCTAACACATTATTCCTTCTATTTACTCTCTTTGCATTTCTCCCAGCTGGTTTTGGCTGAGAGAGACAGCACGGGAAAAGGAAACCAAAGTGCGCGCACGCCTACGTGTGAGATCTTTCTGGCACGCAGTGATGGGACACCCTCTCCTGGAGAAACAGACACACTCCCTCTGCTCCAGCAGTGAAAGAATAGGAAATTAGTGATATTCCTGGGATCTGCAGACAAACTAACACAACAAATCTTGATACGATGGCAAAAAGTAGGAATGCTTCCCCTTGATATACACAAGACTGACTCTTCTCTGGACTGACAAAGACACTGTCAGATACAGCACCCATCAGAAAAATCACTCAAACACATTCAAACAATTAACAGCTATATTAGAATCATAAAGAGAGGAATCTCTAGATGAAATAAGTCATGATTTTTGACTCAAATTCAGATCTTCCACAAGAGAGATCCTATTGGTTGACTGACTCCCTGCATCACAAAATACGTCACTTTGAACCTGGCAGAATATCCCCAATCAGGTGGTTACCTCCTAAAGTTAAAAATTAAAATAGCTCAGATGGAAACAAACAGTCATCTTGCTTGGCTAAAAGTCCAAGTTCTACACATTTCCTCCACTCACTTCTCTAAGATGTCATAGTTTCAGATCATTAGGGATTACGGCAGTTCTCACTAATCCACTCATATTTGCTTAGGATGTCATCTGCAAAATTTATAAAAGGTAAGGCTATGAAACTTCTCACAGGAATGCCTCCAAGAGGCAAAATAATAACCAAAGTGCTACTGCCTGTGGATAAATAAGAAAGCAGTGAATAGAGCAGGGATTTGTGGTGCCAGTGACCAGGCTACAGGTGACAATGTGATAAGTTCCTGACTGGCTGCAGCCTTTAAAAATGAAAGAACTTTACAAGTACAGGGCTTCCAGGTGAGCAGCCTGGATTCCCACATGGCATATTTACAGTGGCAGCAATATCTCAGACACTGCAGTGGAACAAACACCTGGGGGATTCCTTTCCCCCCTGAGGTGGCTGGCAGCTCTGCTGTGTGCAGAAAGCAGGACAGCTTCTGACCGGGACACTGCTGACTTGTATCTTAATTAGATGCAAAAAAGAACGGGAGGAGAGAGACAACCACAGTTCAGTGTGGTCACTGATGTGAATTTTGAACTTCATTTGACATTGCTAACATTGCTCTCATTTGGAGAGCTTCTAACCATGGTCTCCTGTGCTATGACAAGTTTGTAATAAATTACAAATGATCAAACTGCAGGTACCTCTCTCAGTTTGCAGCCCAATTTAGAAAAAAATCAGTGGAAGAACAGCAGCAGCACACAGCTCAGGCTATGGCTGATCAAAGGGGAATTATTCCTCACAGCTCCAGGAGCATTCAGGCAATGTTTACCTCAAGGCAGGAATGAATAGCAAGGGTAAGGCACTGAAGCCCCTAGGAAGTCCTCATAGCCTTAAAAAGTCTGCAGAGAAAATTTCTAAAATGCATGAAGCACAAAGGTTCTCAGTGCCCAAGGCAAACTGGAAAATATTCCTTCCCTCAAGTTACTTGAACGCTAAATCATCACCTGCAGGCTCAAGCTGTCATTTCACACTGAGTCGCATCTCACAGCGTCAGGAGTTCTCCTCAAATCATTTACTCTCCCCCTCTCCACCCCAACACACACAGTGGTTTCTTACACAAGCATTAGCAGAATATGAATTACTTCTAGGAAGGAGTGAGACTTATATTCATATATAACATACATTAAAGCCCTGATTAAATTCAGTCACAGCCTTCCAGTCACTTCAAACAGTTCCACATTCAATTATAGTTTGGGATTTATACAGGAAAAGAAAATTCTCAGCATTTCCTGGTGTAAGGGTTAGCCTAAGAATCTGTGCTTTGGTCTATGAACAGTAAGAATGGACTTTCAAGAACCAGAGGCAAGATGCAAATTAAATACAATCACTTCAAAGAGGCTCCTGTACTGAGGGCTTTACAGCACCCAACTGGCTCCAGGGGAATAGCTGAGGTTCTGGTGAGGATCAGGGAGACAACACTTTTTTTCTTTCACTGTCTAGTCAAAGCATTTTGTTCATTTGTCCAGTTCATTTCAGTAAAAGGGTCATCTCTGGGTGTACTCACACTTGCATTACGGCAGTGGGATCTAATCTCAGCTAGCAATCTCATGACTGAAAATACAACCACGTTAAAGATGGCGGTCATAAGTAAGGAATTAAAATTATCCTTCTGATCATCATGCAAGCCAGATTAATGGAGAAGAACCAGAGGAAATCATTATCAGTCTAGGGAATCAAGAAAATCTGAGTTGCATGCAAGAATTTAATGCAGTCTGTAATGTTTTACATCCAGTATAAAGCCAAAATTCAGGCTATAGATGTCGGAAGTCCTGCACTGCTGTGTTAGGAGTAGTGTGCAATTCACGAATCCACAGAACAGGGAACACATCCTTAAAGAGAAAGCAATGCAAACCTCTTAACTCTGCTGCACCATTAATTACAAGCTGCCTTCCTGAAGAGAAATCCCTTAAAAATTGTTAAAAAATGGTAAAGCCAAAGAGCCTTCCAGCAGGCCACCACGCAGAGCAACCCTTAACC
Source organism: Dicrurus megarhynchus (assembly GCA_013399195.1). Taxonomy (NCBI): domain Eukaryota; kingdom Metazoa; phylum Chordata; class Aves; order Passeriformes; family Dicruridae; genus Dicrurus; species Dicrurus megarhynchus. The sequence goes on along the minus strand of VXAD01010092.1, from coordinate 1,052,762 downwards.
ACCACCTACAGAATGACAGACTCTGGGTAATGCCTGCATTTACAAAAACACAGGTGAAGGATGGCACACTCCTGGCATCAGCCAGCTGCAGATTACCTCTTTTTTCCCTGCCTCTTCCCAAAACAGATGAAAGGCTTTCCATTGAAGGTAACTGTGCACTGGGGGCACATTTTTTCAGAGCCCATACGCACCTGACCAGCAAACAGCACTCACCAATTGCTCCTAAATGAGTAGCACAGACTCTCTATTCAATCACTAGGAGCTTTTTGCTGATCTACTTGTTACAAGGAGAGCTGACCTAAGTTTCAGGACACCTGATAGAGGTGTGTATACCCTGATCTAGGACATTTAGGTTTAGAGTTTTGGCAAAACACACAATTAAGTATAAAAATTCAACATCCCCAAAAAGTTAAATAATCAGCTAGGCTGATAAAAAAAATCTCCTCAAACGTTATCTTGTTTCTGCTGTGCATTTTATCCAGAGGAATCCTGAAGGGACTTTGAAATATGCAGCAAAGCACAGCATAAATTATATAAATTATATTATCATTTCCCTCTCAGATGAGCTCTAGCACCTGTTTGACACTGAGCAGCATCGCTGCACAGCAGGCTGCAGCTGGAAGCAGAGCAGCTTTTTATATGGAAACTGCAGGTAGAGTTCAGAGTCAATATAATTACAGAGTCTGGAATTTCATCAGAATGCTAAGGATGACATTCCTTTCATTGCTTCTTTTGAAAATCTGTAAAACCTAAATTATTAAAAAGGTCTTCCTCCAGCCATTCTTATTTTGGATTGACATTTCTTCACTCAACTCTCAATTTCAGTGGACAGTAAAATCACAAAGGAATCATGCTCTGGTAGAGCTTCCCAACAGCTATTGCATGTTGGAATGAGGTCAGGGTTTTCAATGAGGGTGCAGGGGAGCCTTTCCAAAGTTTGGTTGGCATCTGTGAAGGGACCATGCTCATTACTAATAGCACCCACCAGGGAGGGTCATGTATCATTTCTTAATGCAAATAGCATGCTAACATTTCCAGCAGTTTCATCTGAAATTGCTTCTTCTCTTGACATCAATAAAGCAGACTTCCATGGCAAAAAAATAATTTGGAACTTACCTTCCTGCTCTCCTCACAGAGACTTTCTCTTCAGGCCAGCTGTATGGGAGTACGAGCAGAACCTGGAAATGGTGCTTTACCTGCACAGCATTTACGGACAAGCGTCTATTGATGGGAAATAACAAAGGAAAAAGTAGGCTCAGGGTTTTGGAAGCCTGGTATCTCTGCATCTTTATCTTACCTCTGATCAATTCAGTGTCCTCAGAATATTCTCTGACTTCCCCTGGAGAATCTCTTTTCTCTGGTCATATATTTTCTCTAAATCTGTAGAGCTTAGTGACTTCTTCATTCCTGACAAATGTTGTTGAAATCCACCCAGGTTCAAAATTTACCAGGGGGAGAGCTCTCCCCAAACCAGTGCCAGGTGTGATTACAAAAACCCTTCTCTCCCCTGTTAGGAGGCTGCCAATAGACCAGATTCAGTCAAGCACCAGATTAAGGAACCAAAGCTTTGTGCTCTTTTCTCCCACACATCCAAAAAATCAGTGATTTACAGAGCAGGCCCACCAGGGTAAGAGCAGATATTGGCGTTCTGTCAGCCTGAGAAAACTCCTCAACAGAGAAGACATCTGCTGAGAGGGTTTGATAAGGACACTTCACTCTCTTCCACTGGCAAAGTCATTTTCTGTTCCTAACATCTGAAGGAGGCAACAAGCAATGTCTTTGCCTATCTCTGTCCAGAAGTTTTGATAGAAACTGGATTGATAAATGCTGCAACAAGCTTGAAATTTTTGATCAATATTTAACGGGACTGTAATCTCCTCTCGCAGGGAAGTGTTCTGTTTGCAAATACTACATGCCACACAGGGAACCTTGCTGGAAAATCACATAAAGAAATTTTGAAAATTCACACTTAGGAGGGCCTGAGGAAAGAGAACAGTGCTCACAGAGCAAAATGTTCTATTCAATCCCAATTCCGACTAGACAGATTTGAAATCTGGGCACAAACAAGAAGCAGTGAAAAACACTTTATGAGAAACCCCTATAAAATACTGTATTTATATGCAGGCCCACAAACAAATGCACATGAACTCATAGGCACCATTTGGATTCCGGAAAAGACAAACTTTGCAACAAGATTAAATAAGAAGTTAAAAATCATAAGTTTATAAGATTTCTAAACAGAGTGGATCAGAGATGCAATAAGCTCTTCTCACTTCTGTGTCTGGAAAAGAATCCCCCCCACACACATATCAGTATTTTAGAGTTGCCTGAGTGGCCACTGATTCAAGAAAAAAATATATCAGCTTCCTTAGAAAGAGAGAAAATTGTGAGGGGAGGGGATGGGTTCCAAGGAAGTAATGAAAGGTAGCAGATTGAGATGATACAGACTTTTGCCCGAGAAGATTTTTGGCAGAAACCCAGGAAGGAAATCTGCATTTGCACACTCCAGTGGGAACTGAGAGAAACCCCAGCCCTGCCAAACTCTGTACCTTCATTTTGATGGATGAAAAAGCTTTAGATAACTCACTGTACGTGGCTGGAAGACTTGGGAGAAATGCACAGCTTCCAAATACCTAAATTCGTGAGTAGTTTGCCAGGAGGCTACCACAAATACATGCCAGAAGCCATGGACATTAGGAAAGTATTTCCATACAATCAAAGAAAAATAAAGGATGAGAGAAACTTGGAAGTCACCTCTTCATCTCCTAGTTACAAAAGAAAATAAATGGTCAGGGAGGTGTTTGTATCTCCTTTTCCTAAAGACACTGAGTGTCTGTGACTTCACACCTCTCCCACCAGTTCATCCCCCCATTCTGCTAGGCTTACTCTCACTATTTCTTTCTTAAGTGTCCAGCTTCAGTATTTTTAACTACAATTACTTCTAGCCCTAACCCATGAGGAAGAAGAGATTCAAATCCTTTTTTTTTTTCTCATAGTAACCATATTTGCTTAAACGCTTCTCCCCTTCCAGATTTCTCTCTGAGGTCTGTCTCCCTCCAGGTTGTTCAGCCATAGTTTTGAGCTTTATCACTGTTCTGGATGTTCAAAAGTGGACATGGCACTGAGGCAAGTCTGTCACCAGCAGTGAGGGAGTGGGAGGATTGCTCCATGCATTCTGTAGGGAAAAACACTTCCTTAGTGCACCATCCTCTCCTCCCTTGGATCTCCCTCATGCAGGCCCCAGACAGCAACATCACTTGGCTCTGGTTCTCTCTCACACAACCCTCAGGAACACAGCCCCAGCCAGGCTCTGAGAAAGACCCACCCCCCTTCCTCCCTTGTCAGTGTTATTGCTAAACAGTTGTATTTTGTCTTAATTAGTACAGCCTGCAGGGAACTTATTCTTTGAGTTATCCTGAGAGTTATTTTTAATAAATATAGAGGAGAGAGACCTTCAAAGATTGCACCAGGTATTTTAACACCATTTCATACTGGTGAAATAATACATTTCAGTGTGCTTGAGAGCTCCAAGAGGCAAAAGGAATTGTGACTGCTTCCATGATAAATTGAAAGCTTAAGAGAATGAGGATGAAAGATGTTTCATCCTCCATCCGTATTCATTATTTAAAAGCACACAAGATTGAGAAAACATGACCTGGATTCTGTACTGATGAAACAACGCCATTTTGAAAAGAAACCAAAGCAATACTGCATTTCCTATTCCAGAGCAGTAAGTAAATTGCTCATAGTTTGTTTAGAGTTGGAAGTGTGCACAATGAACCATTTACTAATCCATCATCTTTCCATCCACAAATTAACCACACAGGATTACACAACAGTCTGAGCTGAAGGATCATCAATCTAACTTCATATTCTCAGTGCCACATCCAGAAATATTCAAAGGGATTTCATAACATATTTCAATTTTGAGCTTTAATGCAAACTGTTCCCTGCACCTGCTGTTACCAGTGGTTAATATTTGACATTCTGTAGCTTTCTCATCTCATTCACATGCTTTTAATATTTATGTTCTCTGATCAGACAGGTTCCAAGCCCAACATATAACTACAAAAATATCTTCACGACAGCCAAAGGTGGATGAAATCTATACCATATTTATAAGGAAATAAATATTTGTACAACAGCTGATGACTGTCGAGTGTGCCAGTGCTGGTTTACTCCCCCTACAGGTACACGAGAGCGTAAGTACTCACAGGAAACAAATCATTTAAAGCTGAGCTACAACATCAGCACAGGGCATGAACTGAACCTGCATCCAGAATTTCTGGATGAAGCAAAAGGCTGACCAAGGTGGCATTCCAGTTATTTGAAGGAAATGCTTTCCGGGGATTTACTTCAGGGAGAGGAGATCCCGTCTCCAGGGAAAGCCCCGGCTGGCATCTTCCATCGGGCTGGGCTGCTGCTCAGAGCTGCTGGCACAGAGGGGAGCACTCGCGGGGCTGCCGGCACCAGGCAGACCGAGGAGCGTGTGCCTCGGCTCGCTCACCCCCCGCCACTGCCTGCCTGCCGCAACCCGAACACGAGCGACTTTGCAATGTGCCCTATGAAGGCATTTTCAAACCCCAGATTGACCCCCGGCTGGCCGCAGCCTTCCTGCTCGTCACGTTTTGGGGCAGTCCCTGCAGCGGGGCTCGGTGCCGGGCCCGTCCCCAGGAGACGCTCCCCTGGGAGAGGCGGGGGCGGCCCGGGGGTCTCTTAGCCCCAGCTTCCCGCCCCGGCGATCCCGCTTTGGGACCGCATGCCGTCGGTCCATCCCCGAACCGAGCGGGCAGGGCACGGTCCCGGTCCCCCCATGCTCCCACCCCCGGCACCGCTGGGCAGCTCCGGCTCACCGGGGCAGCCTCCGCCGTCCTCCTCCTCCTCCTCCTCCTCAGCGCTGCCCGGCCGGCAGCTGCAGCCCCGTGTGCCCCTCACTGCCCCCCTGCCCAGGCTGTGAGAGAACCCTACGGGTGGAATTGCAGGGCTGACAGCCTGCACCACTTGCAGAAAATTCGACTTTTTGTATCCAGTGAAGGAGTCGGAAGACAGTAAACCAGTCTCTTTCCCCGACAAAAAGCGAGGTGTAACATTTGCGTTGCCGTCCGATGTTGAGGAAGTAACGCTACGACCCCTAATTAAAACTGAAACCATCAATGACGGCCGAGGTCAGCAAGCTGCGATTAAAACTCTGCGTGCACCGACCGAGCTGCTGGCAAGGCCACAGGCAGCGCTTTTCAGAGCTGCTCCACAAACATCAGAGGATGGCAGCAGTGAAAAGGGGAGCAGCTCCGGAACAGGAGCCGACCCGCGGGATCCACCCTGCAGCGGGGCAGGCGCAGGGCCAGGGCCGCGGCAGCCACAGCCGAGGGCCCCAGGAGCCCAGCAAGGGGAGCTACCGAGGACACAGAAACGCTGTTTTCCCTCCTGCCACGGGCTTCCAGGATTTGCAGGACGTTTTCCTCCAGGCCAAGCAGGCGAATTGAAGGTTTGCATCCCAACGAAGCACTTTACAAAAATTAAGGATGGCAAGCAGTCAGTCCTTTGTGAAACGGTGAGATTCAGTCAAATCCAGTGGTTTCACATGGATACCGGGATGCATGGATCCTGCTGTGGCAATTACCTTCCATTCTATGCCAATCAGAACAAGCACTGCCAGAAGCAGCCCAGACTCACAACAAGCCCGTACAGCTAATGAGCCCCTGTCTATCTGTGTTTAAGCTGGCTGCCTTCCTCCTTATAAACAACACTTCAGAGCAGCACTGCCTGCTTCTAGTCCCCTGTTAAAAGCAAAAGTATTTTTATCACTCTTCAGCAAGACGCAGTGCTCTTTCTTACCAAAAGCCCAATTACCACGTCGCAGACTCCAGTTGAATATTTACAGGTAAAACTCTCCCTAAACCTACTTAACTCTGGGTTCACATCTAAAGGGTTAGGAACACAGCTGAGAGCACACTAATTGCTGACAAATGTCGTCTTACACCAGTCCTATTACATAGTCATGGACATCATTTAATCCCCCTTGGAAGAGGTTTAAGCAAAGAGACACCTCTCTGGTGTTTGAGATAGGGCTCAAGCCATTATTGTTGTCCACTTGACAGCTAAAAATGACAGTAGCTATTAATCATCCTTCAAGATAAGCCTGAGTTATACATGTATGAGTGTAGCAGAAAAGCACTGTAGCCTGTTACTCATAAAGGTTTGGTTGTTGAAGTTGTTTTTAAAAGGCACTGAATTGGTCAAAAGCCTGTTGATAATAACTGACCAATAACTGGCATTGCTGAAGAAGAACATTAAGTATGTGATCAGTTCGAAAAGGAAAATTAAATTAGCAACAAGTAGGTCAATACCGATTCATCCGAAACCAGGCTTGATTCCATCTCTGTTACTCAACACATTTGGGGGCAGACAGACTTTTGAAAAGATGGAACAGTATTACAGTCATCCCTCTCATCATCTAAATCTGCAGAATCCCTTCTTAGATCACTCTGCTTCCGATGACAAAATTGTTTGGGCCTTTGCAGTATCTGCAGCTGTGCCTACCCAGGACCAGCCAGGAGTAGGACAGCACTCAGTGTGTCCAGTAGCTGGCCCTGGACCCTGCAGCCTTCCAGTTACCTCAGGCATTGCTGCATACACCCCAGCACTCACACAGACACCCTGCAGACACCCCTGCAGCTGCCCTCAGACATTCCTTCTGTCCTGTAGCCAGTCTTGGGTCCTCAGCCTCCTGGCAGGAACAGCTTCAAACAGCTGCCTCTGTACCCGCTCCAGGAAAGACACATGCGAGAATTTGCAACTGAGGCCATTCGCTATCTATTTTTTATCTTGTGTATCCTGTTTTGCAAGGACCTACAGCAACAATTTCAGCTCAAATTTTCCCCTCCCACATTCCCCAATGACCATTCTACAACGGCATCTTAAATACTGGCACAGCTAAATTTTTTTTACTCAACCTGTAGACTGTTTTTAGAATGAGATCTGGACTGTTTTACATTTCAAATGCCATCAGTTTTATTTCACCTTACCTTTTTACTGTTGACAGAAGAAAAACTTAATGATGATGTTGGTTAGGGGATCCTAAAGGAATAGCTTAAGTGTAATTCTAAATCCTTTTTGAAAATGGTTCTCCAGGACATTTGAAAATAACAAGCTTAATGGTATTTGACTTCAGTTTGAAGGAACTTTACAAAGTTCAGACTCTATCACATCTCAACTGCTTGAAAAAGGACATAGCACTCACATGCAGCACAGCTCCTCTCATGTGAAAAAGGGGCAAGGAACAAAACTGCAAGGCAAGCAAACTGAGACCAAACCAGAAAACTGACAGGGAAAAAAAATACTCTGCTTTATACTTCCATATAGAATAGGCTTTACTAATTTCCAAAATAGCTCTGCTGAAAATTGTAGGGCTGAGTTTAGTACACAGGCTAGCAAAGCTGTAGAATACCTGCAGAATTCACCTGTGTTCAGCAACATGAATGCCTCATCCAAAATAACCATCACAGCTGTCATCGCTATTCCTTCCTCGGCCCACAATGGTTTGAGCATCTCACATAGACACCCACTCACTTAAACCACGGGGAAGGAGGCCACTTGCTCAGACTGCAGGACGAAATCCATCTAGAACGCAGCTGGTTTTAACTCCTGCTTTTCCGGAGCCGCTTTGCCGCCGTGACCCCCGCGGTCCCGAGCTGCGCCGCAGGGAGCGGCCACGGGAGGGCGCCGCAGCCCGCCCGCGCTGCGCCGTGTGCCGGGGATCCTCTGCTCCAGCCCTCGGGAATCTCGCCTTTACAGCCCTGCCCTCCCTTCTTTATACACAAACAATGGGCGGCAGCTCAAGCCAAGCCATTCGGCACTCGGAGGGTGCAAGGAGCGTTTGGAACTAAAGCTGTTACGCCTTCCTAGGAATGGCAAAAGCAGAAGCGAGAAGCGGGCGGGGAGACACGGGACATCAGCACTGCACTGGGAAATGAGCTGGACTGGGTGAGGAAGCACTGCACAGATTTCATTCACAGTACAAGTACTCAACATGTTTAAACATCATTTTCCTAATACCGTGTTTAGCACACAACAGCCCACTCCTACATTGTTTTCAAGCCCGCTGTAAGATCTCAGGCAGCACTCCTTAAAGCAGCAGCTTTTAGTCCTGCTCTGTCACCTGATTAAACTGTGCAACTGCACAAGTCAATGTTTCCCAGTTGGTAGGGCTAATTCATCACTGGACCCCTATAGAAAGGCTATTCATCAATTCCAGGATAAATACATTCCCACCGACTCCTCTTTTCATTGTTCAGGTAGTTACATCTGTTACCTTAATCCAAATATAAATCCACTTGAAATTGCAAATTGAATCATAAATTAGGCCAAACTTCAAAAGGTTAATCAACTTCAATAATGCAGTTTGCTTATCACGTTATCTCCACAGCCAGGTCCAAGGTTTGTGAGAATGATCTCAGCCCTGCAGCTCTTTCCTTTAGCACTTCTGGTGGCACTGGAGATGGATAAAGTTTTTCATTGCTGCAGATCCTCTGCGTGTGTGGCTTAGAAGAGATGACTGTATCTTAATGAACTATGCATACACACAAGAATAATTAGATTTTGCCTTTTTAAAATTATTTTTACATCAGAGATTTGGTTCTGCCCACCCAGTGACCCTCAAACATACAGGTGAGCAGGTGCTGACAACCTGAAGCTGTAACAGAAACTTTAGTTCCAGATTTCCAAGTTTCTTGTCACTGCCCTGGCCACAGTGGAGGCCGTTTTGGCTGCAACAGCAATCAGTGCTCTTCATCACAGCAGGACAAGAGAGATGGAGCTACTGGAGAGCCCCCACTGACAGTCAAGAGGACCAAGGGACTGGAACACCTGACATGAGGGTAGAGCTGAGTCTGCTTAGCCCAGAGAAGAGAAGGCTCAGGGAAGTCTCACCGATGTGTATAAATACCTGAAGGGAACTATAAATGAGAGAGATCTTTACAGTCTTGCCCAGTGACAGGAGAAGAGGCAGTGGGGGCACAAACAAACACAAGAGATTCCACCTCAACATAAAGGAAAAGTTACAGGGTCTCTACCTTTGCTACTTACATTAGGCAAATTGCCCTGATTTCCACAGTGAGCTCACCCTTCAGATTCTCCTCCTCTTCTGCCAGCACACAGGGATGATGACAAGCAGATCCAGTCTCTTAGATAGAAAGGTTACCACTCCAGTGTGGTACAAAACCCCCAAATACTCTATCAGCATTTCTAGTTCAGCATTCATTAAATGTTTACTTGCTCCTGCCCAGACTGGGGCCCAGGACAGATGCAGTGCAGAAGTTACAAATGCAACAAGCAGCTTAACAACACCCACCTTGTTCCTGCGAACAGCAGAGGAAGTCACAATGAACAAATACACAAATATACAAAGAGACCCCAGAATTTTATTAAAAGAAACATGTTCAAATGCAGCATTGAAAACAGAGAGAGTGGAATGCCAACAGTCAGAGAACTTATGCCGAGTTATGTTTTCTTTGACAAACTAGCACCATTGAATCACAAGTCACAGACTAATTTATTTCTAGAGGTTAAAAAACCTCCGCCATTATAAAATTTCTATGAATTCTATTAAAAATTGGTTCTCAATTTACTACTCCTACAGAGATGAAAGCAGTCTGAACTACAAGTTTTCATATCTACTCATTGTTCAAATTACCCATAAAAGACAGTTTATTCTTAAGTCTAAACATCCTGATCAAGGGAAAAAAAAGTCTAAAAAGTGACCTCCACAAGTCTTTACTAACTAAACAAATAAGAAAGATCTACTGTGCTATAAATATACACAGTACAATATGTACAAGTCTGGTCTTACAAAAGAAGAGCTTCCTAGTCCATAAAAATACTAACTCAACTACAAAATTTTCAGTATTTAGTCAAGCTGTCTCAAGCAGTCACCATAGCAAATTCCTAAAACACTGATTTGTTCCATAGCACAACAGCTTGAACATGTTCACAATGGGAAAGAGCCCAACACTTCACCATAAAACTGATTTCTAACCCTAATTTCCCACTCAGGTTTAGTGGTGCTGTTAGTGTTTGTTATCTATTTTAGTGTCACAAGACCTTTACATGTTTCTAGACCGTGTTTGAACTATTCAAAGTGCTGAAAGTGCGATCAAAGAGTAGAGTTTTGTATCCCTTTTCCAGTACACCCTTCTCTGGCACTGGCAACAATAGCCAAGGGTTTCTAGGTCTGTGAGGTCCAAAAGGCACACGCTCATTTGTACGTGCTCAGGCAAATATTCACACACACATACATGCACTTTGCTTTAAGGACCTGCCCCACAACATTAGAAGGCTTCCTCTGAGTAAGGAAATTCAAAAATTCCTTACAAATGCCTTAATGCAGACACCTGGAATTCATAATGACCCTGACATGAACTGCTTAAAATGACTGTGAGATGGTGGTGGGAAAAAAAAAAAAAAAGTAGTTTTGGCTTTAAACTTATGCTATCCAAGTATTGCTCTGGAACAGAGAAACACAAATATGCTCTCTCACTCTATCAAGCAAGGGCCAGGTTACATTCACCCACATGATGTAACACAACAGTTAACAGCATTTGTGAGCATACACATACACATAACCCTTGGCATTTGTTCTTCTACTTAAGGCCATCTGCAGCCTGAATGAAAATAAAACTATTTGAAGAATGCTTCAAGCATTACCCTTCTGTACTTACACATCCAAGTACAAGAAGTAACAAAACTGAACTGCGCCTCCACCAGAAAACAGATCACTGACACAAGTTAACTCTGCCTCCTTTCCTCCTCCCTTCTCTACAGTGCTCTCCTACGACATGCATCATAGTAGCTAGTACTGTTAAAAATCAAGAACATATCCCTCTTGACGAAGTTGACAAATTTTTCTAGTGGGCACATTGGCTTGCTGGAACGTTTATAATGATCCTTGCAAAACGAGGTCTGGAATGTGACATCAGCACCGTTGTACAGGATGCGGATAAAGTGTTCTTTGGGCCTCTTCCCATCCTGCCACAGCTCAAAAACTAATCTGGCAGCAAATCTGGGAAATCTGGCCTCTGTAATGCCCAAGGCACTGAGAACAGGTGACAAGGTGACATCATGCGCAGAGTAGAGAACAAACACTTCTTCCTTCTTGCCTTCTGCAATACGCTGCAGCCGACTGACAGTCTGGTTGAGGAGAGGATGAGTAGCCAGTAGTGCATACAAGAAGTAAAGTTTCTTTTCCTGTCTTTCTCTCTCATCCTCCAGCTGATGTCTCTTGATTACTTTGAAGTGCTCCATACCAATGCAGCCAGTTTTGGTACATGGAAATGAGACATTATGACAAAAATAGCACAAGAGAGAATCTATTGGGTTAGAAGCTCTCAGCTGCCTGGTGGGAATGCCCACAATCTTTGCCATATCCACATATATCTTCTCCAAATCGTTGTTTTTCACCCGTAAGCTGTACTGCCTGCGCTGCTCCTCTTCTAGGTAGTGGTTTCTCATGGGACAGTCGCAGCTTCCTGAGCAGAAAATGGTGCTCCACTGGTGCCTCATGGTAATTTTCTTCCAGTCAAAATCTGGCAGAAAGGTGTAGAGCAGCGCCAACGCACTCTGCAGGGTTCGGCTTTTCCCCGTGGTCTCCAAGTAGAGCTGCTTGGCTGTCCAGTCACCAGGGAGCAGCTTGTGTTTGTTGATGTAAATTTCTCGGAGCAGTTGTCCATTTCGCAAATGTTGTACAACCCCTGAATTTTGAAACAAATTACAACACATGATTAGAATCTTTGCAGTTTTGAAACAAAAAGAAATTACAGCTAGCAGCCTTACTGATAAATGAACAGTAAGTTAAAACAGTAAGTTTTTTCTTACAAAACTGAATTTCACTTGGGATTGACTATTAGGAAAACTGTCTGAAACATGAGAAACCTGCTATTCTTCAGTATCTCTCAGATTCTAGGAACTAACCTGAAATATAGAAAGACGTTGGTTCCATCAGATTTTGTTTAAAACCTTAGTGGTTTAATATTTATTCCTTGAACAGACTGAATGGGTCTAACCTGACTACAAAAGTAAGGTGTTTTTGAAGACTACACCTGAGTCAGGTTTTCAGGCAGGCAGAGAGGCAGAGAATGCTGTGTCCCTGAAAATTTATGGCAGCCAGTAAAACCACCAGCAGTCAGGGAACAAATACACAGAATGTAAACTCACAGAACAGTGGTGAGGTGCAGCAATTGCATCAAACTTCATTCTGCATCTTCCTTCAGGGAGTATTTAAACTGCTTGATAATTTATGCTAAAGCTTTATCCAGCTGGAAAGGGAGAGTGTATCCTCCTCACGTGCCAAAACCTCTACTCCAGTATCCACATTTCTTGCACTAACCTCTCACAGCAGCAAAGCAATGGGCATGAACCCTTCATACACTGGAACACCTTTATATAACTTGCTCCAGGCCACAGGGGTCCCCAGATGCCAGCTCAGTTACACAGCCCGTGTACTGTGTGCAATTTCACACACTACAGGCTGTGTTAGGAAGCATTCTGTGATGTCCTGCCTTGCTTTCTCCTGATACCAAATTGCAACACTTGACAGTGACCCAGAATATCTTCCAAAGGGATCCCAGAGCACACAAGAATCTGACAGGGACCAGATGTATAAAGCATTTCCATAACACAAGCATCAGGTTTGCCTGCTACATCAGCATCTCTTGTAGGGAACACAGGGTCCCCCTGAATCACAGCCCTGTCAGTAACAGGGCACCAGATCTTCCTCAGGAGGGACTGAGCACTGCTGTTTGTCACAAGGGTAACAGTGCAACTGCGTGGTGTGAAGTAACCTGAAGGAAAAGAAAGAACTTTCTTGCTACAAAGGAAGTTAAAAAAGATGCCAAGATTGACCAGTGTGTAACAGTTGTCAAGCTATAGGACAAAGCACGGTTTCTACAACTGCTGCCACTTTTACAGTAGAGAGTCTAACACTTTATCCACATCCCAGCATAGCCTAAGATAGGACCAACATCATAAGCTTCCATAAACAAGCATTTATTTCAAAATAAAGAGAATCAGAAGATACCTTTTCAAGCAGAATGTGTTTTACAGAGCAGAGGACGAGACAGAGCTGCTATGGGAACTCACCTGTCTGTGTAAGCTCTCCCATTTCACACAGAGAATGGCTGGGGAAGCGAGGCAGGCTGCTCAGGGAACCATCCATTTGGGCTGCAGACCCTTTGGACATATGCTTAATGAAGGCTTCAAGCTGAGGATGAGAAGGTTTCCTAGAGAGGTAAAAAACCAAAATGTGAAAACTTCCAAAAGTGTATGGGAAAGCAGCTCAAGAGAGTCAAGTATTCCAAGTATGTCAGCTCAGAAATTTCATGGTGTGAGGTTATTTCCCACTGAGACAACATCTGCTCTTACTCAGGACTTTTGCAAGTATGGAAAAGAAATCTACTTACTATCGACCAAAGAACTATAGGAAAACAGATGTCTTGTCATGTTAAAATTATGATACCCTTCAGTAAGTAATTCAGAACAATTTCTGGGGGTTGCTTTGAATTCAGTCACTAATACTGTTATGGATTAAAATGAAAAAGAAAAGAGATTAAAAAATCCTTTAAAAACCCTCCAAACCTCGCTCCAGTTTCTGAAGCACCAACACTCTTTAACAGCACAGCCAAAGGCAGTAACAATCTAAAGGGGTTCAAATAACCAGTATTTTAAGTTGATGATCTTGAAGGAATTCTCAGATGTTGTAATGTACAAAACTGATTAAAATCTCAGCTTTTACTTCTACTTCCTTCAGCCTCAAATCAATTAGAACATGTAATCTTGATTACGTTGGACTAGAAAGTACCATTAAAACTGGAATCATTGTTTGGGGTACTGCACTTTCATCCAGGAAGAAAGAGGCCAACACTGCTGGACACTTACACAGGTAAGATATCCCCACCATGCAAGTGATGAATGAAGCTGGAAAAGAGATATTCACAAAAATGTCTGAGTTAACTCACTGAAACAGAGTTCAAGTCAGTGAAAGAATGCTTAGATCTCCCAAACTCTGCTGAAAATTTCAAATACACCACGGACTCTGCTCACTGTGGTACTGCTGTGCAGAAAGCTACAGGTACAAAAAAGCCCACAATGTAACCCAAAGGTAATCTGAACCTTTAAAAAATAAATCTGTGATCATGTTCCTACAGCAGAAATGCATTACATGAGTGAGGTCTTCTTTGTTAAAAGTCAACAGTTACCAAAGGTCACACAGTCAGCTCTCTAATTTTGTCCAGAACTAAATCAGAAACTGTTTGGCAACCCAGCTCTGCCCCAGATGGTTCTCGTCTTACTAGGATGTTCAGCTTGAATACAGGGAATATATATTCATGTTGCTTTTAAAAAAAAAAAAAAAAAAATATATATATAAAAAATAAATTTTGTCAGGGATCTTTTACAGAAGTCTGGGATTTGTGCTTACTGCTAGTATTTACATTTGTTAGAATGATAAACTATTTTTGATGTAAAAACCTCAGGTCTTAAAAAGAAACCCGAGTTGCAGGACCCACCAGAGGGAGCAATAACACCACTAAAGCAGGAGTGAGTGTCTGGAATCAAAGTTTACTGGGACAAAGACATCCGTGCTTACTCAGAAGAGCCAGCTGAGAAACTCTCATGTATGAGAGGACCTCTTGCAGAGCTATGCTCACAGCCTGCATAGACAGGAGGGCTCGTAAGAATCAGTGCCTGTCAACAGAAAGGTAGCTCATATCATCTTATAAAATTGGAATTTTCCAGTATTTTATTTACGTTCAGGAAAAAAAAACATCCTGGAAGGAAAAATGTTATAATTATGCCACAACTGCCAGTAAGAAAAAAATGCAAAATGAGAAAAAAAGCATAATGAGATCAAAAGACTAATTTTTTTAATTTTTACTTCAAATTAAAGGGAAACCAGCCAATTTATGATACTCTAAATCTACAGCTTCTTCTGTATATTGTAATTTTAACAGGGCAAATGAAGATTAGTATTTGCAAAGCAGAGAAAGGAACGAAGCCTGGTTTATGTTTCTCAAGCAGCAGAGGCTTCCTGTTGTACAACCGTACATCAGAAGCTCACTCCAGCTCCAGAAGAAAATTTCCAACAGAACATTTTGTACATTGCACTATTTTCACAGCCCAACAGTGAAACCTAAAAATGGAAGAATTAAGTTGAGAAAATTAAATTACACCCATTAGCAAATGGCCTTTTAAGCTTATTACAGAGGTAGCAGGCTGAACCACCAATTTGCTAGATCTTGAACTTTACAAAACTCTGCACGTGAATAAACTGGCAAATCAAAATTTTCCTTAAACTCTGTTCACTTAATTAACAAGTTCTGCAAATACATGTGTAAGAAAACTAAAAGAACTGCATTATCCACTCTGCTTCTTTTGCTGCTTTGCTTACAAAAGCCTGAAAGAATTCTAACAGAATCAAACCTGTGCTGATAAATCTGCCAGCAATTGCTTGTGGGAAGAAAGAAAGAAAAGAAGAAAGCAAAGTATTTATCTGTACTTTGCAAAAGGAATTTTCTGAAAAACTGGCAGGCAAAATAAATTACCTTTCAAGACAAAATTAAAAAAGGGATGAAAATTGACGAATTTATATTCCAGTGTATTAATACAGCGTATTAATAATATTAGATATGGAGATTCAAGTTACTTAACTTTGGATTACACTTTATTTAAAGTGAGCACAAGATAAGCACATGCCTGCAGAAGTGCATTGTGAAATATGACTGCTGGACATCTTTCTGAATAGAAATTCAAAGCTTACTTCTTGTTTTCTTGTACATATCCCTGTACAACTGGGCAAACAAACACCCATTTTTCTCAGCAGCAGGATTTGCAGCAGCACTCAGGCTCCCAGCTGACAAAGCATGCCCCCTCCTGCCCCAAGACATGGCTTTTATTTAGAATATGAATCCTCCTGTTGAATTGGCCAATTTACAGATGCTGCAGGAGATGGAGTATCCAGGCAACACGGCTGAGGCTGCTGGGGCTGTTGGAGCAGGAAGCAAAGGAAATTGCTCAGTTGTAGAGTTGAAAAGACTGAATTACCCTTAAAATTTTATTTCCATAAAAATAATCAGAAAATAAAAACGGGCTAAAGACATATCCTTCTGTAATTTTCCTGGCATTACAATGGCTACCACATTTGCAAAATGTATTAGTATAAAAAAATATTTCAAATTTTGTCAGAAAATGGAACAGCTTTTCACTTAAACCCACTAACAATAGCCACACTTCCCAATTTTAACATTTGGTTCCCTTATTTAAAATCTGTTAATTTGCCTTGTAATGATTTTATTTGTGTACAATAGAATAAATTTTATCTGTAACAAAACTGAGGATGCTTCTTTTCCCTCAAATAATTAATTCAGGCGACCTTTTTGTTATTTACAAACTAAACACTGGGATAATAGAACCCAGATTTAATACTCTGGTTCTCATGCACTAGCATTAAAATGGACCAACATTTAAATCCTTAATCAACATTTAAATATCTTATTTGCAAAGGTCTTAAAATGCTTTAATACTGAAATATCACCTCTTTATTGCTACACTGTAACCAGTGTACATGGAAAGAAATATTGCACAACTGTTTGAACTATATTATGTATTTCTGCCAGGAACAGAGCTGGCATCCTTCAATAAAATTTCCTTTTTCCTTAAGGAGTTGAGGTGCATGGCAAAAGCTGAGAGGACCAGGCTTCTCACAAGGAGCTGCAGAGCCCTCAGTGCATCACTCAGTGAGTAAATGTGACCACGCCAGGCTCCAGACACACAAACATGACCTTTCTGTGGTTGTACAATGCGAGATTCTGCCTGCAGACTGTACCAAAAGCAAGTCCCTTTCTCTTTACTTAAAATGCAAAAAATCATTTTAGAACTTCAAGCAAAAATAACGTGTTTTCTGTGAAGTTCAAGTAGGCAAAAAAAAAAGTGTGAGATCAAAGGACTACACTGTTTCCTCTTTAGAAGGAAAATGAATGGAAAGAGCCACTAAACCCAACAATAGAACACTGTAGTCTACAAGAGAGATCCTAAGGCAGCAGTAGTACCGTTGGGGATTATCTATTCACAAAGGTCTCGCAGCTTTTACATTTCTGTAACAAACTCCACAGTGCTCCCCTGGCAGGGACTTGCAATGAGAGGATCTGTGAGGTCCCTTCCAGCCCAAACCATTCCACAGCTCTGTAATTCCATCTACTTCCCTGCTCTCTGAGTCTTTAAAGTCAGCAGAGGCCTCAGGAGACCCTTCTTCACCCTGATGCTGGTCTGGATCCTATTTTGACCTCGCTGCAGGTCAAATCCACAGCCCCTTCAGCTCACACTATGATGCTTGGCTCATCTCCCACCTCCCAGCTCATTTTTGTGGCAGTTTCAAAACATGTGCATACTGAACCTAAAATTTCAGTATTTGTTACTAAGCTTCTTATGATTAACATCAACACCTCTCAAAATGCCTTCAAGTATATGCTAATTAACCCAGCTTACTATCAAATTATAGCAGTCTTCTGAAATCATTTTAGCATCTTCCAAAAAGCATTTCTTCTCTCTCACATACAAACTCAGTGAAGAAACACTGTATATTTTTTACTTCTGACACCATAAATGTGAGCTACATAAGGAAAAAAATGTGTGGGATTAATTTATTTCCCCCATAAGCAAACACTACAATGAAAGGATTTTCATAACATCATTCAAGTCATTTTCTCGAGGAAAAAGTATGCGTTATTCGGTTCCCTCTGGAAATTTGCATCCAAAACAATAAAAATGATAATAGCAATATTAATTGAAGTTTTAGATGGAAGAAATCTCCAAAGCATTTAATCCATTTGCTTATATTCATTCCACATTTATATGTCACAATCCATAATTCACAAAACCCAAGCATGACCTCAAGGCTATTTTGCATATCCATTAGAAGTCCATGGGGCTGTGGCATAATCTGCTTAATTAATGAATTCCATCAGCTGAATGCCAAGTCAAATAAAGAGCAGCCTGCATATGAACAGCTTGCTTATCTGATGTTGTAAATCCAGAAAGCTTAAACAAGCCAGACCTCCCATCAGACATCTCAACTCAACTGCACTGCAGCAGGAAACCCTCAGCTCACAGGCAGCGATTACAGACCCTGTCACACTCCCCATATAAATACATTGACAATCGAGCACCAAATCTACATCACAAAGGAATATAAGCCTGACAGCCAAACACAGCAAATAGCTTCCTGATGCTGAAGTAATGAATGTTCCATTCCAAACAACGGCTGAATTCTAGATTTATTCAGTAAGGTCAGCTTTAACACATCTGGACAGAACGGTGCAGAGCCAACTCTTTTAATCTTTCAGCTGCCCTAAGTTAGGAGAGGAGATGCTATTTTACACACATTTTGTTCTTGAGGAGACAAGGTCTTTCAGGGGCTGTGAGTGGTAAGGGATGTGTCATCTACAGGCTGATGCTCTAATGCTTCATAAATCAGTGAGAGCCACAGGCATCCCCCCTCTGGCCTCCTCAGAGCCTGACTGTGCCCTCTTAACTGCTCCATTTGGTCATTCTGTGTCAAAGCCACACTACTTCCTTGCCTTTTATGGATAGTTTTTCTGACTACAGGGCCTTCATGTTGTAGTCCTTGCCTGAAACTGAAGTGGAAACAGCTATAAAAGCTTTTCTGACAAATGCAAAACTGAGGTCTCATGTGGCACAGTAATATTGAGAAACACAGCTACTCATCCAACACTGTCACTTGCAGTTAACATCTTTTCAATAAAGCTTTGTCACATACATTCTAACATGACAGATATAAAGAAAGATCAGAAGATCAGAGCCTTTAGGAACTCCAACAGAAATCTGGATCATATTTCTCTACTTAGTATTTCATGCTGGAAATAATCTCACCCTTTATAGGCAGGTCATTAAAAATGTTATCACAGCTATTAGCACACGATTCATTTTCCATCTTGTTAGTAAAACTGATTTCCCACTCCACTCTATGGCAGAGATAACTGGAGTTTGGTCTCCTCTCTGCAATCTCAGGAATGCACATCTCATTTCAGGAAGCCATTCAGTTTGCAGTGGGGGCACAGAGTACTTCTGGGGTTAGGTACCACTCAAGGAAATCCCACTTCTCTTGGAGGATGTTGGATCAGACCACTGAATGACACCTCTTGACAAAACAGGCACTTTGGTGGAAGCCGAAGTGTGAACACAGAAAAGCAGCAGCCACTGTCTGGCCTCCTGGGCTGCCAGTGCACACATGTCCAGTTTTTCCTCCACCAGAACCCCCAAGTCCTCTGCAGGGTTGCTCTCAGTGATTTCTCCCAGTCTGTCCCCATGTCTGGCATTGCCCTGACCCAGATGAACCTCTTCAACTTCTTGACCCTCTGGAGTTTCTCATGGACCTGCTTCTCAAGCTGGACACAAATTTCTTGTCATAGCAAAGTTACCAAGGATGCACTCGCTTTCACTGTCCATGTTAGCAATGAAGGTATTGAAGAGCACCAGTCCCAGAGCCCTGAGGGACACCACTCATCACTGGCCTCCACCTGGACAGAGAGCTCCTGATCACCTCTGCATCCATTCAGCCAACTCCTCACCCACTGAACAGTCCACCCTTCCAATCCACAGCTCTCCAATGTGGAGCTAAGGATGCCACATGGGACCACACTGGAAGCCTTACAGAACTCCAGGTAGATGACACTGGTCAGTCTTCCCTTGACCACCATCTCAGTCACCCCATCATAGAAGGCCACCAGACTGGTCAGGCATATTTGCCTTGAGTAAAGCTGTGCTGGCTGCCTTGGATCATCTCCTTGTCTTGCACATGCCTAAAAATTCCTTCCATGAAGATCTGCTCCATGATCCTCCCAGGCACTGAGGTGAAATGCACTTTCAGTGTGGCACTAACACCTCCAGCACAAGAGTAAAGCCAATTGTAAATAAAGAAATAACGTTCTTGCTTTTCTGGTGTGGAATTAAAGACAGAGGAGATTCCATGCCATTCAGGAAAAAGGTATTTATGGTCCATCTACACTGCTTTGTGTACCAACTGTGCCTCTTTTCCTGAGTGATGTGTGCAGGAACACAACACACAGCCCTCAGCCACTGAAATCTCCACACCTGACACTGCTGAGGGGACAGCAGCATGAAGGAGTAGCTTTGTCCAGAGCTTTTGCTAACGTATCTTGGTATTTTTCTTTTAAGTATTCAGTAGGTTCACTTGCAAGTCCTCTGCTGGAAAAATCATCATCATCATCATCATCATCATCATCATCATCCTACTTAAAAGTACTGACACGTAATCAAACAAGCCATGTTGGGAAATCACATCATCACTGGTTTTTTTTATTGCTGTACACTATAATTCATCTGTATCAGCGAGTAAAATCTAAACAAAAAAGGAAGGTTCTGCCACAAAGAAGCAGTTCAGATCATATCTGCAGCTCAAAGTGATTCAGGTGTGAAGACAATTTTCAGCAACCTACAAAGACCTGATGTTGGACAGAAGCACTATACTGAAACAGAAAGGAAAATGATGTTTCAGTGGCAGTTAGACACAAATAACTTACATGTGACAGTTCTAAACAGTGAGAGGTAACTACAGGAAAGGGGTAGTTTTCAAGTAACAAACAGGAGTACTTTCTGTTAACTTGTATTTTAATAGTTAAATGTACAACTCCCATTTTTTCCTGAATTTTGACCCAAATCATTAAGGGGAAACTCCGATAGCCTAGATTTCTGAAGAGTAAAAGAAAAAAAAAAAAAAATATACAAATATCAATTTTCTTATTGTAGTCCTGAACTGCCTGAGAGCTTTTTGTATTCAGATGAAGGGAAGCATGCTGAGCTGAAATGAGACCACCTCAAACAACGCACTTACATTTTCAAAACATAGAAACCTATCTAAGAGGAATGGCAACCTAAATATCCAACTAAATAGCTTTTGCTTTTTAAAGAAAGAAGAACTTTACTCTGGTCTGAACTGGTAACGTGTAATAGCTGTTTCAAAGAAAATACTGTGCACCACTGATACAGGGGTTGTTTTTTTAAATCACGGTAATACACAATGGTCAGAACTCACAATGTGCTTCAGCCTGCACAAATTGTTTCCTGAAGAGGAAAAAAATTATTCTGAAGCAAAAAAAAGAGCTTAGTAAAGACAAACTCCAAGAATTTTACCTGCTGGGCACCAACATACAGTCGATGTCAGGTCTCTTTGTCTTGGGAATGGCATATAGAGGATACCTATCACCGTGTCGAATCAGCACTTGAACTGACACCAGCTTAAAATAATGAGGGGCATGACCTAAAGTGAAGAAAGGGAAAACAAACAAACAAACAAACAAAAAAAAAAAACCACAAAAAAAACCCAAAAAAAACCCCACAAAAAAAATAGAGAGAGAAAAAAATTGTTATCTGCATACACTTTCTTTAATAAAAAAAATCAGGTATAATTAGCTGTGGTATTGCAGTGAAAGAAAACACCCCTAAGAAAATCCAGTTTACTAACCCAAGAAAGATTTCACTTCAGACTGCAAGACAAGTTATACAAGACCGAGGTTCTTAGCACATCTCCACAGTACATCTGAAGTGCACCAACCACACAAAACATTATTCAAGCACTGAACTCTGTCAACACAGTAAGGTTACTCCACTTTTATAATGCCTTTCTTCCAGTCCCCCTCATAATGATGGATTTTGCAGCATGTCTAATCTGGATCTTTTTGATATACTAGTTTGTGATTTATTTGATAAGCATTAGTAGGATATGCTAATGAAGAACTTCATTCAGACTCCCTGCAGCTGCTGTGGGGCAAAGAATGCAAATATGCCTTCTAGCTGACCATGTCTAATGGCTTGGAATTCCAAAATTAATTACTTCTGTGGGGTTTTTCTTCCAGAATTCCAAGTCAACTGCCTGCAATGCAGCTGACTTGCAATAGGAATTACAATTCAAACATTAAGTACCCAACCCTTTCAATCTTAGACCTACAGCTGACCATTGGCTGGAGACAGAACCATTTCCAAAAATCAAGACAATGGAGAGGATACAAAGGAAGGAAAGAGCAGCAGCACGTTTTGAATGATTTAACATAACTCAGCAACCAGCTGGCATCTGCTGCACCTTCTCCGAGCACCAATGAGCTGACAATACATAGTTACCATTTCTAATAACAGCAGAGAGAAACAAGCAGCTAAGCTGAGGCGTGCTCTCCCTTACCTTCCATGCTGCGCTCAGCAATGCTGGGAATGTTGCAGTAAACGTGGGCTTCGTAAACGGGGTCTATGGCAGGCGGCTCCGTCAGCAAATCGGGCATTATTCTCTTGCGGCTCTTCGGATTCAACCCATCTTCCCTGACAGGGTTTACTGGGATTAAATGCACTGAAAGATACAAAACATACACCATGCATCTTCAGGAGAGTTTAGGGGCATACAGGATTATGACTTTTTTACCATTATTTTAAAGTAATTATATGCATAAAGACCATGGTTTCCATGAAAGGATGTCTCTCAATAGTATACAACAACTTTGTTGTGATTTTTTTCCTGATTTACATAGCCCAGAAGAGCTCTTTGGCAGAGTCAATGCCAATGGCTTCAGAAGCAGACCTGGATGTAAAACAACTCTGGGTTTTGCACTTTTCTTGAAGCTGCTTTTTCTATCAGTCTCTGAGCATGAATCACGGAAAAAGGGCCACATAGGTCCAGCTGTCTCTCATCATTTTAACCTAAAAACTGACATTGAAGGACAGCAGCAAAAGACACAGCACAGTTATGATGAGGGTAGTACAAACCATTGGGAAAACAAAGTAGTCAAAATTGAAGGAGCTGGATTGTTCATCATTTTCCTCACTAATCCCTGCCCTTACATTGCTGCCTTATCAACCTTAAACAGTTTGGCTTATCTTAAAAAAAAAAAAAAGGCACATGAAATATATTTCTTGAAATGAAACTGATACTACCCAAAAACTGTGGAAAACAAAGAAATGCAGTAAACACACACAGCGGGGAAACTAACGGAAATACCACCACCAGGTCTTCTGACATGAAGATGAAAGTTGAAGCATAGCTAAATGTAAGGCCAGAGTTGTAACGACCCTGCCTTAATGCAAAAGCATCAGTCAATTTATGAGCCTTACCAGACTACACTTGTAATAACAAATGCCTCTATTCTATTCTATTTTCTGATACTTTAATCAGAAGCTTTAGAGGTGAAAAAGAGGAGGAAAAGTGTTCACACTTTTACCCCATTAGTCTTCTATCTTGAGAGAAAAAGAAAGCAGAAAGAAAAGAAGAGAGAACAAATTTCAAAGCAAAACTTTACTAATTCTTCTGCATCAGTTCCTCAGCTCCATCTTGACTCCCAGTTCTGATTTCAGAGGTGAATTTGTTCCCCAATAGAGTTGTGCTGACCAAGAAAACCAATGAAGACAGCAAACCAAAGCAAAACACACATGGATTTTAAGAACACGTAGCCAGTAATAAAACACAGGCTCTTAATTCTTACACTACAATACACTACACTTCAAATGTTTTATGTGGTTACTCTTTGTCTGCCAAAACCAGAACCCAAGCATTTTCCATAGCCTTGCTAGTGCTGTTGACAAGGCCAATACCTGCCAAGTGCAGTGACTTCAAACTTTTCATTAAGCTGTGTCAGATTTTGCTTTCGGCTGTGTTTGGTGAGAATATTAAACTGTAATTTTGACTTTGGACACTTAAATTGTTGAGCTCAGCTGCCATCCCAGCATTTACCTACCAGATTCATTTTTTAGCTCCTTGCTTAGACTCACACTGTTGTGAGACACTGCAAACCCCTGCCCAAGAAACTGGCAGTAACAGAGAGCCTTGGCAATATCTATCAGAGGTTGGGAACTCTGGGGCTTGCAGCGCATTTGTATTTGGAGTATAAACCCCAAACCCAAGAATGTGTTGCAACAGTGACTGGACTCTGCAAATAAACACCACTGCAGGCAGCAGTTGTCCACAGTACAAAGGGAACAACAGGTACATTCTGCTGGCCAAGTTTCCAAAGCAGAAAGTTACAGGCAGCAACTCTCAGCTTTCTGCACCAATTCTCTCTAGAGCAACCCACAAACAACATTGCTTCTGCTCCCTTAATGTCACAGACACAGAGTTGGCTGAAATACTCAAGAGGTCCTGTAGCTCAAGCCAGCTGAGACACAGGAGTGTTTCAGCAGACAGGGGAAACCATACTCCCAACAACAAAAACCCCAACTTAGCTCTGGTCCTCAATTTTGGTGGGGAGATTTAAAAGCAAAATAAAGATTCTAATTTTTTTATCTAAGGCAGTTTTAGCCACAAAAAACCCTGAACAGATCCCATTTTCGTACTGAGACTATTTAAGGGCAGAAGCCAACAGATGCATACATCAGCTTATTAAAATCAAGGGCCTATGATTCCTGGGGCCAAATATGTTGTTTGCAGAAAGCAAGTCTCATTTCTAATCAAACTAGTTGAATAAATCCCATAACACTGCCAGAAAAATTTAAGAATAAGGAAAAAGCACTAAATCTTATAGAGAAGCCTCTACTCTCTCTAAAATACTAAAAATAAAACCGAATATTAAGAACAACATTGAATACTAAGAATAAAACTGACTATTAAAAATAACACCTGCAGGACTGCCAGAATACATGATTGCAGTTTAAAAAGCAACTGAAAGAACACTCTTAAAGGAGACTCTGAAGTCAGTACAGCAGCTATGGGTACAACTTAAAAATACT
Organism: Dicrurus megarhynchus; assembly: GCA_013399195.1. Classification (NCBI taxonomy): domain Eukaryota; kingdom Metazoa; phylum Chordata; class Aves; order Passeriformes; family Dicruridae; genus Dicrurus; species Dicrurus megarhynchus. The sequence continues at coordinate 1,027,979 of VXAD01010092.1, read as the reverse complement.
TTGTGGACTGGAAATGGACTCAGAGATTAGAAATAACAACAGTTCATGTACTAGCTGGTAAATATTGTCCTTATTGTACAATAAATATGCTTATACCTGGGAAGAGGAAAGGACACATGATCAGTAAGATTTTCCTTTAAGACACTGGAAATAACAAATATTGGGTGAAAATAATGACAAAATCAAACTACCTATGCAAACACCTGGGTCTTCTATTTAACACAGCCAAATAAAACAAAGAATTACATGAACTGGGAACCAATCTCTGCAATCTTCTGGAAATCTCCACCACGTGCATATACATGAAAATAACAAGTATTTCAGAGTTGGGGGAATGGGGACGGCCAGGATGAGGGGGACAACAGGGACGAATGACAACACAAGACCAAGGAGAAATGAATGCCAGCTGGAGCTGCCTTCTCTTTGTTCAGCATGGTCACCCTGAAGAGCCCACCCAGCCACACTGATCCTCCTCACCCCTTGTCAAAGCTCCTCAGAAGCTGGAACATCCCTGCAGTTTCAGAGCTTTGGGATGAGGATCCCAAGTAACACATCCTCTCTTTCTATTTCTGGCTGCTGAAACAACAGAGGTATTTTCCATGCTCTTAGTTGTTTCTCAATTACTTCCTCATCTTCTACCATTCCCTGGACATTGTTTGTGTCTCATGTATTTATGATGTTCTTCCCTTTCTCCCTCCCTTCTCATTTCAAGTACTTGGCCTTCATGCTCCCTTGCTGTCTTCATTTATCCCACTTCCTGGCTTTCTTGCTTTGCACACCTCATCCTCTCCAGCTCCCTTTGCACAGAAGGCTCAGTTTGTTCCTTCATTTTTGTACTCCCTGTACCACACAGAGCAGTTCTCTAAAGCTCTTTGAGGAGCTGACTGTCTCTCTGTATCCAAGTATTTCCCTACTGAAGTCCTCCTCTGCAGTGCCAATCCCACCTCTGTCCCCCACGTGGGTTTTCTGGTCCGTTTGTAATGGGCAAACCTACAAACAGTAATGGACTGATACGGCTCAGAGAGGAAAGAGAAAAAATAAATAAAAATAAAAAGCCCCTCACAGGAAGCTGAAATTCATCTCTTTTTTCCAAAGTCAGTTCTGCTCTTCCAGCTGTACATCATTACAAGGTCAGAATACTGCTACACAGTTTTCACATTGTTTTTTTACAGCTTAGCACTATTTTATATGAATTTCTCTATTAGTTCACAGTAACATGCACTTGCCCAAAACAGAAGTCTGACAGTGTGCACATAGCCATACTTAAATCTATGATTAAGAGAGGTTTTGAACAGGATTTTTCCACTGCTGTGCCTTTCACAGCTCATGTTTTACTATGACAGAAATACAACAATGTAAACCAGAAATGGAACAGATGATTTTGATGTGCATTTACCTCAGCCAAAGCAGTTAATAAAATAGATCTGAAACATATTTCATCATCTAACTGGAAGCTTTGCCAACACAGAAACTATAAAGAATATGGACATATTATTACCGAGGTAGCTTGACAACAAAAAGGGAAAGAGACCATATTTTATTTCCCAATATTCATAAACTTATTTTTATAACTAAAGAAGCTACATAAAAACTACTTTGAAACAGTAATTCAGAAAAAGTTATAGTGAGGGGAAAAAAGTAGAAAGTTACAGAAACAATAAAAGGAAAGAGAGCTCAATGCAACTCTTCCCAGGGTCCCACCAGGCTAAAATTGTTTGAAACATGAAGTACAACTACACACATAGGCTGGTATCAGACAAAAGTAAGACCTGATGGAACAGTCGAACAGCAACTGCTGCCCTGTGAGACAGAGGCACTGGTCACACACAGTATTACACCTAAATACTGCTGCACAATCACTCCTTCAAGAATCCTTGCCACTCCAAACTGAGACTATTTTTTTAAGTCAACACAATCCAAAAGAAGTAAAATCCAAATTCTGATACTAAGTTTAATTAAACAAAAAACCTCCAGGAACCTTTATTTTAAATCACACCACAGAAACTGAAGACCACCTTCTACAATGAAGTCAACAGCTTGACTAAGAAACATCTTTAAAAAGAAACCCAGCGGCGTCTCAAACATTATGAGCATGCTTTTATTTCCAGTGTACATTAAGTACGACCTATTTAAAGAGCAACAAGTTGATTGTCTGACTCCCATACTCCCCCACCCCCAAGTTCCTGAATGCCACAAAATATATAAAACCCCCCAAGTATTAGACAAGTAGTTTCCAAGCAAGAGAGACAATCATTCAGAAGTGCTTTCAGTGGAACAATCATAACAATTCCTACGTAGTAACTAATCCCCTCTGGAAAAATGTCAAGTTTACCAAATCAGCTATTGTGCTCAGAAGCCCAAGCAGGAAGCCAGATACACATTAGGGCTACAAAACTGACATGAATTTGACAGAATTCAGTACAGCAGAAAACCAAACACAAAGCAAAGTGAAATTCCTGTAGAAAAACCACCAAATTAAATGCTAAATCACTTCCTTATCAATTTCTCTTCCTGCTGCAGTCCTACTTTCAGCTTGACATACAAAAAGTAGCAGCACTGTTTACCAAGAAGAAACACATTTATCCATGAAAAAGAATATTTTACCTAAAACCAGAAAGATGGGCAATAAAACCAGTTTCCATTGCTGTTTTCGCTTGTAGCTCCAACCAGCCTGAGAAGCAGCAGCACAAGCAGCCATGTTAGTCTTGATCTTCTGACTTAACAGAGAGCTGAAATTTTCACCTTTTATAATACAGAAGGTTCTTTCAGCCCCATGCAAACATACTATTTAAAACAGTCAAACAGAAATGCAGCCACACAGCAGAAATGAAAAACAGCAACCCCACTGTAGGTAACCTTATGCTGATGGGTAACGAAAAGCAAACACGCATGTCAGAGAGCACAAAAAGTTATTTATCCACTTCCACCTTTCCCCCCACCCCTTTCTGATCCTACCAGGCTGCCTAGCACAGAGTAGAACACTCAGGCTTCTGAAAGTCTGGTGATGAATGTGGACTTCATAGATTCATAGAATATTAAGGTTGGAAAAGACTTCTAAGATCAGTGAATCCAATTGTTAACCCAGCACCACCATCTTCACCACTAAAATCTGTCCCCAAGTGCCACATCCACACATTCTTCCTCATATCCAATCTACACCTTCCCCAGCACAACTTTAGGCAATTTCCTCTTGTTCTGTCGCTTGATACCTGGGAGAAGAGACTGATCCCCACCTGGCTACAACCTCCTTTCAGGTGGTTGTAGAGAGAGATAAGGTCCCCCTGAGCCTCCTCTCGTCCAAGTTAAACACCCCAGCTCTTCTTCTAGTCACTCTCTCCATGAAAAAAACAGCGGTGTATGGAAGAGCAACCCAAAAGAGGCAGGAATTCTTGAAAACAACTGAGGTGGGGGCAAAAAGGAGAAGAAAAACAAACTGGAAAAAGCAGCTAAGGCACACATCGTGCCACACTGAAGGTATGCTGCCAGTGGGGAAATGAAGCACCCTGAGCACAGCACTTCCAGAGCTCTGACATCCTGTAACCCTGGGTAAGATCCCTGCAAGTCCCAGGTCTGGTCCCTGCAAAGCCCCAGGTGTGGTCCTGGCAAACCCCACCCTCATCATGTCCGAGCAGCACACCCCCAGGATCAGCTTTAGAGCTCTGCCTCGGATTGCAAATGCACATTTGGGTATCAATGAAGTTCAAATGCGCCTGTGTGTCACACGACCCACCTTTCTCATTTTCCTCTTTTGTACAGCGAAATAAAGGCTTTGACTGGCTCAGAGGTAAGATATGTATTAACAGCAAGGGCCTTCATCCATAATGCATAAGACCACAATCACTAATGTCCTGTATTTGAATGCTGAGTAATCACACAAACAAAAAAAGGCTTATTAACCTCACACTGGTCAAACTATCAAGTATTACTAAGAAAAATAACCATAAAAGACTTTTAAAAGGCTTTCTAAGCATGTGAACATAAGTTTCTAAGCTTTAGATTTTATATTTATATAAAATATAAATGGAGCTACTAAACTTTTACGGTCTTAAATTTTCGCTGGCTTTTAGTATATTAAGAATGCGTAGTTTAATTAAACAAAAAAAAGCCAGTAATTTTTATTTTAAATCAAACCTCTTGCCCTACAGAACCTGAGGAGGAATTTTTTTTATGTGAGATCTGTCCACACTGAACCTATGAAGAAGTGACAGTAGAAGTGACAATCACAGAATCACAGTCGTCAGTGGCTTTGCAGTCTCTATCCCTTAACCACTTCTTTCACCACAACTCTGCTTCCCCAAGCATTTGCCCTTCCATTTTCTCCACTTTCGCTGTGTCCCCTGCCTGTTGAGGAGCAAGTGGAACAGGGGTCCCTAGAACACAGATGTGTTCATGGGCAGCCACAGCTCTCTCTCTATTACAGAACAGGCTCTGAGCTTCAAGGTCTCCTTCCCACAGAGCTGCTATATTCTCTAAGCACAACTACAAAGGAGGAAAAAAAAAAAAAGAGTGAAGGGAGCTATGGGGGAGGTGGGCAACAGAGAGAACAGTGGGGGACAGAGGAGGGCACACACTTAAATTTAACCTGGAATAGCAACAACAAAATGCTCTGCCTCGACAATCCCCTGAGAAGATAAAGAAGGTTCCTTGGAGTGTAATTTCTCCACAGGAATTCAACCTAACAATTTTGTGTGTTCCAAGGTGACACAGGTACAGCCTTCAGACCGCAGCTGTGACAGGGCAGCAGAGGCAAGCACTTCCCTCCTTACACACTTGAAATGTTACCTACCCAAACTCTGAAAATGGATGATTCAAACACAGATTCACCAACCTCAGTAGGAAGAGGGCAGGAACTTCCAAGCTCATGCCATTCGCTAAGCAGCCAAATGGGAGCAGACAGAAAACAGAGACTACAGATCCCCTCCTCTGAGTTTCCAACAGTTTGCAAACACTCAGCACCAGTGGTGAGTTATGGGCTGACACATGCCCAGACACATATACCTATTTAACCCACTCAATTTTGTGACTGCAGCTGCTGTTTTTCCTTCTGTAAAAGAGATCATAGTAATTTAGCGACTTTTAAAGCAGTCTTACAGCACAGTCATATTGCCAGCACCCTACACGTCAAGTTCTACGACAAACTTTAAAAAAATATTCGCAAAGAGTATTTAGGTGTAGCAAGCAAGTAGCAGATACCATTTAATAAATATTCTTTTCATGCCAGTGTTTCTAATCAAAAGTGCTGAAAAATGCTTGCTACAGCAGCCTTGAATACCTGCATTTCATACTGCAGAGCCACAGTTCTGCCATGGCCTTCAGCACAGCACATTCTGACACCAGAAATTAAAGCCCACTAGAACAGTTCTATCGATCCCATCAAATAAACATGGACATCTCCCTTCCTACAGGAAAAAAAAACAATTACTTTGGAAGACCATGAGGAATGCTGCCGCACACTTGTGAAACAGAACATCATATTTCAAATTCTTACAGAGAAACTTTAACCTGTCAAGAGAAATTGATTAAATTCCCATAGTTGGGCAGTTGGGTGGATTTGGGGGGGTGGGGATGTCCATTTCAGTGCACTCATCTTTGTTAGGTAAATTTCTGCATTACTCGGGTCACTATTAGAAAAATGCTGCTTTTAAAATTCTGTTAAGTGCTATGTTCGTATTTCCTCACGTGGTTCCTTAAACTACATCTTCATAGTGACAACACAGAACTCACAGTCCCATTTCCTCCCCCAATTACTTCTTGTGATTTAATAAAGAAAAAAGGTGGATTTCCCTTTTCTTTTAGCCTTGCTGACTCAGTCACCACAGAGCCTGAAGCATCAGGTGCCTTCCTGCCCTTCTCCACCTGGAGAACTCAGCTACAGTCAGTCTCCAACCCAAAACATGCTGGGATGGCAGCAGGGCAGCCAACATGAGGAACCACTCTCCTCCGACTGGAAAAATACCCAGGGGAAATTTGCAATGAAAATGCCATTCCTCTGTTTAACAGGTAGGAAATGTAAGTTTTCTGAAGCATCCTGTATATCTCAGGTTCACTGACAGAAAATGGGAACTCAGGGAGACTAGGAGGCTGCAGGCGTACCTCAGCTAACCCAGCCGAAGTCAGATCTGATTGAGGGAGAACAAGTGTGAGCTCTAGAGTATTTAGATTTTTAATGCACATGTTTTGAAGAAAATCACAGACATTAGGACATAAGGAAGAAAACCCAAAAGACTTGACAGTGCTCTCCTGCCATGCACAAGCAAAATGGAAGTCTACACATACACCCCAGTATGAGCTTTCTCACCACAGTCCCTGCTTTCTCCCCAGAACATCATAATACAATTGCAGCTACAACTTGCAAGTGCATCTTACTTTTTCTAATCAATCCTGGTGTCATTTTCTCACATGAAACGCAACCAAAAGGTTATTCTTCAGTCTAATGCCATGTGAGTTTTCAGCCTTCTTAGCTTTCAGATCCCTAAAGTTTGCCACTGGAGATGAAAATGTTCCTATGGTCAACTGAGAACTACTATAAATAGGCTGCTCTCCTTAGCTGTTTTGCACAGAGTTAGACAGAAATAGCCAGCCCTCCCACCCCTTTCCAGGAGCGGGGCAAGGCCTATTTGTCTGCCTATTTTCTGGCTCACAAGTTGTGAACTTCTTTAAAGGTTTTCCTCGTTTTGGGGCAATTGCCAAAAGCAGCCCTTGCCCATGGAGCCATAGCTCGAAGGTACTGACCCAGGGCCTTATTCCTTATCAGACTCAGGACAAAAGACCAGATTTCCCTACTTGTGTATTCATGTTCAAAGGCAAAACAGAACAACTACACACAACCACCATGCCTGGTAGCTTACCAGCTTTAAACCACTCACACCAGTATTGCAGAGAACAGGTTTCTTATTTCCAGCTGCATTAGCTGCATGGCTAGCAGATTGTTTTACAAGGTCATAATCGGACTTACGTGAGGAAAATAAATAAGTTAAGAAAATCCTTTTTGCACCAAGCACAACATGGCAGGCCTTGCACTCTTGTGTTTGAGACCTAATTTGAGCAGATACATTAAATTATACACTGTGTGCTTGCATTTATTAAGTCCAGATGTGGCTCTGAAAAGAGCTTTATAGTTTTAGGGGTTTCCCTCCGCCCCCCCCATTGTTTTTCACTGGACAATTCAGAAGAGCATATGGCACTGCTTAAATAGCTTCCAGGATTTTCAGCCTGACAGCAATAACACAGCAATGCTGACTGCAAATCTGAGCCTTTTCAAGCTCTAGAGATGACAGTCATTTTCCACTTCTCCTCCCAAAGTGAAAAATTACTTGCTGCACTTTATCGTATTTTCCTACTGCACTGAAACTCTACAATGTTCACCACAGAATAGATTTATATTTTCATCAATTTAATATACTACTTTCTTTAAAATAAATACACGTGCATACTAAAGCTTTTCCTTTCCAGCATGTCACTAATTACCCCATTGCTTGGCTCCATACTCGGTCTGGAGGGGGTGGGCGAGGTTCCTACGAGACATCCAGATGAGCACAGATTTGCTGCTCTATAAACACATTGCTCAAGTCACATCTTGCTCGTTCTCCAGGTTGTTTAGTGACAAGATGCACCAGGAGCCCCAGCAGGGCTCACAGTGAGGCAGTTATGTTGGTCCCTGGCCCACCACAGGCTCACTGGGATTCCCAAACGAGAAGGGCAACAAACACCATAAACCACCACGCTCTGAAGTCCCTCCTTGCTGAGAGTTGTCACGTCTCATCAGGCTGTGAGATGACTTCAACTACATCAGATCAGTGTCCTGAGGGCCACCAAACAAGGCTTAAGTACACAAAGACTAAAGAGGGGGGAATTATGGCCTGAGAACATGATTTTTATAAATACAGTAGATCCAGCCACTGCTGCTTATCCAACAAGACTCATGAGCATTGCAGTAAGATTTTAAAGCACTGTCCTGCTTCTGTCTACAGAATTCAGCAACTGCTAAATGAATTAATCCAGCTGAATTGTCCTGGAACAGATTTTCAAAACAGCTTTTATGAGCTGTGTCCAGAAACTGTTGGCAACTCTTCCCATTTCCATAGTATTGTCTCAAAATAAAGATCAACTGCTTTACACTGATACACACTATACTGAATGCTCTGCCATCCTTTTCCAGGGGGCGGGGACCTTAGCTTTTAGTTTGGGGGTGGTTGGTTTGTTTGTGTTTGTTTTTTCCTTTTGTCCTGCATGATTCTCACAACTACCAGAGTGGGAAGCTGTGCAGCAGTGATTGCAACATGACTGAAAAAAGATGCTTGGCAGATTTCACATGTGAACTGAACACCAACGTAGCAGCCAAAAGATTCAGCACAGCAGAAGAAAACGCAGCAAAAAGTATTCTCAGGAACATGGACTGCAAATCCTCTGGCTTCAGTGACCCTTTCACCTACAGCAGCTGGGAATGATACAAAAATATGCCCCATAAAGCAGAGTTCAAGATAGCTCAAGAGTTCCTCCTGTTCTGCTACCCAGCAATCTGTTGCTGACACTTCACACCTCTGACACGGGCTCTCTGCAGCTGAAGCCCTGTGAGTGCTCCCTGCACGCAGGGGAAGTGTGCACTACTGTTTTCTATCATCCTAGATGCCTCTTTTCCTCAGGGTTCTCCTCAGACAGCATCCCAAAATACTCAGAACGTCTTCTGACATTCAAGTCAACTGTTATTAGGACATGCACTAGAACATCCAGCTATTGAAACAGGAATCCCAAAACACGCAGGTAAAACAAAGAAATAAAGGGACTTAAAAACACACCTTAGCTCTGCCCACCACATCTTCACAAGTATTGCTCCCCTGGTGTCAAAACACCAAGGCAGCAGCTTTTGGGCTGCCACAAACTACTTCTACTCACTGGTAAAGGCATCTTCTGATCACCTCTCCTGAGCTGCTTCCTGCACCTCCCTGCAGCACATCTACCTGCACACCTGGGCTGGGGGCAGAGATGTCTGTCCCCCAAAGGGCTGCCACCCCAAAGGCAGGGACACACACAGCCTCTGCAAAGGCACAGGGCACCAACTGCTTAACATGTTAATGTCATCAGTCAGACACAATCCACACGATCCACAGACATCTGGCACTTCTCTACAGCAGTGTCCTTCCAAGATAAGAAGCCTTACAAATTCAAATCAATATTTTCACTACTGCATTAAATTAGCACTTTTCTGTTTCGCATCTAATCCCAACTGCTTTCTGTCCACAATCTGACCTGCTCAGGGAAGTGATCTCAACACCATATGCCACTGCTTACCCAAGCCAAGCCAGCTCCCTTGTTCGTCCTTGTCAACACCAGGGCAGGGCACAGAAAGCTGCCATGGATTTGCCAGCAGCAAACCTCAAAACAACATATTTAATACAGTAGAACCTGACAGGTTTTTATGCTGGGGAAGCCTTCCGTGACAGACCTAGTCATTAATCTCAGGAATTCAGAACAGTGCTCTCTGGATCAGAGAATTATTGGTATCTTTGGGACCCTTGCCATAAAACAGCTTAGGGGAAGACAGTGAATCTTATTTCTTGTCTTCATTCAGCATTAATGTGCACAGTTGGTAAACCCAAAATTATACCACATATGTTTCCAGCTCTTTTAATCCAACCATCTCACAAAAATCATGCAGGGAGATCACTTCCACTTTCTAAGACTTCATATTTTACTGCAGCAAGTCCACAAAAGCCCCAGTCTTTTAAATACAAACTAGACCCTGCCTCGTTTAAAATAAACCACAAGGCCATTTATTATGTACAAGCACCGCTCTTCTCTCAAAAAGTGAGCTTTAAAAAGCTAAAAGGGGACTAATTTTAGGAACAGAGATTACTCTTATTAGGAAAAAAAAGGCAGTAAAAACCTGCCTGTCGGCATTAAAATCTTCAAAATCAGTACTGTTTGAGACACCTTATTAATCACAGAAACTCCACATGCACAAGAACACACAGTACATTTTTCAAAAACCTTCACAGTCAAGTGACAAGACACTTTGGATTAAGTCAGTCACTATATCGTTTCAGCAATGAGAGCCCAGCAAAAGCACAGATGAAAGAACAAAACTCCCTGACAGATAACCCGCAAGAGAAAAATTAAAAGGACTAAGAAGAAACATGAACAACTGTATGAAGCATATTAAGCATCTCTCTTTCAGATACACACAGTGGAACCAGCACATCCATAAACCTGATGGTTTTCAACTCAATTTGCAGCAGCATAGTGAGGATTAAGGCAGGCACAAAGCACAGCTCAGAGAAACAAACCTATCATCAAACATGAAGTTTAAGTAGCCCTCCATGCTTTTCAGAAGACTGCACATGGCCTAGAAACAGGGAAAATACAACTGACATTAAGGTAGTTCTCCTAGTGCTGCCCAGTTGAAACTGCTCACTGAACAAGGAGGGAAAAGAAATTTGGGTCAGAACATCCTCTGAGGAAGATGCAGAACCCAAACCTCAAACAAAGGACAGCAAATGATTAATGTGTGATGAGCCCATTTGCAATTAATAGATAACATTGTCCTAAAAGCTCTGCTAAAAGTAAAGTAAGAGGGATAAAGCTAATGAAGTGTGAATTGATTGTGAACTCTACAACCTCCTTTCAGGTGGTTGTAGAGAGAGAAGCAAAAGCTTAAAATCAGTTAGTTAACTGGTCAGCAAAAGCTTAACACAAGGCTCCTACTAAAACAGAGTGACAAGGCTGCATTTACCTTCTTAGCTTAAGACATCCAGGTTTTGCTTTGAGGCCATCACCTCTGTAACACGAGAAAAACAGAAGGACAAGGGAAGGCAACACTGTAGCAAGGGGATGAGCAGCTGAGAAATCGCTTATGGAAAGAGCAAACCTTCAGGGATGAGAATCACTGCCCAGGGGCCAGCCAGCCCCAACAGGAACACTCAGCAGGGAGGGCAGGACCAGACACAGGCGAGCTCTGCCTTCGCTGGCCCACCCACAGGTGAGCAAAGCCCAGAGCCCATCTCCCAGAGAGCCCTGGCACTCAGGGCTGGGGGACTGGGCCCTACACTGCAATCTGCTATCCTGAAAACCCCACACAAGAGCTAGAATGCAAACCCCACGCAGAGGGGCCTTGCTCTTTTGGGAATGGAGGCTTTACATTGAGCAGATTTCACCTGCGTGAACTAACCCTGACTCACCAAACATTTATAAGGAATGGAACAGCCACACATTAGAAACAATATTCTCTCTTTGTTACTTCTACAAACAAAATAGGGTGAACTTCCAAGCTTAAGAACAATGTCTCAGTTGTTAAAACACAGTTTAGCCCAGTATACAAGTAACGTATGGCAAAACCCCAGGAGCAATTTTATTGGCTTTAAAAGACAGATGTGCCATTCCAAAACACTCCTGCAGTGACCTGTAAGGCAGCCGGACTCGGCTTTCGAGTGCTGCGAAAAAGGAAGGGCAGAGAACTGGTTTAATGACAAAACAGAATTTGCTAAGACAAAATTAAATAAATCACATGACCTGCTGCTCCAGAATCAACTGTACAGCAGCCTTCAAACACGTGCTGTAACAGTTCATATTAATTCTGCTTCAATACAGTCCAACTAACCACCACGGATGAAGTCAGAATGTCTATTTAAAGAGGAATTATGGAGTTCTGTAGCCTGACAAGTAACTTTTATTGGTCAAATCGCATCTCAAGCAACTTAACCTGACCTATATTTAAAGCAACTATTATGGAATGATTGCTCTATTTTTGTAGAAGAAAGTAAGACTGTCCCATAGTATAATTTTCAAGCATTCATCACGTCTCCTCTCCCTTCAACGGTTCATTTGGTGGACTGATGCATTATACCACCACTTTTGAAAATCACAAAAAAGTTATTTAAATCTCCAGTTACAACAGAAAAAGAATCTTTAACAAAAATCTCTATATTTACAGTTAGTTCTCTTCACTCACTATTAAAATGCACAAAGCCTTGGACTTATAATTTGTGGGTCTTTTTTCTCTTTAATCTTAAATTCAGATTAAATTAGCACTCTCCAAAAAAAAAACCCAGAGAGACTTCTCATGAGTGGAAAATTTGCCATGCTTATGAGCTTGAAGGCAAAATTCATGAAGGGAGGTATCTGTTCTCCTTTTAATTTCGTATGCTGGTAACACATGACAAAAGCAAGTTCTCTACATCAAGAATTCTAAAGCTGTGGCTTTTTAAATATAGCTACTTGTCTACACCAGCAAAATGCAATACCCACCCGAGCAGCCACTGCCCCATGGCTCTGGCTCCCAGCAGGGGCTGAAGGAAGCCATGGTGAGGATCTCAGGCTAAGCCCCAAACACCTCAGTGGTGCATATGATGCCAACACTGTCCTGATAAAGTAAGAGCTGCCTGCAAAGCTCAAGCCAAGAAAATAAAACTCTACTGCTTTTTTTTTGTGGAAAATTTCAATTTCTGTTTCCTGTGACTCATCTTTAAAACCAAAACCTCCAGTGTGAAATCAAATGACAGAAAGTAGAGGGAAATTATTACTGGAACAGCAAAATGCCATTTCCAGACATGCTGATACACCAACACCCAAGCCTGAACCATCAAGGCAGGGAAAGTATTTTTAAAAACTCCAAAAAGCATAAAACAGCTCTCCACACTTTAGACGGGAACCAGCACCCTGCCCGAGCAGTGGCCAACATCCTAAAAACCAGTGGCAGAAACCAAAATTCTTTTTATCAAAAGGCAAGCTTAAGCCACTGATCAAAGTATCAAAATATGCAGGAAAACAAACTCTAAACCAGAAGAGAAGCTACCATCTAGCTATGGCATCCTAACAGCTAGCTTTTAAATTGCCTTTCAGTTTGGTTTATTCAAGGTAACTCACGGATAAATAGTTGAAACATCCCAAGGACACCCACCGTGAGGCTCCCTCAGCCAGTCACGGATGTTCCAATGTCGTGGAAGGCCTGTGTTTGCCCAGTAATTGGGTTCTCAGGTACCAATCTTCGGGAGAAAAAGAGAGCAGCTCCTCAGGCATACTTGCAACCTCCTGTTCCTGAGCTGACCTGATGGCTAACCAATGCAATTAACATTGACAGGCTACTAAATTCTGTCTTTTCCCCTTAGAGTGAGGCTGCAGGACCACAGCTGGACTCTGACACATCTTTTGAATGTAGCTGCACTGCCATCCTCTGTCCCTGAAACGCAGGAATTGCCCCCAACCACTGCATTTACCTGCCCTTTGCACTGCTCCAGCCATGTTACGCAGCACAGAGAAGGAAGAAAGACCTCAGCCACTGCAACCTCTTCTTCTGGCTAAAAAAGAATAAAGTATCCCTACATATATTCTCTATGTTTGTACAGAAGGAAATAGCCCAATTTTAGGCAACAGCATTATGGGTAATATTTACAGAGACAAAAATACAGCCCACAGCCCAGCACAGGCCATTTTTCCATTCTGCAGTTTTTCTGACAAAGAAAAACACTGAAAACTTTAAATAAAAACAACGTAATTACATTTTAGACCAGCCTTAACTGACAAGTCTATCAAAACCAGCTCTCCCTTTGTCTCTAATGCCGAAGTTTTAAACTGTTTTACAACCATGACCATTTACGTAAACAAAGAGGAGAAAAATAAAAACACATGTGGAATGATAAACACTATAAAAAAAATACTTCACCCTCTTCTGTAGATCTGGCCCCAAATGTAAAACAAGAGGGGAAACAATGACAATTCCTAATAAAACTTTAATCTGTCAGTCATATTTGGTTTGGAAGTCAACCAGTTTCCCTATCCAATGAGTGTCCCAAACACACACTCTCCATTGATGTAATTATCCATCAGAGACATCAGAGTATGCTTTTAGCCAGCAGTGGAACACTTTTTTAGTGTTAACTTTTAACACTGTCATTTTCTTACACTATTTAAAAATTCAAACATGTACAAAATCCAGTGGGATTTGCCATTCAAGAGAGGTTCCCTCTACTGCTGAGCGCTCCAGGTTTCACTCTGTACAATGGATTAACAGCCAAACCGAACTTGAGGGCACATCTGGTCCCCAGTTTTTGCTTCGAAGTCCAGACCACACAATTATATTAAAGATGCCTAGAACTCTTCAGGTTTGTATGTTTTCAGCAAGTATCAACTCCCTTCTAAAAGTGTTCTATGTGCCTACTAGAAATGGAAACCAAACCTGGCAAAACCATGAATAGGTATTAGAACATTCTAGCAAATTTTCAAATGTGTCTCAAATGCATTTCTCCCATCATCCACCGGGTATGTGCAGAAAAAAAACTTGTGGCATTAATTATCTAAATAAATACATGGAGCCTGAAAACAGTAGGACTTCCTGAAGAAAGTTCCCTTACCCTACTGCTCCAAGTGAAATTCCCAGGAAAGCAGCCAGCCCCTCAGGCAAAGATCATAGAGAGACCCTGTGCCTCTTGCTCCTGTACAAGGACATAAAGAGCAGGACCAGTCAGGTGCCCCATTGCCCAAAATGTACAGGACAGAGGATCCTGGCAGGAAGGAGGATGTCTCAGAGGATCCACAGCATCACATCACTTTGCAGAATGACTATTACAGTTTAAAAAGTCTCCAGCTGTGCAGCAAAGTGCAGTCTGCTTACATGTCTCCTTCTTCCCAGGATAAGGAGATGAAGAAGATGCAGCTGGCATTTGCTGCACACAACTTGTGACAAACATGAACCAACTGCTCCAAGAGCTGCCTGCTGTACTCCCGGGACAGAGCTCTGAGGGCAGCTTCTGACCTGCATCCTTGCCAACTGCTCCATGTCCATCCACTGAAACTGCTGGTGGGAGAGAATACTTCTAGCACCCAGAGCTGTTGTTTGCTGTCAAGAGAGACATTGGGGGAAACTTTCTCCATGATTACCCTGTAAGTTGAACTGTTAGTATCCAAGTAAAGCACCAGCCTTGTAGCGAAAACAACACAGGAAAGCAGACTACAGAACTCAGAAACTGCAACAAAAGAGAAAAGGACCAAGAACAAAGAAACATCAAAACAGGGGACAGAGTTTTCTATCAATCCTGGGTCCATCCCCAGCCTACCAACACTAAAGATTCTGAGGTCCTACACTGGTTTTCCCCAGCATTTCACTCCCTGTGTCTAAATTCAAGATTTGACAACTATTAGCTCTGAAACAACTGCCTCAGGAGTTTGTCTTACAAGCAAGGACACTTAATAGGACTGCTGACACGATACCCATCACCTCCACTTCATCGTGGCTGCAGAAATCACTGCTCATAAAGCAGTTCCAGACCCTTCCCAGCACAGTCTATTAAAGTAAACCAGCATCATTTTCTGTTTGACTGGGTGGCAAACTGCTGCAAGCAATTCCTGAACCCTCACAGCTCAAGCCTGAGCCAGACTGTGACCTTGTCAGCCATCCCAGTGTGGGCTGCTTGTAATATTGAGTCAGAAGCTGTGGAAAATCAGCTGAGCTTGGTCTTTACTACTCCCTTTGCTTCAGAGTCAGCTACAACTCCCAAGTTTGGCTTCAAATGCTACAGTTCCACATGTGGACAAGAGGCATAAAATATCAAACATTTATGGGAGCTATGCTCTGCCCTAAAGCACAACTTTAAAAAAAGGAAGGTATCGTATGTACCACTTGTATAACTATACCTTTTAGTGTTACTGTTTTTCTTTTATAAACAAATTTATCACAGAAAGGAAGAGACATTTTCAACATTCCATGCTTAGAAAAGCAGTAGCATGTTTTAAAATTACCAGCCCTCCTCCACAAAGCTGTGCACTGCTTGCTAACAGAGATTCACAATCTCACAACAGCATAAAACACCCATTTCCACTCCAAATGCTTCAGGAGGTACCTCCCTACAAGCAAAACAAAATAAAACAGTGGCTTTAACATTTTCCTGAGCCTAAATGTATAAACACTCATTTTCACTCCATGAACATAAATCATATTATCACAGAACCATTTAGGTTAGAAAAGGCCTCTAAGATCATCTCCAACCATTAACCATGTTCACCACCAAACTATGACCCCAATGCCACATCTACACGTCTTTGAAATCCCTCCAGGGATGGTGGCTCCACCACTGCCCTAAGCAGCGTGTTCCAATGCCTGACCACCCTTTTTGTGGAGACATTTTTCCTAATATCCAATCTAAACCTCCCCTGGCACAACTTGAGACTATTTCCTCTTGTCCTATCACTTGTTACCCAGGAGAAGAGACTGATCCCCACCTCGTACAAACTCCTCTCTGTAGGTCTAGAGAGTGGTAACATCCCCCTGAGCCCTCTTTTCTCCAGGCTAAACACCCCCAGCTACCTCAGCTGCTCCTTATGAGATTTGGGCACCAGACCCTGCACCAGCTCCATGGGGAACTGCTCCAGTATCTGTCTTGGCCAGTAGCAGGATGCTCTGCCTAAGTGTGGGTAAAACAGCTCAAATTTTACCCCATTTGCAAAAGTTATCAGTGATGGAAGGATAGAGAAGCAGGAGGTCATGCTGATTTTGGTGCTGAAGAATGCTGAGACCAGCCTCACTCAACAATCCCAAAGTTAAACATTGTGAGGATGTGAAAAAACAGTGTTTCCTGACAGAAACAGACACTGGCGAGGATGTGACAAAGTTCCTGATGAAGAAAGCAACAAGTGATACCACTGGTAACTCACCTCAAGCTGCTGAGCTGCAGGCTGCCCAGCTGGCACAGCTCACCCAGCAGCACAAGGTGATCAAAAACAGTTTTGTTTTTGCTGTGGAGATGGTCTTTGCTCCAAGTTTGGACTAATTGCTCTACATCCTGAAGCTGGTAGAAGTTAAAGTATCAGGCTACCTGAATGTCTTGGCTCCCACTGGACTGTACTGCAGTTCTCATTATGTAAAAGTTTCTGTATCGGTGTTGGTATTGGCACTGGCTTCACAGTGGCTGCCTGCTGCAGCTTACATGCTTTTTAAAGCACCCCTTGAACAGCCTTATCTCTAGCAGAAATGTTATGTTCTAATTAAGCAGAAAATAATTTTATCTTTAGATGAAATGTGATTCACTCTCCTAAATGCCTACCTCCTCATCTCTAAATAAAACTCATTTTAGTTAACAATTCAGTTTCATGTTTCAGCTGCAGCTCCTCTAGGACCTTCGCCCTATGCACAATTCATAACCAACCCTACAACATCAAGGGCAGAGCCATAACGAGCCTAAGGGGCAAAACAAGCTGCAGTCAGACCCTCTGGCTTGTGCCCAGAGGAGGCTCAAAAAGCAATTCAGAGCCACAGGTCCCTTTACTACATGCAGATGAGTTTAAACACACAAAAATAATAGCAGAAACCCACAAAGTTTCTCTCATCTTCTTTCTCCCCCTTTTTTGAAGCTGCCTGTCATATGCAAAAGACACATTCTAAATCTATCGTAATGTTTTGGGGATTTTTTACTCTATGCAAAAAAAGCATAGCCCAGAAGGACTGTGTTCATTAAAACACGATGAAAGGTGACAGTACAACAACAAAGAATGTTATCCTGTGCTATGGACATGCACTTTTACTTGCCCTCTAACAGCAACTCATGACATTGCTGGGCATTAGCACAGACCACATTATCACAAAACATGGCTTTACATGTTCTCTCTCATGAAGCAGGGGATAATCAGGCACAGGGCACGGTGCTCATCTGTCCCCTCCACTGCCCTGCCTTCAGCACCACCTCCTGCTCACTCATCAGGACACCAGGGCCCTCTGCACTGACCCACAACACAATTTATCTGTTCTTCAACAAACCAACCACTTATGATGGACCAATTCAACTGTGTGAAGTTTCCTGACGTGAGGGTACAAATCAGAAGTTCCAGCACTCAAACGTCTCACAGCACTTTCCTCAATCCCATCTGGTCTGATGCAATGTAAAATAGGAATTGCAGCAGTTTTCACTCCAATGTGGCTTGCCTGCTTTCATGGAGGGATTCAATTGCATTTAATTACTTAACTGCACTACAAAATGCAGACTTTTTTAAAATAAAATAACCTGATTTGAACTCTCTAGATCGTATAGATTCCTATATGGCACACAAAACTATGTTTCTTATTTTCTGGAAAACAAACAAACAAAAACCCCCAAAACAAACCCCAACTATTTCAATACAGGAAGAATGCTTAAACAACATGTAATCATGGCCATTTTTAAACACACCTATAGACCACTATATGTGGAAAACAAAACATGAGGACACTTACAGAACTGTAGACTGAGGCTCAAAAAGGCTAATAAGGCTGCCAAGGCCAGCAAGAACAGAAAACGGTTTCGGAAAAGCATTATTATTCACTCTGCTTGCTCTTCATGGTTTCATCTTCAGATATCTGTGGCTCCTGCAAACAACAAAACATTAGCAAATACATATTTCAGATGTGGAAGCATCAGCTATAGCAAAGAAAATTCAAATATCCCTTTGACAGTGTCAAGTTATTCCTTAAAGGCAAGCACACAAGGCAATTCAAATTGGCAACAACAGAACGGATAAGTTGCCTTCACCTTAATTTCACCCTAATAATAGGATTAACTGTATTTCCAGAACAAAACTTTCAGCTAGATAAAAAGATTCCCATTTCCCATAAAATTAAGCTTGCTCCAGCTAACCCAGGGTTAGTACTTACATCCACAATTCTTATTTAAGATAATAAACAGTAAGAAAAGCTGTCAGTACCAGTACACAGTAAACAAAAAAGTAACAAAACCTCAGAACTCGTTACTTGCTGAAAAAATACAAAAAAAAAAAAGCCCTCTCCTGAAAACATCCCAACACACTTTTCCTTGCAAAATGACATTCCAAAGAGTACAGACTTTGCTGAAGTGCCCTGTTTTCACAGATGTACGTTTTCCTGTGGAAAACTGCTCTATATAAGGGCTGAGGGGGGGTTGCTCTCCCCCCTACATGCCTTTTTTTCTTTTTTAAACAACCAGCTGCTCTTATGTGCAAGAGATGCCTCTTCCTAGCACTGACAGCATGTTGCAGGAAATTGGTTAGTCTTGAAAGAAATCTTCTGAGATTCCCAGATCCTTTGAACTGAGCTCTGTTTATGACAGAACATTCAAACATGTTGACAGAAAGTAACTTTTTCCCCCCCACCACTGTTTCTTTTTGCCCCAGCACTTATTTCCTCACAGAAGAAAGAGGCCTCTCTTTATTTTTCCTGCTTTTGAGAATGACAGGTCTTACATACACATGTAATTAATACGTATTTGCTTAACCAAAACTCTTCTGGGCTCCAAAACCTAACCATCTTAGCAAGTTTTTAATCTCTGAGTGCTGATAAAATCACAATTTCAAAATTCTCACTTTTTCTACGTCCCCCCTCACCCCCCCACCCCCCAGTTAATTTTCTTACTAGTATTTGAAAAGGTCTCAGGAATCATTGAACTTATTTTATCTGCTGGGGTTGGTGTTGAAAAGAGTTGTGGGATGTATGAGGTGCCCCAAGGGGGCTTTAGCAGCACGAAGCCAGGGCACCCACGAGCACAAGTGGTGATCACAGAAATGAAGGCAGTGGGGCTTGCAGTAAGTGGAATCCATTATACCCATACACGTTGCAGGACTGAGGTCTTTCCATCTCGTTTTATTTGGACAGCTACCTTTTCAGCTTGTGGAAACTGTGGAAAAATGGAAAGATCTGGAGATTCTGAGAGGGAAGAAACCAGAGTCATTACAGTATTTTTCCCAAATGCCAACAGCACCATAAATGGCATGTGCAAGCAGTAATAAAAATAAAGTAAAAAGAGAGGGAGAGAGAAAGTTGGAAGGAATAAATTTAACAGTTCTCAATTTCAAAAAATCATAGCTCATCCTGGAACATCCTAGTGAAAGGCAGGCAGAAGCAAAACTGAACTACACCACTGCAACTCAACAAAGCTGTGAAGGATAGAAGGTAAAAAGGTTGAGTGTATGCCAAACAGCAGGAGAGAATAAAGCAGTTCAACCAAACAGATGGGAGAACAGAAGGGGAACCACAGGAAAAAGCAAAAAATAGACTTAGCAGGGAGAAGAAGGTAAAATCTATTAAAAAGCTCTCGGAACAAGAGGTCTTGTGCACAGTCTATACTCATTAATACTGCTGTTGCATAAAATAAAGCTGCCACAAAAAAGGAAAAATTACAAGACTGGAAAATAGGAGATCTTACACATCTCATATTAGCAAAATGTTTTAGTGAGTAAGCTTAATGAGCTTTAAGCCTTAATTGCAAGATCAGAAGTTTTAAAACACTGAGTGTGAAATGCATCATTCAAGACATTACAAACAAGGTGGAAAGATTTTTCTTTTAAATATACTTTGGCTTGCTAACAAATTAAAAGTTACTGTGTTCCGACTTGTGAGGAATAGGAACAGCTCCTGCTGAGAAGCTGTAAATTAACAGCCTGTCAATACAATTTGCCATCACCTCCTCCTTGGCAAGAAACTGCTGGAATCAGGTGAAGGTATGTGAGACTGAGTCCTGAAGCCTCTGCCCCTCCAGGCTGGCACACAAGGTGCTCCCAGGGCACAGGAGCGCTTGGCCAGCACATGTTAAGTGAAGGCAGAACAGTAAGCATTGTAAGCACTCACTGAAGTGAGCATTTTTAAACCAAAACAGACAAAACGAAGCCTGGAGGGGGGAGAAACAAAAGCAAACCAACCTTATTTTCCCACAAAACTATTCTTACATGCAGATGAAACAAAACAACAAACCACGGATCAAAACACATTTGGGGTGTTCAGGGCAGACTACCCCAGAGCAAGAGCACTGCAGAGCACCCGCTGCTAACCTGGCGTTTAGGCACCACTGCTGACCTTTATCTGTCTACCCAGGCCAGGGTGCAGGTCCTGCCCCAGGACAGGGGCACAACTCCACACTGTGAGCTCCCAAAGGGCAATTCCATCAGCAACTGACAGCACCACCTCGCTGGGCTGCAGGAATGGGCCTGGTTTGTACCCTGTGGGGTTTGGAGCCAAGGAAGTACTTATTGCTTTTAAAGGGGAGTAAGCACCACACTGAGGTGGAACTCAGCACCAGGAGCAGCAGCTTCTGACGTGTGCCCAAAATGCAGTGGTTGATGCACATCCCTGAGACAGGCAGGTTTACATTGGATATTAGGAAAAAATCCTTCACAGAAAGGGCTGTCAAGCATTGGAACAGGCTGTCCAGGGCACTGGTGAAGGCACCGTCCCTGGAGGGATTTAACAGACCTGGGGATGCGGTGCTCAGGGACACAGTTTGTGGTGGGTTTGGCAGTGCTGGGGGAACGGCTGGACTCGACCTTTTCCAACCTACACAATTCCACAATTCTGTTTCTTGGAATGCAGTACTTGATAAAGATAACCTATAGAATTCCAAACATCAGTCACACTAATTTTAAATGTGACACACTTTAGTTTAGAAATTCATAAGGGTAATCATTAATAAAGCATCCTACGTCGAAATGCAGGTAAGTAAAAAGCTACTTCTGAGTCACCTTTTGCAGTATACCTACCTACAGAATTTAGCATACCTACCTACATACCTACCCACAGAATGTAACTTTTCCTTTTAAGCATGATCCAAAATCTCAACTCATCAAAACATGTCAGAATGACTCAGAGCATTTAGAGCACCCTCGGTTCTTACCTAATCTCACACAAGTGCTGGTGTAAGGTGTTATTGCACGCTCACACAAAGGTAAAAACAGCCTTATGGTAGAAGGCCAGGACAGGGAGTCAGGAAAAATTAGTAACTACCTAGAAATGCTGGGAAAGAGGCAGTCAGCCCAGAGCCCAGGCGAGGCACGAAGCTGGAGCAGAGCAGCTGGCAGCACTAACCTATTTTCTGTTCAGCACTGCAGGGGCACTGCCAGCCAGGGCATCACACAGAACCTCCCCCTGGCAGCACCAGCTCCTCAGCAAACCACAGACAAGGCATTTCTTGCAGGGCTGACCAGCTAAACTCTATCTTTTGCTTGTTTTAAGTCAGCCCCTGAAAATAACTTTACATCAGTGCTTTCCAAGATTGGTGAGATTAGATGTGACACTAAACCAGCACTGCCAAACTCCCGTGCCAATTGACCAATGCTGTTATATCCTCCAAATCACCAGCATCCATCTATAATACAAACCTACTCTCCAGCAAGAAGCACAAGCACAGAATTATACTGACTCACCATGACAGCTTAAATGAATCTACTTGATTAAAACAGCATGTCTCCATAAATAATCAATAGTACTCCTCGAAGTCTGCCTCAATAAAATTACTGTATCTATCTGATGTGCTGCATCAAAATGACATTGTCTACTGAAACACAAGTGAGCAAAAGTGGTCACAATGAAAAAAACAGCAGAGAAATGGTGACTTTGCCCCAAATGGAAGGTAGTGCTCAGTCTGTACATAACTACGTGCCAAAGACAGAGAAAAGTGTATTTTGGAGCAAGCTTATAGAGTGTAGGAGGGAGAACAAAAAGCCCACAGACAACATAAGGTTGATTTGGAGTAACATTCATAGATAATTTTAGACAAGATCACAGAATAACACAGAGACCCACCCATTAGTCTGATATCTCTACACTGCATAAGAGATTTAAACTATCGCTTCTTTTCGATGTATCTTTTGCTATTTACCTCCATCTGTAGGCTTATTTTCTGACAAAGCCTGTTTTGAAGGCATCTGAAATGAAGGTGACAGTTCCTGATACAATTACAATGAAAAGTTCTGCCTTGACTTTCACTTTAACTCGTGATGCCCCACCAATCACTCCCCAGCCATTGGGCAGCAGCCCACCAGGGACATTTTTCATTCACTCACAAGTACAGCCCCCAGACAACTTCAGACAGTGAGTTCATAGCCTTGAATTGGCAACTACAGAAAATAGCTGTGTGAGCAAATGGCACAAGTCAAACCTTTTCTTTGGCACTTCAAGGGATTTGCTTTCTTTCCTGCAGGAATGCAAAATAGTGGCTGGGATTTTCTGGCCATGACTAAATCGACCGGCGCTATGAAGAGGCATGGCAAGCACCAGAACAGAGTGGAAATGGGAACACACAGCAGAACCAATTCTCTGGTCAGCATGACCTGCTTAGTTACTGATGCTTGTAATTGTCACGGTGAGGAAACCCTCACAAAACCCCTGCAGCCACTGTAGCAGCAGCAATTTAAATTGGACATACGATCCCTGCAACACTGAGGGTGCATTTTGCATGGCATCACGAAATAAGACAGCATCTGTGATGCTGTTCAGCACAATTCTCCATTTTCCCATTGGAAAAAAACAAGGAATTTTTTTTTTAATAGCATTTAAGAAAAATAGGTCACAACACTTGGTACCAATAAATGCTTTTCTAAAAAGAGTAAAACCAGCTCATCATTGGAAATATTAAATAAAACCTGCTCAGTAGTGTTACTCATGTTAGCTCACCCACCCATGAGTTAAGCTGGAAGTCAGTAACCACGGGACATGCAAAACTCAACTGAAAATACAAATAGGTCAGCAGCCTCATGAAACAAAAACAAACAAAAAACCACACGCATACAAAAACCCCCAACACCTAAGTGAAGATAAAGAAAGCCATGATAAAAAAGGCAACATGTACCATTCCACAAGTAAGGCATGGAAACAGCAGGAAGCAGTGCCTATCCAACAGAGCATGGCTACATGCTAATATGTAAAAACTAATAGTTCCCTATAAGATAATTTTATTTTTTAATTACTTAACATTTTACCAACAAGTATCTGATCTAAAAAAAACCACCCCCACTAAGATGCTGAAGTTTAATACATTTTAGCACCCTAAAATGTCCACATCTAAATTTTTCTTGTCTTCTGTTCGCAAGTTTCTTCCTTACCTAGCCAGTTCTAAAATCCTTATACTGGCACAGCTGGTCCTACAACGGGCAAAAGCTACTGGCAAAGGCCCAGCAGTACTGCCCAGTCTTTCAAGCAACCAGCATAAGCTCCCTCTTCATGCAAGCCAAGGGATCAAACAGATCTTACCTGAACAATTCTGCCCCTCTGTACAGAACTCACTTTCCCTGTGCAGCAGATTTACCCCTCAATTTAATGAGCCCGGACAGTGACAACTGCTGAGCACACAGAAGTGATGAAGCCAGGCTGAACACTGACACACCTCGAAGATAATCCACTGCTCTCAAAATACAAGGTTCCCTTGACTCCAAAATCTGAGCTTTTAAACCTCAAGGTTTAAAAAGCAGACGAACTGGTGAACATTTTAAACACCTCCTTGTCCCAAGCAGCTTTCAAGTTTGAGCAGGACTCTCGTAAAGTCTTATGCTGGAAATGCCACCTTTGGCTTACATCTTTTGGAGGGGCTGTTTCCTCCTTTTCAATTCTGTCCTACTCAGTCACCATTAGGAGCTGCCTTCTTTCACACATCAGATGCTAAGAGATGAGAGCAGAACAAGTGTTTGCACAGTTTAGGTTTGCATTTGATTTTGCCAGTCTAAGTCCTTTAGAATGTATTTGTTTTATTGAACTTAGAACCTAGCAGTCTGTGAATCTCCTGAAACTGGGCAATAAACACAGTCATGCAGAGACACCTGTATTTGAGTTTTGTGCATTAATGTTACAGTTAATGCAGTGTAGCATTAGAACACTACAACTATTCTTTATGAGTTTCACAGCATTGGAATTATTTTGCAGCCAGAAATCTCTCCAGCTTCTGGAATTTCCTCAGACTTACATCAATTTTATGACGAAATGACGCCCCGTGTTATCTTGAACAAACATAAATGAGTAAAAAAAAAAAAAAAAAAGTGTGGCAACTGTCAAAAAGCATGAAAAGATCATTAAGTGTTGGATTTTAATTGTTTTGTTTCACCCTTGCACAGCAAAACATTTAGGTGTGTCAGCTTACCTCCACTGTACTCTGACCACTAATCACCATGCAAGGAAACACTTCCAAAACCAAATGCTTCTGAAAACTCAAACAAAAACTTTTGGAAGAAATACCGTACTTGTGACTTATAAATATCCTTTTTGATTCAGTAATGTTTCAAAATCACACTTACAAACACATGAATACCAAAACAGGGTTTTTTTTAAGATCAAGCACAATAATTTCTGACATGCAGTCACTAAAGGTGATCAGTACTGCAGTTATTTCTACATAATCAATGGTTCCTAGAACTATTAATCAGAAAAATGTAAGTAAATACATTAACTAACTTAGAGATGAAGAAAACTGTAGTTCCAAAATATAATGTACTGTAAATATCTTTTTGGTTTGGGATGAAGTCATTGCCCTAGATCACTCCTTTTCTTCTCCATGCTCTCTGCTTTTCCTAAAATTATCAGTATATGTGAGAGAAGTTCTGAACAGTTGCAATTCAAATATTATGTCCATGTCCTACACATCTTTCTGTTAAAAATAAATAAATAAAACCACTTTAACATTCGTCTCCTTTTCTCCCAGAACACTTCCCCTTTAGAGACTCAGCCTGGAGACAGCTTGCTGCCTTCATGCCCAGGCTCTGGCAGCACCCTGACAGCAGAGGCATTTTTGCTCCTACCACCTTCACTGGTCTATTTATACAGAATATCCCGTGTTCCCATCAGCCAGGACACAGGGATGACATGTCCCTGCCTGCAGGAACTTAACAAGAGTCTAAATTAGTTCTGACTGTAAACAAAGAGAAAAAGCAGGGCTGCACATAGAAACAATTATGGAATGTTTATTCCAACCTGTCTGCAGTCCCCTTTATGTTCTGCTTTCTCACAGATTCAGACATCTGTTTAGATCAGAGGACAAAACAGTGGTCAGCAGCAAAATTCACGTTTGCCAGCTCATGCATTCTCTCCCTCTTGATTTGTACTTTTCGTCACTGATGCTGTGTCTCACTTCACTCTGGGGGCTCAGAGCCCAGGCAGGAACCTCTGCGCCTGAGTTCTGCTCCACACACACAGGGAAAGCTCCACCTGGCACCCACAGAAACCTCTGAACTCCAGTCCTTCAGCAGAGATGTCTGTTTGGCACAGCCAACGCTGCTCTACGGACTCAGAGTGCAGCACAATCCCTGAAGATGGATGTGGGGTTGAATCTGAAGCTGCATTTAGGACAGAACATCATACAGCAAGGACTGCTTCCCTCAAACCACAGAGAAGCTGCACTGTGTTAGTCTACCAATAAAATCCAGTCTGTAATAAAATCTGTCAAATTACAAAGCTTTCAACAGAGTTCAATAACAATGGATCACATGCCACTCTCGTTTTTAAAAAGTCGGACTTCATGGCATACCCAAATCTGAAGTATTGAAGAGACCACTGCAGTTCCTTTCCTAGCTTAAAACCTCTTCTCTTATTTTCATATTTCTTTTACGAATTGTTGAAAGTTCTATGCTTTGGCCTTTGGTTTTCTAACTATGATTTTATAGGTCTCATGTGGTTTACTCATTTGAACAGCAAATGTATGAGATCATGAAATATTTCCAGGAGTAGGTGTTCTTAACTTCGGTTTCTTTCGGTCCACATAAACCCTTAGTTCAAGAGATTCTTCTGTTCAGACAAACTTCTCAGTAAGTGCTTTGATCTGGCTTTGATTACCTCTTTTTGACTGGAAATAAGATCAATGTCCTACACTACTGTGTAGAGATCTTAAAAAACTTGAAGTCAATACCAACCCACCAGTCCAGCACATCACTTTGGAGACTCTGGGTGAACCAAATTTTAGTATCCAGGAAAATCTGTCACAAGCCTAACTCTCTGTTATCCCCTTCAGGAATGTCCCCATAGCCCTACTCCTTCTCCTGTGCAATAATAGGTCATACAAGCCTCTGAACTGCAGAGAAAGTAAAAACAAAACCAAAGGAAGTTCTTTTACTTCCTTAAAGGAAACTGAGCAACTCTTTTTTAACAGTATTACGAAACTTGAAAGAAACCTTATGATTTTTGATGGCTCCAGGCCAGAACTGAATATTAACTGGCAGCAAAACCATTCTAGAACATACAGATAATTAAATAATTCTTAAAAAACAGCACCAGAATTCAATTATTTTAAACTTACAAATTGAAAACCATATACCATATGCTCATAACTATGAGCATAGGTCCTAATCACCCCCAGATCACAGCCAGTGGTTGATCAGATAACATCACAGTTCCAAAATGGCAGTGCAACAACCTGATGTCAGAGGAGTTTGTGCAAGAGGGATTGAAGGGATGACAGTAATTTCATTACCCATTACATTTCTACTCTATCCTATCCTTGCGCTCAAGCTGTATTTTGACCGTCATCCCAAAAGATTTTTCTTCTGCCTATAGCCCTGCATGAGATCTGTTCCATCCTATATGGAATATATATTATCATGTCAGGTCACCCAAAACTTCCATATTCAACCACTTCCATACAATCTCAAAGATTCAAAATCACAGGGTAGATACACACTTCTGTTCCAAATGGAAAAGTTGTGCTTCTCCACAGATTCTACTATTACCCACTGCAGCTTATGGAGAGGAAAAAAAAAGATTAAACATACTTTATTCAGCAGTTTTGTCATCTTCCTGCAATCTAACCCCAGAATGGTGATTACACAGATGCATTAGCACACAGTCAGCATTTTCTGCTGCCCTTTCTTCCCCACAACACTTTGCACAACTGCCAACTTGCCTGGCTGCTGGAGAGCTGAATGGGGAATAACACAGGCAACATACTGGGAAAACTGCCATGCTGCTGGCAAAAGGGCATGCCTGGCTTTTCCCTGGATCCTCATGGCAGCAGCACAAGCTAACCACTAGGAACACATCATCTTATAGCTACAGACAGCTGAACACACAGGGGCAGGCCAGGGAGTTATTGTTTCAAAAGGAAAAATAAAAATAGGTTTAGGTAAACAGCGCTGGCATTACACATCATGTCCCAGCATTTCCTCAGAAAGGCCTTTTGGCTACAGTTTTGTTGATTAGTTTTGTTGCTTTAGTTGCTTAGCTGGTTTTACATTTTATCAGCCCTCACAGCAGCTCCTCGTGAAGGTACCCAGAGGTCTTCAGAGACAGGAACACAAGCCTGTGTTCAGACTCAGGAGCAATCAACAAACCAACACCACAACCACCGAGGCAGGGAAGATGAATAAAGCATGAGAAATACATGGCAAAGTGCAGGAACCAGTGCCAGCATTGCTTTGTCCTTTTAAACAATGATTAACCACAGAGGGTACCAGCTGTCTGCAGGGTCCCCAGCCAGCATCAGGAAGGCACAGAACAGCACCTTCCCCTACTCAGTAACCGTGACATTTCTCACTGCAGACACTGACACAAAGTTGTGGTGTTTATTCTTTTTTTTTTCACGAGGGAAACCGTGAATCCTGTGACAATTTCTGGGGGAAACTGACTTCATTCTTGGTTCATGCTAACGTTTTAGGTGGCTGCAGAAACTATGAATGGATCAGCTGAAAACAGCCACTGATTAGTATTACCATGTGGCACAAACAAATAAGCCTAATTATTTCAGCTTCCAAAAATCAGTTACTTTTAAGAAATATGCCAGCTGTCTAGCTTTTCAAAGCCCAGTTTACTTCTCTAATCAATATGAAATAGCCTGTCAATCACGCTCTGAATCCTCTGCCTGTCATCAGAACCACTTAGTGCCTAATCACACAGTTACCATCTACCTTTGTAGCCCTCCTAGCAAATGTTTCTATTATCAGCTTGCACTACGCAAAAAAAATGCTCTTTCTTGCTGCCTAGGATGAACCATTACATTGATGATTCAGGCATTATCTGATTTTTTAAAAAGAATCGTAAATGCCATTTGTCACAGTACACCTTCCCACTCTTTTCTTTCTTCACTGAACAAGAGAATGCCTTACCCAGCTGTAATCAGGGAACATCTAGTATTTACAAGACAAACAAGAACATGAATTTTGAATTCTAACCTAAACCAAATGGCACAAAAGAAGCCACACGGGCAAAGCTCATGTGCTCCTACATTGACATAAGTCAAGACTCATGTATTCTCCCCTACAAATTTTAGGCAATAAAATTTCCCAAATTTTTCTACCCTAAATTGTGTGCAAAGCCAAACACTTGCTTCAGGGGACTCTCTTTGGGATTCACCAAAGAGCAGCCTGATTTTAACAGAATATGAAGCATGTCACAGTCTGTACAGCATTCCTAATATTGTCCTGGAAAACTGCTACAGAAACCTTCAGTCGTCATCATCCTTTACATAGCTTTAGGATCAACTGTTTCCAATTCCGTTTCCATGTAATTTATGCCACAGTGGCCTGCATTTCCACTCCCTGTTATGGAAAGCATTTTCAAAATCTTTCCAAAGAAAATAAGAACTTTGAAGCACAGTATTTTATCAGTACTGCAATATTTTAATACAAACCCAGTAAAACTACCATGACACACAAACCCATGCAAGCAGAAATCTTGCATGAAATCTACATTTAAAGTCTCCTCCCAAGCATTTGACATTTCCTCCCTTTTTGCTGCAAAATTTAAGTTTTCATTTTTGTATATAATTTACCACCCAGAGTATTTTTAAATACACCCTTCTGAATGTGAATCAATGCATCACTCACTTGCCTCTCTCTCCCAGAAGAGTCAAGATTAAAGGCTACGTTCAAACACTTCCCAAATGTGATGCACTGCTGGGACAGTTTTGACCCAACCCACACTGTTTGTCCAACATTTGGACACTGAGGTTCTTTTCAAGCAGCTCTCGAGGGTGCTGTCTACCGGTGTTTGTGTGTGTGCTGCTCCAGTGCCTGTCAGTGTGGCTGGGCTGCCATGCTGCCTTTTCCTGCATCTTACTGGTAACTATCTACCAGAACTCCCAAAACTTTCCTGTATTCCCTGTAACAAACTCCATCTTCTTTAATCTTCTCATATTTCCTTCACCAAACGATTCTCTTATAGCTGTGTATTTTCTGCACACTCCCAAGCTCCTTGAGAGAGTACCTCCACCCTTTTGGTAGACGCAGGCCTGAAGACTCCACACTCTTGAACAATTAAAGTACCACCACCTCCTTTGTAGCATCCATCATAAACCATAAATCTAAATCATAAAGCATATGTCAGTAGGTGGCTTAACATTTAATTCCTACGCTCGTGTGATGTATGTTTGTGAGCACCACGTATCTTGCAGTGGTTTTCCACTTAATTAATTGGCAACATGTTTTTGTTAGTCAAAAGATAAAATCGCGGGGAGATGAATTTACAAGTAGAACTGACCATAAATCCAGATAAAAGCCACACTTAGGACCATACGAATCCACCATTCATCTTTTGGGCAATAACATGCAGACACACTTACGATACAAAGCCTAAGAATTTTTTTTTTTACTTTTCATATCTGCAACTTCATCAGGAAAAGCATCCAAAAAAATTCAACCAAAGTCTAGTTTCAAAGGTCTCCTATGAGATTGTGAACATAAACAAAGACCTACATAAGAAACCTCACAGAACACTTGAGGTTTCATTCGTCTAAGGAGGTTATGGTAGGTATGTAAGAATATACACCCCCTTGTAAAACCACTGGAGGAAGCACACTTCACCAGAGACAGCGGTTTTGCACACCCTGAAGCATCGCTTTTTGTGTTCCTTCACTCCAAGATGCCCACCTCTAAAACTAGACAAAAAAAAGCTCAGAAGACAAAAGAAAGCTGTTAGAGAAAATGAAGTTCCCCATCATGAAAGTGAAACAATTTAAGTAAATGCCTGCAGCCTAACCCGAGGCACACCTCTACACCGGTACAGACACAGCCTCAGTCACGCCAAAGCCAATTCACAGCTCTGTTGTGCTGTCAGACCTTCCTATGACACCCTGCTATCCCCAGTGCTTCCTCTGCCCCGGAACAGGGAGCTTGTTCGCTATGGATTGAATCTCATAAAAAGTAGTATTTCAGCACTACTGAGTTTACATAAAATATTTAAGATACTACAATTAAAAGCCATTAGAGAGAGCAGCATATGTGTTTTAATCATGTGCACTACTTGTAGTTACCTTTTTGAGAAGATTAAAATTAAGCAGCTTTTGCTTTTCATCCCACTCACACCCTCCCACTACAAATTCTGTCTGAGCTAATCCTCCTTCTAGAGACGTCAAAACAGGGCATAAGTATTACAGCTACTTACTGCCAAAATGTGCTGGTTTAATATCCCATTACTATTGTAATACTGGCACAATAACTTATTATATGTGACAGCTTTTGCAGTTAGTCAAGGATAGAGCCACTTACTCAGTACGGTTTTTTTCACCACATAAAAATATCTTTGTAAAATTTGTAGAAGCGAAAATTTAAGGTCTGTACTCAGATGCTCATCTCAGACTATCATGCCAGACAAAATAAAAGGCTTATAAGGTTATTACACATGCTTTTCTCACCCTGTGATTTCCACTGTCAAAGACTTTATGCAAAGTGATCCGTCCAGAAATTCAGGTTACAGTGTTTACAAATGCATTGTTTAACCCCTTACTTCCCGGCATTGTAAAATACACTTTCACAGCTTTTTTTGGTTTTTTTAAAGGCCACGCTCTGTGTGAAGGCCAAGACAAGGTTCATCTCAGAACGCACTTCCAGTGAGAAGTCCATGCTTGTCAACCATGCTTGTCAGGGAACCTGCAGCACAGAAATAGACTAAGAAGTCTGTTCAAGGCTCTGAAAATATCTAGGTTAAGTATGTGCGATGAAAAGGATGCTATGGGACACGCTAAAGACAAGAGGCATGAGGAAACAGGTGAATTCACCAAGTTACTCCACTCCGGCCACAGCGTACCCGCCGACAATGGATGACAAGTCCCGGTGCCCGGAGCGGCACAGCAGCTCCGCTCCAGCCCCGCTGCCCCGGCCGGCCGAGGCGGGCACACACGAGCCAGGCTGTGGGCGCGGGGACTCGCAGGGGGACGAGCTCCCGCCAGACCCTGCCCTGCATCGCTTCCACACACCGGGTCGTACACACACCGAGTAACGCACGGCTCGCACACCGCGGGTCTCGCACACCCCGGGCTCCAGCCCGCGGTCCCGACAGCTGGTGCTGCCCGCGGTCCCGTCCG